>OZ018324.1:73769819-74177319 GCA_963969495.1 Ceratothoa steindachneri | reverse complement strand
TTGGTTCTCCTAGGCAGTACAAGGAGGGAGGTATCTCCTCCAACCGATGCCCCTGCGACCAACAAGACCTTCTCCATTTCGGAGAAGGACCTGTCTGAAGCCGCTCCATCTAGCCTAGGCATTCTGCCGGCGGAGGTGAGAAGCGGGTTCATTCCCGCCCTCCTCTCCTAAAAAGACTAAGACTAAAAAGACTCGGGGCTCCTCTCCATCAACTGGGGCTGCGGAGACGGATGGGTCTGCTGCCACGTTGGTATGCAACCAAGCTGAGATCGGCACATCCGGCCCCTCTGCCCCACCGGGTCCAAAACCCCCGACTAAGATGAAAAGTGCACAGGGCGGAGCCTTGATGACATCGGGGCACCTGATTCAGAGGTTACCTGGCGTTTTCGAGCCCGCTGGCTTCAACGCTTCCTCGTTTTTCGCTTCAATGATGGCACCATGTTAGGCAAGGGCAACACCATCCATCAGAGGAGAGGATTAGCTAGTGCAATTGGTAGAGAGCCGAAGGTGACCCGTTTCTCGGACGGGAGCCTTCTGGCGAATCCCGCTGGAGCAGCCAAGATAAGTGCTCTTCGGACACTTTATGGCACCCCGGTGAGTGTGACTTCGCACTCTACTATGAACTTTATGAAAGGAGTAGTTTATGCGAGGGAACTCGTTGACTACTCCATTCAGGACATCACCTTAGAGCTGGCCGACCATGGGGCAGTCAAGGTCAAACGTGTGATGAGAAAACTGGGAGGGGCATCGAGACCCACCCTTACAATCTTTGTCACGTTCGACTGTGACAAGCTCCCTGAGTCGGTGCGTGTCGGTTGAAACTGCTACCGCGTGAAGGTATTCGTGCGACTGCCGCGGCGGTGCTATTGCTGTCCCCGCTTCGGCCATACGAATCGTTCTTGTAGACGTGCAAGGTCAGGATCACCCGAGGTTTGTGTAAATTGCTCTAAGGTGGCACACGATAAGTCTAAATCGTGTTTAGCCAAGTGTGTCAATTGCGGAGAGCCGCACACCGCTTCTTCGAAGCAATGCGGTGCATATCTTTTTGAGAAAGAATTTCTGGCCGTTCAGGCCCAGGATTGACTCTCATTCCGCGAGACTAAGGACTTGGTCCTGGCGTGCCAAGCTCTACCTGGGATGTCATATGTCTCAATAGCTAGAAAGGCACCCTCTGCTCCCGGCCCATCTAGGTAAACGAGCACGGTTGTTTCCGCGCCCATTAGGAGCCCTTCTGCGGACTATACTCAACCCGGGCGCTCCCCTGGTAAAGCTGGCGGCAAAAAGGGTTTACACCCAGCCCCGGCTAAAACCAGGGCTTCCCCCTCTTCCCCCAGCGTGACCGTTTCCCGTAAGGCGAAACGGCCACGCGAATCCACCGAGTCGTTAGACTCACAGGAGGCAATTTCCCTGAAGTTGATTGCTAGGCCATCTTCCGAATGGAGGACAGCAACAAAGGAGATTCGGCTTCTTCGCCCACGCCTAGTAGTGGAGCGAGTGGCTCGGAGACGGTGGTTCCTCGAAAAGAGAATCCCCTGCCTCCGAAGCCGAAACGCCCGCCTAATGTTTCGAGGTGGGGGGAGGAAAAGACTCACATGGCGAGCCCAACCCACCTCCCAATAAGTCTTCTAAAGCGACAGCGCTTTGTCCCACCAACAGCGCCCGGGGTTCTGCCTCCGGGAAGCGTACGGCCATTCCCGTGAGGGTCTTCTGTTCGAGAAGGGCCGCAGAGTCTCATCCGAGCTAGGCCTGGAGGGCATATTCCTTCAATGGAATAGCCGTGGACTCCGGGCCAACTGGAAGGAGCTGCGGAGGCTCGTCTTGTCCCGCTCCCCGTTAGCTATCTTTTTGCAAGAGACCATGCTAGGCGAGTGCCACCTGCCCACCCTCCCGGGGTATAAGGGTCTTGAGACCCCACCACCGCAGGATGGCATGATGTCTCCGTTCTTCCTTTCTCTTTAGATGTCTCGTTTAAGCAGTGCCTGTGCAGCTGCACCTGGATAGGAGGTATACTATCATTTCTGCGTACATTCCACCGTCAGCTGACTTCGAAGCGGGGGACTTCCGCCGCGTCGTGGCACGGTTGGCGAGGCCCTATCTCTTGCTTGGAAATCTGAACGGCAGGCATCCTTTTTAGGGAGATTACTCCATAAATCCCAGGGGACAAGTCCTTGCCGATCTGATCGAAGAGCTTGAGATAGGTGTCCTAAACGTGGATGAATTTACGCATCACTGTACGAGAACCGCTTCATTTTCTTGCCTCTACCTATCTTTGTGCTCTTTGGATGCCCAGCCTGATTTTGATTGGGGGGTGGTCGATGACCTCCATGGTAGTGATCACTTTCCCATTCAAATATCATTTTCAGGGCAACTGCCGCCTGAGAGCCCAACTCGGTGGGGCTTGGCGCGGGCGCGGTGGACTGCATTTCAGGAAATGCCCTTCCCCGTAATGGGCGCGGCGATGTGCCATCCTGGCCGCCGTGCTGACGGGATCCAGCGCTCCGTCCGGCCCAAGCTTAGCCTCTCTTCCTTTCTTCAGATAGCCCGATTTCTTCCTTACCTCGTCGCCTTCCATACAACCTCTCCCACAACTTACTCTGGTCAGCCTCTAATTTCACAGGGTAGATGCTGACCTTCTTAAGCCAACCACCCCGAAACGGGGCTGAGGGGGGAGGGGACATTGTTCCCTAACCCCTGAGCTCCGGTTCGGGATGGGTTTTTTTAACAACCTGCTTCATCTCCACCCATACCTTTCTCACATCCCCTTTCCTCTTCTCTTCACATTCTATCAATTTTGCGCCGTGTCCAAGGTGGAGCCGCCATGCCGATGGACTGCTAGCCAACCTGGCGGGAGGAGTGGTCCCGAATGGCGGCGCCTGGCTCTGCCGGGCTTGTAAGCACCTTTCGCAGTGCGAAAAACTGCGAGAGGTGATGAGCTATTGCGTCCCGTATTAAAAAGAGGGTCACCATGCCCATGTATGTACAACAAATAAAAAAACAACCCCCAACTTCCCCTATAACAGTGACGGAGCCGCCATCAGGCAGCTCCAGACAAAATAGAGGTCCGCCCCTCTGTGCTTGCGCAGGGGACCCGCCATATCTTTTCAACCGGAGAGGAGGCTTACTCCTCTCCTATGCCTACAGGTGAAGGGGACTCTCCCTCACCCCCTTCTCTGGAGGTGCTTACGGGCACCTCCCTTTTACCATCGGCAGTCCCCTCTTTTCTTTCCAAGGAGACTGCCACATAGTCAGCAGGCAGCCCTTAGCCAGCCGCTCCACATCGGAGCGGCTCGGTAGGGCAAACCCCCTTAGGGGGGAGAGGAAAGCCAGACCCCTTCGGCCGCTAAACTCGAAAGACCTGCTGGCAAGGATATTAAACCTTGCTGGGGTTAAGGCTTGTGCCTCCCCACAAATGACTCTTGATGCTGCCAAGGGGACCTGCGATGTCCTGGGAGGGGATGGCCAACTGGAGGCCCCTCCTGTGATAGAGATGGTCCTTGAGAAGACCCAGCCTCAGACGGTAGGGCCTTCCATGGGGGGAATCCGGGCTCGGCGCCAAGCACCGAACCCGAGTCTGCCCCTGTGCAAGGTCCTCCTCAAACGGCTGAGGGCTCCGAGGCAATACAAGGAGGGGAGGGAACTCTTCCGAAAGGTGCCCCCACGACAACCAGTAACTTCTCCATTTCGGACCCCGTAAGGGGCGCGACGATTTGCCATTCTGGCCGCCGTGCTGACGGGACTCAGCACCCCGTCCGGCCCCAGCCTAGCCTCTCTTCCTTCCTTCAAAACACTTGTTTCCTCTCTTTTCACACAACCTCTCCCACAACTTTCTCTGGTCAGCCTCTAATTTCACAGGTTAGATGCTGACCTTCCTTTCAGCCAACCGTCCCGCATCGGGGCTGAGGGGGTGGGGGACAATGTTCCCTAACCCCTGAGCTCCGGTCTGGGGTGGCTGGTTTTTAACTACCTGCTTCATCCCCACCCATACCTTCCTCACATCCCTTTTCCTCTCGTCTTCAAAATCTATCATTTATACGCCGTGTCCAAGGTGGAGCCGCCATGCCGATGGACTGCCAGGCCACCAGGCGGGAGGGGTGGTCCCAAATGGCGGCGCCTGGCTCTGCTGGGCCTGTAAGCACCTCTCGCAGTGCGGGCTACTGCAAGAGGTGTGCGCTATTGCATCCCGTATTAAAAGAAGGGTCACCATGCCCAATGATGAAAATCACACCAAAAAAACCCAACCCCCAACTTCCCCAAGAACAACGGAGCCGCCCTCGGGCAGCTCCAGCAAAAAAATGGAGGTCCCCCCCCCCTGTGCTTGCACAGGGGACCCTCCATATTTCTCTAACCGGAGAGGAGGCTTACTCCTCTCCTTCGCCTACGGGTGCAGGGGACTCCCCCTCACCCCCTTCTCTGGAGGTGCTTTCGGGCACCTCCCTTTTCCCAGCGGCAGTCCCCTCTTTTCTTTCCAAGGGGACTGCCAAGAAAGCCAGCAGGCAGCCATTAGCCAGCCGCTCCCCATCAAAGCGGCTCGGTAGGGCAAACCCCCTTAGGGGGGAGAGGCAAGCCAGGCCCCTTCGGTCGCTTCCCTCAAAAGACCTGCTGGCAAAAATATTAAACCTTGCCGGGGTCAAGGCCTGTGCCTCCCCAAACAAGACTGGCGACACTGCCAAGGGGACCTGCAATGTCCTGGGAGGGGATGGCCAACTGGAGGCCCCTCCCGTGATAGACATGGTCCTTGAGGAGACCCAGCCTCAGACGGTAGGGCCTTCCATGGGGGGGAATTCGGGCTCGGCGCCAAGCACCGAACCCGAGTCCGCCCCTATGCAAGGTCCTCCTCAAATGGCTGAGGGCTCCGAGGCAGTAGAAGGAGGGAAGGGATCTCCTCCGACAGGTGCCCCTACGACAACCAGGACCTTCTCCATTTCGGAGAGGGACCTGGCTGAGGCCGGTCCATCTGGCCTAGGGGCTTCTGCCGGCGGAGGTGAAAAGCGGATTCATTCCCCGCCCTCCTCTCCAAAAAAGAAAAAGACTAAAAGGACGAAAAAGACTCGGGGCTCCTCTCCATCCGCGGGTCTGCGGGGACGGATGGGTCTGCTGCCACTTTGGTAGGCGACCAAGCCAAGATCGGCACATCCGGCCCCTCTACCCCCTCGTGTGCGGAGCCCCTGACTAAGACCAAGAGTGCACAGGGCGGAGCCTCGATGACATCGGGGCCCCTGATTCAGAGGTTACCTGGCGTTTTCGAGCCCGCTGGATTCAAACGCTTCCTCGTTATTCGCTCCACTGATGGCACCATGTTGTCCAAGGGCAACATGATCCATCAGAGGAGAGGATTAGCTAGTGCAATTGGTAGAGAGCCGAAGGTGACCCGTTTCTCGGACGGCAGCCTTCTGGCGAATCCCGCCGAGGCGGCCAAGATAAGTGCTCTTGGGACACTTCATGGCACCCCGGTGAGTGTGACGCCGCACTCTACCATGAACTTTGTGAAAGGAGTAGTTTATGCGAGGGAACTCGTTGACTACTCCATTGAGGACATCACCCTAGAGCTGGCCGACAATGGGGCGGTCAAGGTCGAACGTGTGATGAGAAAACAGGGAGGGGCTTCGAGACCCACCCCTACACTCTTCGTCACGTTCGACTGTGACAAGCTCCCTGAGTCGGTGCGTGCCGATTGGTACCGCTACCGCGTGAAGGCATTCGTGCCACTGCCGCGGCGGTGCTATTACTGTCACCGCTTCGGCCATACGAATCGCTCATGTAGACGTGCAAAGTCGGGGTCACCCGAAGTCTGTGTAAATTGCTCCAAGGTCGCACACGATAAGTCCAAATCGTGTGTGGCCAAGTGTGTCAATTGCGGAGAGCCGCACCCTGCTTCTTCGAAGCAATGTAGTGCATATTTCTGGAGAAAGAAATCCTGGCCGTTCAGGCCCAGGATAGACTCTCATTCCGCGAGGCTAAGGACTTGGTCCTGGCGCGCCCAGCTCTGCCTGGGACGTCATATGCCTCAGTAGTTCGAAAGGCACCCTCTGCTCCTGGCCCATCCAGGCCAACGAGCATGGTTGTTTCCGCGCCCATTCGGAGCCCTTCTGCGGGCTCGACCCAACCCGGGCGCTCCCCTGGTAAAGCTGGCGGCAAAAAGGGTTCATACCCAGCCCCGGCTAAAACCAGGGCTCCCCCCCTCTTCCCCCAGCGTGACGCTTTCCCGCAAGGCGAAACGGCCACGCGCCTCCACCGAGTCGTTTGACTCACAGGAGGCAACACCCCTGAAGATGGTCGCTAGGCCATCTTCCGGGGTTCCTAAAGCTGTCCCCCGAAAGGAGGACAGCAACAAAGGAGCTTCGGCTCCTTCGCCCACGCCCCGAGGTGGAGCGAGTGGCTCGGAGACGGTGGTTCCTCGAAAAGAGGCCCCCCCCGCCTCCGAAACCGCAGCGCCCGCCTAAGGTTTCGAGGCGGAGGGAGGAAAAGACTCGCATGGCGAGCCCAACCTCCCCCAATAAGTCCTCGAAGGCGACAACGCCTTCAGCGCTTTGTCCGGCCAACAGCGCCCGGGGTTCTGCCCCCGGGAAGCGTACGGCCATTCCCGTGAGGGTCTTCAATTCGAGGAGGGCCCCCTCGTCTCCTCCGAGCTAGGCCTGGAGGGCATATTCCTTCAATGGAATTGCCGTGGACTCCGGGCCAACTGGGAGGAGCTGCGGAGGCTCGCCTCCTCCCGTTCCCCTTTAGCTATTTTTTTGCAGGAGACCATGCTAGGCGCGTGCCCCCTGCCTGCCCTCCCGGGGTATAAGGGTCTTGCGACCCCACCACCGCGGGATGGCAGGGCTGGGGGATGCGCGGTTTACACCCGGCATGATGTCTCCGTTCTTCCTTTCTCTTTAGATACCTCCTTTCAGGCAGTGGCTGTGCAGCTGCACCTGGATAGGAGGTATACTATCATTTCTGCGTACATTCCACCGTCAGCTGACTTCGAAGCGGGGGACTTACGCCGCGTCGTGGCACAGCTGCCGAGGCCCTATGTCTTGCTTGGAGATTTGAACGGCAGGCATCCTCTCTGGGGAGATTACTCCATAAATCCCAGGGGACAAGTCCTTGCCGATCTGATCGAAGAGCTTGAGATAGGTGTCCTAAACGTGGATGAGTTTACGCATCACTGTCCAAGAACCGCTTCATTTTCTTGCCTTGACCTATCTTTGTGCTCTTTGGATGCACAGCCTGATTTTGATTAGGGGGTGGTCGATGACCTCCATGGTAGTGATCACTTTCCCATTCAAATATCATTTTCAGGGCAACTGCCGCCTGAGAGACCACCTCCGTGGTGCTTGGCTCGGGCGCGTTGGCCTGCATTTCAGGAAATGACTGAATTCTCTATCTCATTCGAGGAGTTTAGGTCGGTAGATGAGGCCGTTGAGTTCTTCTCCGGCAACCTCATCGCCGTGGGCTGGACTACTATTCCTAGGACGTCTGGCCGTTTTGCACGCCGACCACTCCCATGGTGGTCGGCCAAGTGTGAGACGGCCCTCAAACCGAAGCATTATGCCTACATGCGCTATAAGTGCTGCCTGAACGATTGCACTGTCGCTGAATTTCGTCGGGCTAGGGCTAGGTTCCTGTATTTTTCGAAGCACGCCCTCCGCTCTTCTTGGCGGGCATACGCGTCTTTACCTAACGGGAAGACCCCTTTAGCTGAGGTGTGGAAGCGAGACAAAAGGATTCGGGGCAAGTTCTCGCAGGACCCCCCTCCGGTTCTCCAGGAGAATGGAACCGGAATCTCGGACCCCGCTTCCGTAGCGTAAACTTTAGCGACCGCTTTTTCCGCATTCTCTAGCCGGGATGCTGCTCCGCCAGCATTCAATGCACGTCGTGATGTTGCGGAAGGCCGCTGGCTGGTCTTTACCTCCAGAGGCGGAGAATCCTTCAACAACAAGTTTACTGTGAGTGAGTTGCGTTCCGCTCTCGCTTCGTGCGCGGACACCGCCCATGGTCCGGACGATGTCCCGTACGCCATGCTTCGACACCTGGGTGAGCGAGGCATGGCCTTTCTGTTAGATTTGTTCAACAGGATCTGGGTGGAAGGTCTTCTCCCAGACTCCTGGCGAATCGCTACTGTGCTCTCCTTTCGCAAACCGGGGAGAGATCACTCTACTCCGACCGGTTTCCGCCTAATCTCTCTAACTTCTTGCATGTGCAAGTTGATAGAGAAATTGGTAAATGTTACGATAGAATTTTTCCTGGACAGCGGAGGCCATCTGTCTTCCGCAAAGTGCGTCTTCCGCAAGTTCCACTCCACGTCGGATACTCTGCTCCGACTGGAAAATGCCGTCTGTGAGGCTTTGCTTCGAAGACAGCACTACGCCACGGTTTTTTTCGATCTGGAGAAGGCCTATTATACCGCATGGCGATAGGGTATCATGTAGACTCTTCACACGATGGGGGCGAGGGGACGCCTCCTAATCTTTATATCTGAATTTTTGCGAGTTCGTCGATTCCACGCATGGGTCGGGGGAGCCCTCTCCGGCCCAAAGGAGCAGGAAGAGGGTGTCCCGCAGGGAAGTGTCCTCAGTGTCACACTCTTTGCCCTGAGCACCCTGGTGAGTGTGACGCCGCACTCTACCATGAACTTTGTGAAAGGAGTAGTTTATGCGAGGGAACTCGTTGACTACTCCATTGAGGACATGACCCTAGAGCTGGTCCGACCATGGAGCGGTCAAGGTCGAACTTGTGATGAGAAAACAAAGAGGGGCCTCGAGACCAAACCCCCAAAACTCTTCGTCACGTTCGACTGTGACAAGCTCCCTGAGTCGGTGCGTGCCGGTTGGTACCACTACCGCGTGAAGGCATTAGTGCCACTGCCGCGGCGGTGCTATTACTGTCACCGCTTCGGCAATACGAATCGCTCATGTAGACGTGCAAAGTCGAGGTCACCCGAAGTCTGTGTAAATTGCACTAAGGTCGCACACGATAAGTCCAAATCGTGTGTGGCCAAGTGTGTCAATTGTGGAGTTAGCACCCTGCTTCTTTAAAGCAATGTGGTGCATATCTCCTTGAGAAAGAAATCCTAGCCGTTCAGGCCCAGGATCGAGTCTCATTCCGCGAGGAAAAAGTCTTGGTCCTGGCGCGCCCGGCTCTGCCTGGGACGTCATATGCCTCAATAGTTAGAAAGGCACCCTCTGCTCCTGGCCCATCCAGGCCAACGAGCACGGTTGTTTCCGCGCCCATTCGGAGCCCTTCTGCGGGCTCTACCCAACCCAGGGCGCTCCCCTGGTAAAGCTGGCGACAAAAAGGGTTCATACCCAGCCCCAGCTAAAACCAGGGCTCCCCCCTCTTCCCCAAGCGTGACCGTTTCCGGTATGGCGAAATGGCCACGTGCCTCCACCAAGTCGTTAGACTCACAGGAGGCAACACCCCTGAAGATGGTCGCTAGGCCATCTTCCGGGGTTCCTAAAGCTGTTCCTTGAAAGGAGGACAGCAACAAAGAAGCTTCGGCGCCTTCGCGTACGCCCCGAGGTGGAGCGAGTGGCTCGGAGACGGTGGTTCCTCGAAAAGAGGGCCCCCCCCGCCTCCGAAGCCACAACGCCCGCCTAAGGTTTCGAGGCGGAGGGAGGAAAAGACTCGCATGGCGAGCCCAACCTCCCCCAATAAGTCCTCGAGGGCAACAGTGCCTTCAGCGCTTTATCCCGCCAACAGCGCCCGGGGTTCTGCCCCTGGGAAGCGTACGGCCATTCCCGTTAGGGTTTTCAGTACGAGGAGGGCCCCCGCGTCTCCTCCTAGCTAGGCCTGGAAGGCATATTCCTTCAATGGAATTGCTGTGGACTCCGGGCCAACTGGGAGGCGCTGCAGAGGCTCGTCTCATCCCGTTCCGCGTTAGCTATCGTTTTACAGGAGACCATGCTAGGCGCGTGCCTCCTGCCCGCCCTTCCGGGGTATAAGGGTCTTGCGACCCCACCACCACGGGACGGCTGGGCTGAGGGATGCGCGGTTTACACCTGGCATGATGTCTCCGTTCTTCCTTTCTCTTTGGATACCTCCTTTAGGGCAGTGGCTGTGCAGCTGCACCTGGATAGTAGGTATACTCTGATTTCAGCGTACATTCCACCGTCAGCTGACTTCGGCTCGTGGGACTTCCGCCACGTTGTGGCACGGTTGGCGAGGCCCTATCTCTTGCTTGGAGATCAAATGGCAGGCATCCTCTCTGGGGAGATTACTTCATAAATCCCAGGGGACAAGTCCTTGCCGATCTAATCGAAGAGCTTGAGATGGGTGTCCTAAACGTGGATGAGTTTACGCATCACTGACCGAGAACCACTTCATTTTCTTGCCTCTACCTATCTTTGTGCTCGTCGGATGCACAGCCTGATTTTGATTGGAGGGTGGTCGATGACCTCTATGATAGTGATCACTTTCCCATTCAATTATCATTTTCAGGGCCTCTGACGCCTGAGATCCCACCTTGGTGATGCTTGGAGCCGGCGCGGTGGCCTGCATTTCAGGAAATGACTGAATTCTCTATCTCAGTCGAGGAGTTTAGGTCGGTAGATGAGGCCGTTGAGTTCTTCTCCGGCAACGTCATCGCCTAAGGCCTGACTACGATTCCTAGAACGTCTGGCCGTTTTGCACGCCGACCACCCCCATGGTGGTCGGCCAAGTGTGAGACGGCCCTGAAACAGAAGCGTTATGCCTACATGCGCAATAAGCGCCGCTCGAACGATTTTACTGTGGGTGAATTTCGTCGGGCTAGTCCTAGGTTCAAGTATATTTCGAAGCAGGCCCGCCGCTCTTCTTGGCGGGCATACGTGTCTTCACTTAACGAGAAGACATCTTTAGCTGAGGTGTAGAAGCGATTCAAAAGGATTCGGGGCAAGTTCTCGCTGGACCTCCCTCTCGTTCTCCAGGAGAATGGGACCGCGAATCTCGGACCCCGCGTCCGTGACGGAATCCTTTGCGACCGCTTTTTCCGCATTCTTTAGCCGGGATGCTGCCCAGCCAGCATTCAATGCACGTCGTGATGTCGCGGAATGGCGCCGGCTGGACTTTACCTCCAGAGGCGGAGAACCCTTCAACGACAGGTTTACTGTGAGTCAGTTACGCTCCGCTCTCGCTTTTTGCGCGGACACCGTCCATGGTCCGGACAATGTCCCGTACGCCATGCTTTGACACCTGGGTGAGCGAGGCATGGCCTTTCTGTTAGATTTGTTCAACAGGATCTGGGTCTCCGGAGGGTCTTCTTCCAGATTCCTGGCAAATCGCTAATGTGGTCGCCTTTCGCAAGCCGGACGACGGCTTCAGGTCGCTTTCTGTCGTCTCCAAATTGGACACACTTGTGTGACGCTTCGCTATTTGATGAAGCGCTCGCCTGCGCCCTATTGCGACGACTGCGTCGTCCCCTAGACTCTTCGGCATATTCTTGTCGAATGTCCCAGTCTGGGTGATCTTCGCGCACGTTACCTGCCCCAGTACTGGGATGGGCCGGGTCGCTACCGCCTGTCCTTTATACTCGGGATGAGTGCGTGCACATTGAATGGTGTACTTGATGACTTGTGGGGAGAGGCCGGCCTTCTCCCTCTCATTTAACTAGGTTTAGTTGTTTTTGTTATTGTTTCGTTATTGCTTCCTAATTGTTATTTATTTTTAGAACAAGGCTGTTTGTTTACGGCGACTTATGCCTAATTGGGCAGTCACCAGATAGCCCTTAAAAAAAATGCACTAGGTTTACCCCGTAAGGGGCGCGGCGATTTGCCATCCTGGCCGCCGTGCCGAAGGGATCCAGCGTTCCGCCCGGCCCCATCTTAGGCTCTCTTCCTTCCTTCAGATAGCCTGTATTTCTCCCCTATTTCGTCGCTTTTCATAAAACCTCTCCCACAAATTTCTCTGGTCAGCCTCTAATTTTAAAGGGTAGATGCTGACCTTCTTCTCCGCGAACTGTCCCGGATCTGGGCTGAGAGGAGAGGGGACAATGTTCCCTAACCCCTGAGCTCCGGTCAAGGGATAGTTGGTTAATAACAACCTGCTTCATCCCCACCCACACCTTCCTCACATACCTTTTCCTTTCCTCTTAACACACTATCAATTTTACGCCGTGTCTAAGGTGGACCGCCATGCCGATGGACTGTCAGGCCACGAAGCAGGAGGGGTGGTCCTGAATTGCAACACCTGGCTCTGCCAGGCCTTTAGGCATCCCTTACAGTGGGGGCTACTGCGAGGAGTAATGAGCTATTGCGTCCCGTAGAACAAATAGGGTCACCATGGCCAATGATGAATAAAAAAAAACAACCTTTAATTTCCCCTGTACCATCGACGGAGCCGCCCTCGGGCAGCTCCACAGAAAAAAATGAAGGTCCCCCTCCCTGTGATTGCACAGGGGACCCTCCATATTTCTTAAACCGGAGAGGAGGCTTACTCCTTTCCTACCCCTACGGGTTTAGGGGACTCCCCTTTACTCCCTTCTCTAGAAGTGCTTTCTGGAACCTCCAAGGCCTCCAGCGGCAGTCCCTCCTTTGCTTTCCAAGGGGACTGCCAAGAAAGCCAGCAGGCAGCCCATAGCCGACCGCTCCCCATTGAAGCGCTCGTTATGGCAAACCCCCTTAGGGGGGAGTGGGAAGCCAGGCCCTTTCAGTCGCTTCGCTCAAAAGACCTACTGGCAAGAATATTAAACCTTGCCGGGGTCAAGGCCTATGCCTCCCCACACATGACTAGAGACAAATATACACACGGGACATGCGATGTACTGGGGGGGGATGGGGAAGCCAACTGGAGGTTCCCCCGAGATAGACATGGTCCTTGAAGCAACCCAACCTCAGACGGTAGGGCCTTCCATGGGGGAAAATTCGGGCTCGGCGCCGAGCACCGAACCCGAATCAGCCCCTATGCAAGGTCCTCCTCAAATGGCTGGAGTTTCCGAGGCAGTACAAAGAGCGGAGGGATCTCCTACGACCACCAGCATCTTCTGCATTTCGGAGAAGGACCTAGCTGAAGCCGGTCCATCTAGGCCAAGGGTCTTCTACTGGCGAAGGTGAGAAGCGGGTTCATTCCCCGCCCTCTCCAAAAAAGGAAAAACACAAAAAAAAACTAAAAAGACTCTGGGCTCCCCTCCATCCGCGGGGGCTGCGGGGACGGATGAATCTGCTGCCACTTTGGCAAGCGACCAAGCCGAGATCGGCACATCCAGCTTCTCTGCCCCCCGCCCCAGGTGCGGAGCCCCTGACTATGAATAAGACGAAAAGTGCACAGGGCGGAGCCTCGATAAGATCGGGGCCCATCATTCAAAGGCGAACCGGCGTTTTTGAGTTCGCTGGCTTTAAACGCTTCCTCGTTATTCGCTCCACTGATGACAGCATGTTGGCCAACGGTAACATGATCCATCAAAGGAGAGGATTAGCTAGTGTAATTGGTTTTGAGCCGAAGGTGACCCATTTCTCGGACGGGAGCCTTCTGGCGAATGCGGCGAATCCCACCGAGGCGGCCAAGATAAGTGCTCTTCGGACACTTCATGGCACCCCGGTGAGTGTGACGCCGCACTCTACCATGAACTTTGTGAAAGGAGTAGTTTATGCGAGGGAACTCGTTGACTACTCCATAGAGGACATCACCTTAGAGCTGGCCGACCATAAGGCGGTCAAGATCGAACGTGTGATGAGGAAACAAAGAGGGGCCTCGAGACCCACCCCAACACTCTTCGAAGCAATGTGGTGAATATCTCTTTGAGAAAGAAATCCTAGCCGTTCAGGCCCAGGATCGACTCTCCTTCCGCGAGGCAAAGGACTTGGTCCTGGTAAAGCTGGTGGCCAAAAGAGTTCATACCCAGCCCAGGCTAAAACTAGGGCTTCCCCCCTCTTCCCCCAGTGTGAACGTTTCCCCTAAGGCGAAACGGTCACGTGCCTCCACGGAGTCGTTAGACTCACAGGAGGCAACACCCCTGAAGTTTGGCGCCAGGCCATCTTCCGGGGTTCTTAAAGCTGTCGCCCGAAAGGAGGACAACAACAAAGGAGAATCGGCTTCTTCGCCCACGCCTACTGGTTGGCTGAGTGGCTCGAAGAGGGAGGTTCTTGAAAAGAGGCCCCCCTCCCGCCTCTGAAGCCGCAACGCCCGTCTAAGGTTTCGAGGCGGAGGGAGGAAAACACGCGAATGGCGAGCCTAACCTCCCCCAATAAGTCCTGAAAGGCGACAGCGCCTTCAGCGCTTTGTCTGGCCAACCGTGCCCGCGGTTCTGCCTCTGGGAAGCGTAAGGCCATTCCCGTGAGGGTCTTCTGTTCGAAGAGGGCCTCCGAGCTAGGCCTGGAAGGCATATTCCTTCTATAGAATTGCCGTGGACTCCGGGCCAACTGGGAGCAGCTGCGGAGACTAGTCTATTCCCGTTCCCCGTTAGCGTTTTTTTCTGCACGAGACTATGTTAGGCGAGGCCACCTGCCCGCTCTCCCGGAGTATAAGGGTCTTGGGACCTCACCACCACGGGATAGCCGGGCTGGGGAATGCACGGGTTACACCCTGCGTAATGACTCCGTCCTTCCTCTCAATTTAGATACCTCCTTCCAGGCAGTGGCTGCGCAGCTGCACCTGGATAGGAGGTATAATAACATTTCTGCGTACATTCTACCGTCAGCTGACTTCGACAAGGGGGACTTCCGCCGCGTCGTGGCATGGTTGCCGAGGCCCTTTCTCTTGCTTGGAGATCTGAACGGCGGGCATCCTCTCTAGGGAGATTACTCAATAAATCCCAGGAACCAAGTCCTTGCCACTCTGATCGAAGAGTTTGAGATAGGTGTCCTAAACGTGCATGAGTTTACGCATCACTGCCGCAGAACCGCTACATTTTCCTGCCTTGATCTATCTTTGTGCTCTTCGGATGCACATCCTGATTTTGATTAGGTGGTGTCGATGACCTTCATGCTAGGGATCACTTTCCTATTCAAATATCATTTTCAGGGCAACTGCCGCCTGAGAGCCAACTTCAGTGGTGCTTGGCACAGGCGCGGTGGCCTGCATTTCAGGAAATGACTGAATTCTCTATCTCAGTCGAGGAGTTTAGGTCGGTTGATAAGGCTGTTGAGTTCTACCCCGGCAACCTCATCGCCGCGGGACTGACTACTATTCCCAGAACGTCTGGCCGTTTTGCACGCTGATTACTCCCATGGTGGTCGGCCGAGTGTGAGGCAGCCCTGAAACAGAAGCATTATGCCTACATGCGCTATAAGCCCCGCCCGAACGATTTCACTGTCGCTGAATTTCGTCGGGCTAGGGCTAGGTTCCGGTATATTTCGAAGGACGACTGCCGCTCTTCTTGGTGGGCATACGTGTCTTCAATTTACGGGGAAAACCCCTCTGGCAGAGGTGGGGAAGTGAGTCTAAAGGAATCGGGGCAAGTTCTTGCAGGACCGCCGTCCCCCCCTTCCCGTTCTCCAAGAGAATGGGACCGTAATCTCGGAGTCCGCGTCCGTGGCAGAATCCTTCGCGACCGCTTTCTCCGCATTCTCTAGCCGAGATGCTGCTCTGCCACCAGCATTCAATGCATGTCGTGATGTCGCGCAAGGCCGCCGGCTTGACTTTACGACAGGTTTACTGTGAGAGGGTTGCCTTCCACTCTTGCTTCGTGCGCAGCCACCGCCCATGGTGCGGACGATGTCCCGTACGCCATGCTTCGACACATGGGTGACCGAGGAATAACCTTTCTGTTAGATTTGTTCAACAGGATCTGGGTGGAGGGTCTTCTCCCAGATTCCTGGCGAATCGCTACTGTGGTCGCGTTTCGCAATCCAGGGAGAGGTCACTCTACTCCGCCCAATCTCTCTTACTTCTTGCATGTGCAAGTTAATGGAAAAAAAGGGTAAATGTTAGATTAGCCTTTTTCCTGGACAGCGGAGGCCATCTGTCTTCTGCACAGTGCGGCGTCCACAAGTTCCACTCCACGTCGGATGCTCTGCTTCAATTTGAAAATGCCGTCTGCGAGATCTTCCTTCGTAGACAGCAGTACGCCGTGGTGTTTTTCGATCTGGAGAAGGCTTATGATAACACATGGCGTACGGTATCATGGAGACTCTCCACACGATGGTGGCGAGGGGACACCTTCCAATATTTATATCTGAATTTTGGTGAGATCGTCGATTCCGCGTACGTGTGGGGGGAGCCCTCTCTGGCTCAAATGAGCAAGAAGAGGGTGTCCCGCGGGGAAGTGTCCTCACTATCAGACTCTTTGTCCTGAGCATCAATGGCATCGCCTCAGTTGTGCCGGAAGATGTCCTCGCTACGCTCTACGTGGACGACCTTTCGATCTCTTTTGGCGCGGCCCAGATGCCAACTCTGGAGCGTCGACTCCAACATGCATTGAACCAGGTCTCTCTCCCTGCCTTAGCGCACAGGTTTCGGTTTTCCTTGGCCAAGTCTAAGGTGGTGCACTTTTGCCGCCATCCACGGCTCCACACAGACCCAGACTTGTTTCTTAATGGGGTACGCCTGAAAGTGGTTGAATCGCACCGTTTCCTTTGTCTTGTATTTGACCGACGCCTCACCTGGGTGGTTCATATTCGCAGCCTTAAGTTCTCTTGTACCCGCGCCATGGTTATTCTCCATTCTGTGACGTTCAGTGCTTGGGTTGCTGATAGGGCTACTGCCTTACTTTTTTATCGATCCTTTGTTCGCTCGAAGCTCGACTACGGATGCGAGTTTTATGCATCCGTAGCCGAGCGTTTATTGTGGAAGGTCAATTCGATCCACCACACCGGCCTACGCCTTGCGACCGGTGTCTTTCGCACTTCCCCCATTGAGAGCCATTTGTTCGATACTGGGGAGATGCCACTCGCTCTATGCCGCGTGCAGTGCATTACACGCCTGTACGCTCGATCCCGACGCCTCTTTCAGTCGCCAACAGCTCTCACTGCATCCGCAGCTGATCTCGACGGTGCCTATTCCGCCGAAAGACGCCAGTCATACTTTATGCCCTTTTGGTTTAGGACCCGGAAACTCCTTCGATAGCTAGGTATAGCTCTCTGGATGATGGCGCCCCTGGTTCTGCCCAGGACGCCATCCTGGAGGGTACCACATTTGGCTATTTGTCGCCACGCCTCTTCTCCCAAAGCTTCTACAGCACCAAGAGTATTGCGTTCGACCTTTTGGGAGCACACCTCGTGTCACGCTAGAACCGTGCCAGTGTATACGGATGGCTTCAAGTCCCAAGAGGGGGTCAGCTTCCACGTGGTATCCCCTCTGTTTGAAGTCAGCGGGGCTCTGCCATCCTGTCTTCACCGCCGAGCTGGTGGCAATACACCACTCGGTACGGAAGAGTACGCGACGTGCCCGGTTCGGAGACCAGATTGTGATCTATAGCGACTCACAAAGATCCCAGAGTGCTCTCGGGGCTTCGGAATCTCCGCATCCCCGGGTTTGCGATATTCGTGAGCCACGGTTTTGGCGAGCCGGGCAGAGGTCGAGATTATCTTCTGCTGGGTTTATAGGAATTGCGGGGAATGAGCGCGCCGATGACGGCGCTGAAGAGTCGGCCAGGACTGCGATTGGACCAGCGTTTCGCTCTTCCTCACGCTTACTACATTGCAGGAATACGGGAGCTCTTCGGACTGCTTGGCAAAGAAGATGGGAGACGGTCGAAGGGAACTTAAACTGCGGCTCATTTCGACGCTACTGTTTTTATGGACCTACCCCCCCAATGCCGCGACGGCTTCAGGTAGCTTTCTGTCGTCTCCGAATCGGACATACTCGTGTGACGCATTGCTATTTGATGGAGCGCTCGCCTGCGCCCTATTGCGACGACTGCGTCGTCCCCGAGACTCTTCGGCACATTTTCGTCGAATGTCCCAGTCTGGGTGATTTTCGCGCACGTTACCTGTCCTGGTACCGGGATGGGCGTGGTCGCTACCTCCTGTCCCTTGTACTCTGGACGAGTGCGTTCACTTTGACTGGTGAACTGATAGACTTTTGGGGGGGTGGCCGGCCTTCTCCCTTTTATTTTACTAGTTTTTGTTTTTTTCTTATTGTTTCCTTTTTAGGTTGCACGCTTCCACGCCGGGTGGAGGGGGACCTCCCCCCGACGCCGGAGTTTGCTTCCTAATTGTTATCTCTTGTTATCGTTCTTTTCTTTTCAAATTTTTATTTTAAAGTAGCCTAGAACTAGGCTGTTTATTTGCGGCGACTTATGCCCAAGTGGGCATTCGCCAGATAGCCCCTTAGAAAAAAATAAAATATGCACTAGGTTTAAACAGGTAGGAATATGTGCAGTCTTCGGAACCGTATCTTGACTGAGGGGAAGAGGACACTGGTGGCAGGAGAGGCTCGAGATGACCAGGTTTCATCCCCGGCTGCAGAAAGCTGCCGAGACCCTGTTTGTTGGTGCTCGCTTATAGGCACTCCCGATCCTGGTTTGTAATCAAGGTATCCTTCCTCTAGCCTTTGTCTAAAATGCAGAACCCATAAGGGGGGGGGGGGCTGGCTGTCAGTGGTTGGTAGACGCGAGGGCGTGTCCCCTTCCAGTAGGCCTGCACTTTAGTGTTAAATGTCTGATTGCTTTCCTACTCTCTTTGCAGTTTCTGCCTCTGGCTAGATTTTGTGGTGAAGAGGGAAGCAGAGTGCGTAAGCCTTTCCCTGTCAGGACATAGAATTTACATTATCAAGACTCCTGTTGTGCCTCCTCGTGGCCACAAACGGTAGCTGGAGCTGCAGATTTTTCAGGAATCTCTTGTTTCTCTTATCGTCTCTATAGATTAACAAGAGGAGCGGTTTCGCAACTGCTCCTTACAGGAGCATGGTGAGAGATTCCATCAAGGCACCCCGTAAGGGGCGCGGCGATTTGCCATCCTGGCCGACGTACTGACGGGATCCAGCGCTCCGTCCGGCCCCAGCTTAGCCTCTCTTCCTTCCTTCAGATAGCCCGATTTCTTCCCTACCTCGTCGCTTTTCATACAACCTCTCCCACAACTTTCTCTGGTCAGCCTCTAATTTCACAGGGTAGATGCTGACCTTCTTCTCAAGCCAACCACCCCGGATCGGGGCTGTGGGGGGAGGGGACATTGTTCCCTAACCCCTGAGCTCCGGTTCGGGATTGGGGTTTTTTAACAACCTGCTTCATCCCCACCCATACCTTCTTCACATCCCTTTTCCTCTCCTCTTCAAAATCTATCTTTTTTACGCCGTGTCCAAGGTGGAGCCGCCATGCCGATGGACTGCCAGGCCACCAGGCGGGAGGGGTGGTCCCGAATGGCGGCGCCTGGCTCTGCCGGGATTGTAAGCACCTCTCGCAGTGCGGGCTACTGCGAGGGGTGATGAGCTATTGCGTCCCGTGGCAAAAATAGGGTCACCATGCCCATAGATGAACAACCAAAAAAAACCCAAACCCCTTTAACTCCCCCTTGCTCATCGACGGAGCCGCCCTTGGGCAGCTCCACCGAAAAAATGGAGGTCCCCCCCCCTGTGCTTGCACAGGGGACCCTCCATATTTCTCTAACCGGAGAGGAGGCTTACTCCTCTCCTTCCCCTACGGGTGCAGGGGACTCCCCCTCACCCCCTTCTCTGGAGGTGCTTTCGGGCACCTCCCTTTTCCCAGCGGCAGTCCCATCTTTTCTTTTCAAGGGGACTGCCAAGAAAGCCAGCAGGCAGCCCTTAGCCAGCCGCTCCCCATCAAAGCGGCTCGGTAGGGCAAACCCCCTTAGGGGGGAGAGGGAAGCCAGGCCCCTTCGGTCGCTTCCCTCAAAAGACCTACTGGCAAGAATATTAAACTTTGCCGGGGTCAAGGCCTGTGCCTCCCCATACAAGACTGGCGACACTGCCAAGGGGACCTGCGATGTCCTGGGAGGGGATGGCCAACTGGAGGCCCCTCCTGTGATAGACATGGTCCTTGAGGAGACCCAGCCCCAGACGGTAGGGCCTTCCATGGGGGGGAATTCGGGCTCGGCGCCAAGCACCGAACCCGAATCCGCCCCTATGCAAGGTCCTCCTCAAATGGCTGAGGGCTCCGAGGCAGTAGCAGGAGGGGAGGGATCTCCTCCGACAGGTGCCCCTACGACAACCAGGACCTTCTCCATTTCGGAGAGGGACCTGGCTGAGGCTGGTCCATCTGGCCTGGGGACTTCTGCCGGCGGAGGTGAAAAGCGGGTTCATTCCCCGCCCTCCTCTCCGAAAAAGAAAAAGAAAAAGACAAAAAAGACAAAAAAGACTCGGGGCTCCTCTCCATCCGCGGGGGCTGCGGGGACGGATGGGTCTGCTGCCACTCTGGCAAGCGACCAAGCCAAGATCGGCACATCCGCCCCCTCTGCCCCCCCGGTTGCGGAGCCCCTGACAAAGAAGACTAATACCAAGAGTGCACAGGGCGGAGCCTCGATGACATCGGGGCCCCTGATTCAGAGGTTACCTGGCGTTTTCGAGCCCGCTGGCTTCAAATGCTTCCTCGTTATTCGCTCCACTGATGGCACCATGTTGTCCAAGGGCAACATGATCCATCAGAGGAGAGGATTAGCTAGTGCAATTGGTAGAGAGCCGAAGGTAACCCGTTTCTCGGACGGGAGCCTTCTGGCGAATGCGGCGAATCCGGCCGAGGCGGCTAAGATTAGTGCTCTTCGGACACTTCATGGCACCCCGGTGAGTGTGACGCCGCACTCTACCATGAACTTTGTGAAAGGAGTAGTTTATGCGAGGGAACTCGTTGACTACTCCATTGAGGACATCACTTTAGAGCTGGCCGACCATGGGGCGGTCAAGGTCGAACGTGTGATGAGAAAACAGGGAGGGGCCTCGAGACCCACCCCTACACTCTTCTTCACGTTCGACTGTGACAAGCTCCCTGAGTCGGTGCGTGCCGGTTGGTACCGCTACCGCGTGAAGGCATTCGTGCCACTTCCGCGGCGGTGCTATTACTGTCACCGCTTCGGCCATACGAATCGCTCATGTAGACGTGCAAAGTCGGGGTCACCCGAAGTCTGTGTAAATTGCTCCAAGTTCGCACACGATAAGTCCAAATCGTGTGTGGCCAAGTGTGTCAATTGAGGAGAGCCGCACCCTGCTTCTTCGAAGCAATGTGGTGCATATCTCCTTGAGAAAGAAATCCTGGCCGTTCAGGCCCAGGATCGACTCTCATTCCGCGAGGCAAAGGACTTGGTCCTGGCGCGCCCGGCTCTGCCTGGGACGTCATATGCCTCAATAGTTAGGAAGGCACCCTCTGCTCCCGGCCCATCCAGGCCAACGAACACGGTTGTTTCCGCGCCCATTCGGAGCCCTTCTGCGGGCGCTACCCAACCCGGGCGCTCCCCTGGTAAAGCTGGCGGCAAAAAG
This sequence comes from Ceratothoa steindachneri, assembly GCA_963969495.1. Taxonomy (NCBI): domain Eukaryota; kingdom Metazoa; phylum Arthropoda; class Malacostraca; order Isopoda; family Cymothoidae; genus Ceratothoa; species Ceratothoa steindachneri. Next base: position 74,156,064 of record OZ018324.1, on the reverse strand, counting down.
GGCTCATACCCTGCCCCGGCTAAAACCAGGGCTCCCCCCTCTTCCCCCAGCGTGACCGTTTCCCGTAAGGCGAAACGGCCACGCGCCTCTTCTGAGTCGTTAGACTCACAGGAGGCAACACCCCTGAAGATGGTCGCTAGGCCATCTTCCGGGGTTCCTAAAGCTGTCCCCCGAAAGGAGGACAGCAACAAAGGAGCTTCGGCTCCTTCGCCCACGCCCCGAGGTGAGCGAGTGGCTCGGAGACGGTGGTTCCTCGAAAAGAGGGCCCCCCGCCTCCGAAGCCGCAACGCCCGCCTAAGGTTTCGAGGCGGTGGGAGGAAAAGACTCGCATGGCGAGCCCAACCTCCCCCAATAAGTCCTCGAAGGCGACAGCGCCTTCAGCGCTTTATCCCGCCAACAGCGCCCGGGGTTCTGCCCCCGGGAAGCGTACGGCCATTCCCGTGAGGGTCTTCAATTCGAGGAGGGCCCCCGCGTCTCCTCCGAGCTAGGCCTGGAGGGCATATTCCTTAAATGGATTAAATGGAATTGCCGTGGACTCCGGGCCAACTGGGAGGAGCTGCGGAGGCTCGTCTCGTCCCGTTCCCCGTTAGCTATTTTTTTGCAGGAGACCATGCTAGGCGCGTGCCTCCTGCCCGCCCTTCCGGGGTATAAGGGTCTTGCGACCCCACCACCGCGGGATGGCCGGGCTGGGGGATGCGCAGTTTACACCCGGCATGATGTCTCCGTTCTTCCTTTCTCTTTAGATACCTCCTTTCAGGCAGTGGCTGTGCAGCTGCACCTGGATAGGAGGTATACTATCATTTCTGCGTACATTCCACCGTCAGCTGACTTCGACGCGGGGGACTTCCGCCGCGTCGTTGCACGGTTGCCGAGGCCCTATCTCTTGCTTGGAGATCTGAACGGCAGGCATCCTCTCTGGGGAGATTACTCCATAAATCCCAGGGGACAAGTCCTTGCCGATCTGATCGAAGAGCTTGAGATGGGTGTCCTAAACGTGGATGAGTTTACGCATCACTGTCCGAGAACCGCTTCATTTTCTTGCCTTGACCTATCTTTGTGCTCTTCGGATGCACAGCCTGATTTTGATTGGGGGGTGGTCGATGACCTCCATGGTAGTGATCACTTTTCCATTCAAATATCATTTTCAGGGCAACCGCCGCCTGAGAGACCACCTCGGTGGTGCTTGGCGCGGGCGCGGTGGCCTGCATTTCAGGAAATGACTGAATTCTCTATCTCAGTCGAGGAGTTTAGGTCGGTAGATGAGGCCGTTGAGTTCTTCTCCGGCAACCTCATCGCCGTGGGCCTGACTACTATTCCTAGGACGTTTGGCCGTTTTGCACGCCGACCACTCCCATGGTGGTCGGCCGAGTGTGAGACGGCCCTGAAACAGAAGCGTTATGCCTACATGCGCAATAAGCGCCGCCCGAACGATTTCACTGTCGCTGAATTTCGTCGGGCTAGGGCTAGGTTCCGGTATATTTCGAAGCATGCCCGCCGCTCTTCTTGGCGGGCATACGTGTCTTCACTTAACGGGAAGACCCCTTTAGCTGAGGTGTGGAAGCGAGTCAAAAGGATTCGGGGCAAGTTCTCGCAGGACCCCCCTCCCGTTCTCCAGGAGAATGGGACCGCAATCTCAGACCCCGCGTCCGTGGCGGAATCCTTAGCGACCGCTTTTTCCGCATTCTCTAGCCGTGATGCTGCTCCGCCAGCATTCAATGTACGTCGTGATGTCGCGGAAGGCCGCCGGCTGGACTTTACCTCCAGTGGCGGAGAACCCTTCAACGACAAGTTTACTGTGAGTGAGTTGCGTTCCGCTCTCGCTTCGTGCGCGGACACCGCCCATGGTCCGGACGATGTCCCGTACGCCATGCTTCGACACCTGGGTGAGCGAGGCATGGCCTTTCTGTTAGATCTGTTCAACAGGATCTGGGTGGAGGGTCTTCTCCCAGACTCCTGGCGAATCGCTACTGTGCTCGCCTTTCGCAAACCGGGGAGAGATCACTCTACTCCGACCGGTTTCCGCCCAATCTCTCTAACCTCTTGCGTGTGCAAGTTGATGGAGAAATTGGTAAACGTTAGATTAGCTTTTTTCCTGGACAGCGGAGGCCATCTGTCTTCCGCACAGTGCGGCTTCCGCAAGTTCCACTCCACGTCGGATGCTCTGCTCCGACTGGAAAATGCCGTCTGCGAGGCTTTCCTTCGTAGACAGCACTACTCTACGGTGTTTTTCGATCTGGAGAAGGCCTATGATACCGCATGGCGATACGGTATCATGGAGACTCTCTACACGATGGGGGCGAGGGGACGCCTCCCAATGTTTATATCTGAATTTTTGCGAGATCGTCGATTCCGCGTACGGGTGGGGGGAGCTCTATCCGGCCCAAAGGAGCAGGAAGAGGGTGTCCCGCAGGGAAGTGTCCTCAGTGTCACACTCTTTGCCCTGAGCATCAACGGCATCACCTCGGTGCTGCCGGAAGATGTTCTCGCTACGCTCTACGTGGACGACCTTTCGATCTCTTTTGGCGCGGCCCAGATGCCAACTCTGGAGCGTCGACTCCAACAGGCATTGAACCGCGTCTCTCGCTATGCCGAAGCGCACAGGTTTCGGTTTTCTTTGGCCAAGACTAAGGTGGTGCACTTCTGCCGCCATCCACGGCTTCACCCCGACCCAGATTTGTTTCTTAATGGGGTGCGCCTGGATGTGGTTGAGTCGCACCGTTTCCTTGGTCTTGTATTCGACCGACGCCTCACCTGGGAGGCTCATATTCGCAGCCTTAGGGTCTCTTGTACCCGCGCCATGGACATTCTCCGTTCCGTGACGTTCAGCGCTTGGGGCGCTGATAGGGCTACCGCCTTACTTTTTTATCGATCCTTTGTTCGCTCGAAGCTCGACTACGGATGCGAGTTTTATGCATCCGCAGCCGAGCGTTTATTGCGGAAGGTGGATTCGATCCACCACACCGGCCTTCGCCTTGCGACCGGTGCCTTCCGCACTTCCGCTATTGAGAGCCTGTTGGTCGATGCTGGGGAGATGCCACTCGCTCTGCGCCGCGTGCAGTGCATCACTCGCCTGTACGCGCGAGCCCGGCGCCTCCCTCAGTCGCCAACAGCTCTCACTGCATCCGCAGCTGATCTCGATGGTGCCTATGCCGCCGAGAGACGCCAGTCATACCCTAAGCCCTTTGGGTTTAGGGCCAGGAAACTCCTTCGAGAGCTAGATATAGCTCTCGGGCCGGTGGCGCCCTTGGTTCTGCCCAGGACGCCACCCTGGAGGGTACCACATTTGGCTATTTGTCGCCACGCCTCTGCTCCCAAAGCTTGTACTGCGCCGGGAGTATTGCGTTCGACCTTTTTGGAGCACACATCGTGTCACGCTGGTACCGTGCCAGTGTATACGGATGGCTCCAAGTCCCAAGAGGGGGTCGGCTTCCACGCCGTATCCCCTCTGTTTGAAGTCAGCGGGGCTCTACCAGGCGCTGCGTCTGTCTTCACGGCCGAGCTGGTGGCAATACACTACTCGGTACGGGAGATTACGCGACGTGCCCGTTTGGGAGACCGGATTGTGATCTATAGCGACTCACAAAGCGCCCTGAGTGCTCTCGGGGCATTGGAATCTCCGCATCCCCTGGTTCGCGATATCCGTGACGCCACGGTTTTGGCGAGCCGGGCAGATGTCGAGATTATCTTCTGCTGGGTTCCTGGACATGTGGGAATTGCGGGGAATGAGCGCGCCGATGAGGGCGCCAAAGAGTCCGCGAGGACTCTGCAACCGGACCAGCGTTTCGCTCTTCCTCACACCGACTACATGGCAGGAATACGGGCAGCTCTTCGGACTGCTTGGCAAAGAAGATGGGAGACGGTCGAAGGGAACTTAAAGTTGCGTGCCATTGCGCCGCGACTGTTCCCATGGACCTATCCCCCAATGCCGCGGCGGCTTCAGGTTGCTTTCTGTCGTCTCCGAATCGGACACACTCGTGTGACGCATCGCTATCTGGTGGAGCGCTCGCCCGCGCCCTATTGCAACGACTGCGTCGTCCCCCAGACTGTTCGGCACATTCTTGTCGAATGTCCCAGTCTGGGTGATCTTCACGCACGACACCTGTCCCGGTACCGGGATGGGCGGGGTCGCTACCGCCTGTCCCTTGTACTCGGGACGAGTGCGTGCACTTTGACTGGTGGACTTGCTAACTTTTGGGGGGAGGCCGGCCTTCTCCCTTTTTTTTAACCAGGCTAAAATTTTGTTGTTGTTGTTTTTGTTGTTGTTGTTGTTTTTGTTATTGTTTTGTTATTGTTATTTCTTTTTTGTTGTTCCCTGTTCCATTTTTTGAAGTAGCTTAGAACTAGGCTGTTTGTTTACGGCGACTTATGCCTAAGTCGGCAGTCGCCAGATAGCCCCTTAAATAAAAAAAAAAAAATCCATCAAGGCATGGCAGTTAAACCGATGGGTTTGTGAGTAGGATTCCGTGATATCAAGATGAACTACGTTAAATCTGTGTTTGATGCGTCATATGTAATGTTGAATACAGAGCTGAAAGGAAGCATTTAAAATTTGGCAAGTCAAGCCAATTAACCACGGGAAGAAACAATGTTGTAAATTACGCTTCCGAACATTCGGTCAGTAAGAGCACTCTCTTTTAAGAGTCCCCTTACCCCTCTGGGACCATTTCTTTCTTCGGGGATTAGTCCCAGAGAGGCTCTGGCCTCGTGTGAGCGGGGTCAGTCCTATGGTCCTTAGGGGGCCCCTGGTGCTGCGAACTAGATTTTTAATATACCCCTTCCCCCCATTACTTTCTTTTACTATCCTTTATTTCCACCTCTTCTTTCACCTATCTAGTGGCCCTGACGGTTACCTGAACTCTGATTGCCTTTTTCAGACTGATTCTGAATTTTTTTTTTTCTGAAGGTCGGAGGAGGTTGGCCAGCTCCACCGCCTTTGTCTGCCGATGCCCAAAGAGAAACCCATCATTGGCTCCTTTTCTCCGCGCGTAGGAGAACTCGGACATCCTCTTCAGTCTATAAAGATGGTGTGGTGGATCCGTATCCATTTTACAAGAGGACATACGGGACGTAACCGAATCTAGAGTTACACTAGCGTCAGGCCCTTCTAGGCCTCCGTGGTCGCGATCCCTAGAAGAGCATGTAAAGTTATTTCTATTTGCAATGGCTAGCCATAAATCTAAAACTTCCCCTTTTCATAAGGGTTCTCGTGCCAAACGTCATTCAGCCCCCGTCTCAGCCTTCCCTCGCTTGGATCCCTATGCCAACGATTTGGACACAGAAGATTTAGACTATCACCGCTTTCTGGTCATGAGTTCGTCATCTGACACCCCACTTGCAAAAGTGGATATGCTTGACGTTAATGAATCATTTGCGTCCAGCTGTGGTGAAACCAGCCAGATGTGGTCAAGAGGTAGTTCTGATATCGTAGTTGAGGAGTTATCTCATTCTCAACATAATCTTGTAAAAATCTTTATTCGATAGCCGAAGTTCCCGTAACCCTTTCACCCCATCAACGTCTATATTTTGTTAAAGGTGTCGTCCGTTCAAACGAATTTAGGGACTACGACCTCACCCGTCTTCATCAGCAAGCTTAGTACCCAACGCTTCACACATGTACCTAGGGTGACTATAACTGTAGGCTCTACTAGAGTCCCAACTGCCAGGTTGATTTTAACGTTCGACTTCAGCTACTGCCGCAGTTTATTAAAGCCAAGTACTTTTTTTATTTCTTTTACCCCCTACGTCAAAACACCCAGAAGTTGCTTCAATTGTAATCAAGTTGGACATGTTGGTCGTGCCTGTTGGCACTCCTGTTCCTTACGTGAATTGCAGTTCTGTTTACCATGGCCCTGAATGCACCAAAACACCGTGCTGTGCCAACAGTGCCGTGTAAAAAATCTGCCCAATATTCTTATATGAAAAGTAGGTCCTCCATTTGCACGATTCTCTGCGTCTCGATGTGAGAGAGGCTCGCCGAAGTGCTCGAGCACAAACCTCACCTCTTGGCTGTCTCTTCTCAGACGTTTTGCGTGACGCTGGACAAAACCGATCATCCCATTCGGGTTCCGACACGCCTGAAGCATCTCATCGCTCATCTACCGTTAGTGTCAGAAGCATTCACGATATCCCGTCGAAGCATCGAACACATACCGAGATATCTAATGTTGCCTCACTCTCTTCCGCAGCTGTAGCCGGGACCGACGCTCAATGTGAGATACTTGAAGACAGACGTTATTTGAAAGAATCTTCTAAATCGCCGGGACCCAAAGATGAAGGATTCCTCACCTGGGTCATCGGCCACCAATAAGCGGGCAGCCTCTGGAGCTGACTCGGACGAACCTTAAGAATCTTCAATGGAGTTTTCTCCTGTTGCTGAATATTTTCTACCATCGAGCCCGTCCCGCCTTTCACGGGACTTAGGCCAGTTACTGGTTCAAATGGTAGCAGAAATCCACCCAATTCCTTTTACCTTGTCCAGATTTCATGCCTCACCCACTCAACTTTCTATTCATCATCCGATGGAAGCAGATGATATTACAACATCACCAGCCGCGTTTGTTGGTCATCCCTTAATGACCTCCATGGAAGTGACCACTTCCCTATTGTCTTGTCAGCCATTCATCCTAGCCCTCATACAACCATGCCTCTCAAACCATGCCGTTTGTGAAGGATTCCGAGAGGTGTCCCTCACAAATGCTTCCTTGGGGACAGTCAATGCTGTCGACGCGGCAGTAGCATACTTTACATCGATTATCTACAACGCGACCACACAGACCATTACCGTTTTTTATTCAAAGTTTCTTAGAATCTCGATACTTTATGGTGTGTGTTGTAAACACCAACTCTTACTTGCAACCCCAAGAAGAGGGAGTTCCTCAAGGCAGCATTTTAAGTGTTTTATGTTTCGTAATTGCGATCAATGATATCATTTCCTCTCTACCAGAATGTGCATTCGCGACCCTATACCTCAATGACTTGGCACTATACTGTTCCTCGCCTCGCCTTCCACCAGCAGCGCATCGGCTGCAACTGGTAGCCAATGCGGTCTCGAAAAATAGCACAACTTAAAGGAATCCGCTTTTCCACCAACAAAACTAAGGCAATATATTTCGACCGGGGTGGAGGGGCTCTTGTTCCGCCATCTATCTCCCTACAAGGTGTAGAGATAGAGTTCGTCTCTGAGATTCGGTTTCTGGGCGTAACTCTTGATCTCAAGCTCTCCTGGTTACCACACCTACGCCGTCTTCGAACGGGCTGTCTGTGGGCTCTAGACATTTTGAAAGTCCTCTCCCACACATCGTGGGACAGTGATCGTCAAACACTGGTCACTATACACTGCCCTCCCCAATCCAAATTGGATTATGGATACCTATTTGCAACCTCGGAGTTCGTGTCTCCAGTGAAGCCTTCCACACTTCTCCCGTCAACAACCTTAACTGTGAGAGTGGGGTGCTCCCTTTGCCCTATCATCCACTCCAAATTTGCATGCGATACCTGTGCCATGTACAACAGGCCCCTGTATCGGAGGTTTACAGATGTCTGTATGCTCCCGAGTCAACGGTGGCTTTCGATATGTTGCCGTTCTTACCCCGCCCCCTGAACCCCCGGATAGAAGATCATCTCTCCAAAGTGGGTGCTTTAAGGGTCCTTGTCCTTCCATCGTTTCTGACCACAAGTTAGCGTGCTCCACCTCCCACAGTTTGTACCAGCATGTGGAGCCTGGACAAGTCGTCCGAGTACCCTTGCTCCATTAAGAGCCTGTTTCTAGAGCATGCGACCTCACATATACATACCGTAGCGTAGGTGCCGTAACCATATACTCAGGAGAGTTTTTAACTTTGTCTTTGTCACTGGCAGCTTCAATTTTTAGCACTGAACTTTGAGCCATTCTTTTAGCTTTAGACTGATGCAAATTTTACCTTTTAGAGATTTCGTCATTTTTTTCGACTCCGGGAGTGTTTTACAGACAATTCGCTCTTTTAATGCTTCCCATCCCTTAATCACAGAAATCTACAACTGGCTGTTCCAGAATGCGCCCCGATATCGAGTTATATTTTGTTGGGTCCCAGGGCAGGTTGGGGCTATGGGCAACGAGAGGACTGATCAGCTGGCCCGTTCAGCCAATTCTGTGTCTCCAGATAACTCTGCATTGCTTTATTGAGATTTCTTTCCCTCTATAAGAGAATACATTTTGCAGTTGTGGCAAGACGAATAGGATGGATGTTCGTCCTTAGAGGTAGCCCTTTGCCGCGTTCGCATCGGCCACATAAGCCATACCCACGGTCATCTTGTTTCGACTGATGCTCGAATCAGCCCCTGCTGCCGTATTTGTGATGAGGACCAGTTGATCGCCCATTTTCTACTAGAATGCCATCATTTCGCCACTTTCCTTTCGTCCTCTTTCCCGCCCTTTTTAACTATCCCTCGCCTGCCCCCGCTTTCGTTTCATTCTGGAAGAGGAATCTTTTAAACCCTCATTTTTATTTTTTTTTATCAAATAGTGGTCTTCTCACTCTGTTATCACTAATTTGTTTCTTTTTATTTTCGCTGCCACTTAGAATCCACTTGGATTGGGCAGCTGCCCAACTGACCCCTTACCTTTAGACCTCTTTTAAGTGTAGGACAAGGGAGAAGTGTTGCAAGTTGGCCCCTAAGAAGGGGCGGGGCGACCGTTATTAGCAACTAAGAACAGACAATGAAAAGAAGTTTCTTTAAATAGAGGAAGTTGAGTCCCGGATGAAGAGAGAAGGGTTTGAGCCTTGCATTCCCTATGGTTAGTGCGGAGGTAGGTGAAAATTGTAGCGCAACTGAAGCTCGGGTCTGGGAAGAGGCATGAAAACTCTGATGAGGTGCCGTTAGGATATGTATTTCATCGTGAAATATGCCACAGTGGAGAGACTGGTAGCTGCTGAATATTTATAGACCAGCAGGATGCAAAAGGGTTGCTTCCGTCAGAAAATAGAGAGATGGTGGGCGTAGGGTCCACTTAAAGAAAGAAAGGGAAGATGGTTATTTGCTCCTTTCCACATGGAAACTGCAGGGGTAACAGGGGGCGATGTGCCTCACATCTGGACTTCTGCTGCTACCAACTAACTGACTCTCTCCGTGGATCTCCCGTGGGGGAAGATCAAAACAGAGTTGGGTACCGAGAGCATCAGCTGAAGTCAGGATTCTTACCTCAGAACGAGCCTTTAGCTACAGCTCACCGGACTGCCTCGATTAGTTTGTCCATTTTATCTTCTAGTGATGGGCGACGGGGAAGCTGTCGCCCACCTTAAACATCCTGAGCTAAACGCGATCCGCAAGCTCTGTCAAGCTGCCTAGGATGTGTCACATGAGAAGGAAAACGACCTAGGAAGGCTTGTCCCAGCTATACCACCAGTCACTTGGCGTCTCGAAACTGCCCCGCCAGAGTGAGGTACTGTCATCGTTGCTGGTTTGACGGCTAGTGGTGCCGAAGAACGATGGCATTGAGAGCCTTGTAAGTTCTCTGCTCTGCTGTAAACCCGAGTAACGAGTACACTGCTTCGATGAGGTCTGCTGATGAATAGAAAAGGCCCAGCCCTAATTTGGCCTTAGCGAAAAATGAATTTTATACCACAAATGCCAGGTCGCATAAATGGAGCCAGTGTTTCGGCATACACTGCAAATATTGAAACACTTGAATCGCCGAAATAATTGGTATGTCTGTATAGCAATGCCTCTGGGAATTCCTATAATAAAAATCTCCTGGGAAACTTAAATATATATATATATATAAACATCAATTATTATGTAAAATCCATATTTAATCATTCATTTATTTTACTTTAACTTTGTCAATTTAATCTTTCAATTGAATGACTCCCGACGATACCATATATAACACTATTCGTTGAGGGAACTTCCTTAATTATCTTTAGAGTGCGTTTACTGTCTGGCGGCCGATATTATGTATCTTCAAAATGCTTAAGAAGTGGAACTGAGCTCAAGGATAATAATATTGCTATCATTAATAAAATAGAGTTTTATTAATAATAACTATCAGCAAACACAAAAACGGAAAATATTGACATAAACAGAATGGAAAGGGTCGTGGAGACTCGGGCTAATCCAAGGATTTAAGGGATTAAAAAAGGTAAAACAAATATAGAGTTAAAGAGATGGGATGGTTCGATAAACAATTTAAAGAACAGGATAGAATTGGCAAAAGGGATCAATATTCAAAGGTGAAGTTTTGGCTTACGTAACTTTGGCACTAGTGGTGCAGTGGAAGGTGGCGCAAAGGAGTTTCGGTCCGCTGGCGAGCTCCAGCCGAAGGGGGGGGGATAAAAGGATCCTAACGAGGCGTCTTGGGAAGGAGAACCGTTACTCGACGAACGGCTTGAAGAACAATGGCTGTTCTACTTTGTTCTCTTCTGAACAAAGGGGGGATGAGAACCGTCTCTTGTCTACGGGCTCAAGAACAATGGCTGTTCTAATGTTGTTCTCCTTTGAACAACAGGGGGGGTGAGAACCGTTTCTTGGCGAAGGGCTCAAAACGAACTATGGCTGTTCTAGGTTGTTCTCTTCTGAACAAAGGGGGGGATGAGAACCGTCTCTTGTCTACGGGCTCAAGAACAATGGCTTTTCTAATGCTGTTCTCCTTGAACAACAGGGGGGAATGAGAACCGTTTCTTGGCGAAGGGCTCAAAACGAAAAATGGCTGTTCTAATGCTGTTCTCCTTGAACAACAGGGGGGGATGAGAACCGTTTCTTGGCGAAGGGCTCAAAACGAACAATGGCTGTTCTAATGCTGTTCTCCTTGAACAACAGGGGGGGAAGCCTTGGGGACTTGGCGTCGGAAAGGCTCGAACCTTTGGCACTCAAGGAATATTGTCCTCCTTCTGGACAAGTGATGGTGAATCTCGAGGTCGAGGTCCCTTGGCGCACAAAGGGAGAGAGGGTCGTGGTGATGTTTCGCGACGAAAATCTGGATCTCCAATCTGATCTTAGTGGTAAAGTTTCCATATAAATAGCCAGGACATCTCCTTGGCGTGGGGGAAAATGGAGTGGAAGCTTGGAGGGAACGCACAGCCGGGCCGGAGAACAATGCCTTATCTGTTCATAAGCCTAACTCGATCTGGCGAGGTCGGCGTATGGGGGCGAACGGGGGGACGATAACCTCCTTGTTTAAACATTGGCATCCGGTAGCTGTGATAAGACTCCAAGCCTCGAATCGAAGATGCACGTGGGCAGCATCGTGGTTTTAAATAATATGGGATAGGAGTTGAAATTAACGCAGCCAACTCGTTCTATCACAATTATGTAAAATCCATATTTAATCATTCATTTATTTTACTTTAACTTTGTCAATTTAATCTTTCAATTATTTTACTTAACTTTTGTAAATTAAATCATTTTATGTACAACTTAATAATTAATTCATTCATTTATTTTACTTGTCAATTCATTTAACGTAATACTGTTCGACTTGCAGCATTCTTCGTATAAAGGTCGGTAATCATTCCTTCTACAATTAGGCATTTACCCCCAAACAAATCATACTTAGTACATTTGTTGATTCTATGAATATATTTATATTAGTGTAATTGTCTTTCTTAAAGCCCAGTTCATTATTCCAAAATTTAGTTCGCTGCCATCTTAGGCCTAAAAACTATCCGCCTACCACTTCGATCATCAAATTTATGGTTATAGTTTTCCAAACGCTATTAAGGCTGATTTATTAACAGAAAATAAATCACATGAATAACCATATACAATATCTGTACCAGATGAGTCTGGTTATTTTTCTTGTTAAAGAGACATGAGTAGTCTGCGGAGAAGTCTGTTAAGGGATGAGGATTATCGATGCACGCTTGTCAGAGCAACTTATCCACGGGGTCCCCAGTGGAGTTGTTGCTAAAGTAAAGACCATATATATATATATATATATATATATATATATATATATATATATATATATATATATATATATATATATATATATATATATTCCCAGTCGCTTTAGGGAATAATTTAAGTGCAATTTCAGAAGAAGAGAAAGTGTTAAACTTAGTTTTCAATTCAAAGTTAAAATTAGCTAGAAATTTTTTAGTTGTATCTTTAGAATTGTGCTCTCTCAACTATGCATAATATTAGTTTTCGATTATGCTATGTATGCCTAAGAAGATGACCGTATTATGGTCGAAACGTAACAGATTAATAAAAATGATGTCGCTAGCAATTTTCATTCCCTTGAGGTTTCTGCTAAACATTACATATACTTTATATATAATAGAAAATCACATGATACGTAATCTTTAGATGTATTTAAAGGCCCCCAAAAATGAAAATTGGTAACACAACCCGGAAAAACGCTAGAGAGAATATTACGTGAACCAATGAAAGCTTAAGAAGGAAAATGGGGTTGAGGATGGTAGCTCTGGAGATCAGCGTCGTGGTCATAGAAGTGATGAGCGCTTGATGACACGGGTTCAAATCCGACTCCTTTACTCATTTCATATAACGGTTAAAATAGTTTGCTCTATCTTTTCGTTTCTATATCTCTCATTTTCCTTCTTAAACTTTCATTGGTTCACGTAATATTCTCCTTAGCGTTTTTTCCGGGTTGTGTTGCCAATTTCCATTTCTTTGGACCTTTAAATACATACTATATATATATATATATATATATATATATATATATATATATATATATATATATATATATATATATATATATATATATATATATATATATAGGGTCTTTCAACAAGGACACTCGGGCTTTGTCAGGCGATAGTGGCCATGTTGTTAAAGCGACATCTAGCAACCTCACTGTGAACTGTTCAGTAGTACTTGGTAAGTTACGATGGAAGGTTATAGCGTTGAACAGCGTGTGCAAATCAATAAATGTTATTATCAAAATAAGTGCTCCATTGGACAAACGTTCCGCGCATTATGTGATTTCTATCCTCGCTGCAATCCTCCTGTCGAGTCCACTATTCGACGCTTGGTGGCCAAATTCGAGGAAATAGATTCGATCAACAATCAGCCAACACCGGTACTTCGCTGAAACGCAAGGTCTGCTGAAAACATCGCTGCCGAAAATGAATTTTTTTTTTTTTTAATTTTATAGAGCCCATCTGGCAACTGCCCACTTGGGCATAAGTCGCCGAAAAACACGACAGCCTAGAACTAGGCTACTATAAAATAAAAATATGAAAACACAACAATGATATAAATCTGAAAAACTTAACAATTAGGAAGCAATCTCCGCCAGCAGCAGGAGGTCCCCTTTACCCCAGTGCAGGAGAGTACAACCTATAAACAAAACAATAACAAACAAAAAACAAAAAAGAACCTTAAATAAAGGGGAGAAGCCCGGCCTCCCCCCAAAAGTCAAAAAGTCCACAAGTCAATGTGCACGAATCCGTCCCGAGTACAAGGGACAGGCGGTAGCGACCCCGCCCATCCCGGTACCAAGACAGGTATCGTGCGCGAAGATCACCCAGAATGGGACATTCGACAAGAATGTGCCGAACAGTCTGGGAGACGACGCAGTCGTTGCAATAGGGCGCAGGCAAGCGATGCGTCACACGAGTGTGTCCCATTCGGAGACGACAGAAAACAACCTGAAGCCTTGCAGTATTGGGGGATAGGTCCATGGAAACAGGTGCGGCACAATGGCACGAAACTTTAAGTTCCCTTCCATCTTCTTTGCCAAGGAGTCCGAAGAGCTGCCCGTATCCCTGCCATGTAGTCGGTGTGAGGAAGAGCGAAACGCTGGTCCGGTTGCAGAGTCCTCGCTGACTCTTTAACAACCTCATCGGCGCGCTCATTCCCCGCAATTCCTACCTGTCCAGGAACCCAGCAGAAGATAATCTCGACATCTGCCCGGCTCGCCAAAACCGTAGCGTCACGGATATCGCGAACCCGGGGATGCGGAGATTCCAATGCCCCGAGAGGACTTAGGGCACTTTGTGAGTCGCTATAGATCACAATCCGGTCTGCGAACCAGGCACGTCGAGAAATCTCCCGTACCGAGTGGTGCATTGCCACCAGTTCGGCGATGAAGACAACCGCAGTGCCTGGCAGAGCCCCGATGAATTCAAACAGAGGGGATACGGCGTGAAAGCCGTTTCCCACTTGGGACTTGAAGCCATCCGTATACACTGGCACAGGTCCAGCGTGACACGAGGTGTGCTCCAAAAAGGTCGAACACAATACTCCCGGCGCCGTACAAGCTTTGGGAGCAGAGGCGTGGCGACAAATAGCTAAATTTAGAACCCTCCCAGGTGAGGCGTCGGTCGAATACAAGACCAAGGAAATGGTGCGACTCAACCACATCCAGGCGCACCCCATTAAGAAACAAATCTGGGTCGGGGTGGAGCCGTGGATGGCGGCAGAAATGCACCACCGTAGTCTTGGCCAAAGAAAACTGAAACATTGTGCGCTTCGGCATACCGAGAGAAGAGGTTCAATGCCTGTTGGAGTCGACGCTCCAGAGCTGGCATCTGGGCCGTGCCAAAAGAAATCGAAAGGTCGTCCACGTAGAGCATAGCGAGAACATCTTCCGGCAGCACCGAGGTGATGCCGTTGATGCTCAGGGCAAAGAGTATGACACTGAGGACACTTCACTGCTGGACACCTTCTTCCTGCTCCTTTGGGCTGGAGGGAGCTCCCCCCACTCGTACGTGGAATTAACGATTTCGCAAAAATTAAGTTATAGAGACTGGGAGGCGTCCCCTCGCCCCCATTGTGTAGAGAGTCTCCATGATACCGTATCGCCATGCAATAAGGTTAGAGACATTGGGCGGAAATAGGTTGGAGTAGAGTGAACTCTCCCTGGTTTGCGAAAGGCGATCACCGTAGCGATTCGCCAGGAATCTGGGAGAACACCCTCCACTTAACTCCTGTTGAACAAATCTAACAGAAAGGCCATGCCTCGCTCACCCAGGTGTCAAAGCATGGCGTACGGGACATCGCCCGGACCATGGGCAGGTTCGCCGCACGAAGCGAGAGCGCAGCGCAACTCGCTCCCAGTAAACCTGTCGTTGAAGGGTTCTCCACCTCTGGAGGTATAGTCCAGCCGGCGGCCTTCCGCGACATCACGACGTGCATTGAATCCTGGCGGAGCAGCATCCCGGCTGGAGAATGCGGAAAAAGCCGTCGTAAAGGATTCTGATACGGACGCAGGGTCCGGGATTGCGGTCATATTCTCCTGGAGAACGGGAGGGGGGTCCTGCGAGAACTTGCCCCGAATCCTTTTGACTCGCCTCCACACCTCTGCTAAAGGGGGCTTCCCGTTAAGTGAAGACACGTATGCCTGCCAAGAAGAGCGGCGGGCGTGCTTCGAAATATACCAGAGCCTAGCCCTAGCCCGACGAAATTCAGCGACAGTGAAATCATTCGGGCGGCGCTTATAGCGCATGTAGGCATAACGCTTTTGTTTCAGGGCCGTCTCACACTCGCTTGACCACCAAGGGAGTGGTCGGCGTGCAAAACGGCCAGATGTCCTAGGAATAGAATCAGACCCACGGCGATGAGGTTGCCGGAGAAGAACTCAACGGCCTCATTACCGACCTAAACTCCCCGACTGAGATAGATAATTCAGTTATTTCCTAAAATGCAGGCAAGCGCGCCTGAACCAAGCACCACCGAGCTGGGCTCTCAGGCGGCAGTTGCCCTGAAAATAATATTTGCATGGGAAATTCATCACTATGTATGGAGGTCATCGAGCACTCCCCAATCAAAATCAGGATGTGCATCCGAAGAGCACAAAGATAGATCAAGGCAAGAAAATAAAGCGGTTCTCGGACAGTGATGTGTAAACTCATCCAGGTTTAGTACACCTATCTCAAGCTCTTCGACCAGATCGGCAAGTACTTGTCCCCTGGGATTTATGGAGTAATCTCCTCAGAGAGGATGCCTGCCGTTCAGATCTCCAAGCAAGAGATAGGGCCTCGGCAACCGTGCCACGACGCGGCGGAAGTCACCCGCGTTGAAGTCAGCTGGCGGTGGAATGTACGCAGAAATGATAGTGTACCTCCTATCCAGGTGCAGCTGCACAGCCACTGCCTGAAAGGGTGTATTTAAAATAAAGGAAAAACGAAGATATCATGCCGAGAGCAAACCGCGCATCCCACAGCCCGGCCATCGCGTAGTGGTGCGGTCGCAAGACCCTTATACTCCTGGAGGGCGGGCAAGGGGCACGCGCCTAGCATGGTCTCCTGCAAAAAGATAGCTAACGGGAAACGGGAGGAGACGAGCCTCCGCAGTTCCTCCCAGCTGGCCCGGAGTCCACGGCAATTCCATTGAAGGAATATGCCCTCCAGGCCTCGGAGGAGACGCGGGGGCCCTCCTTGAACAGAAGACCCTCACGGGAATGGCCGTACGCTTCCCGGGTGCAGAACTCCTGGCGCTGTTGGCCGGACCAAGAGCTGAAGGCGCTGTCACCTTAGAGGACTTTTTGGGGGAGGTTGGGCTTGCCATGCGAATCTTTTCCTCCCTCCGCCTCGAAACCTTAGGCGGGCGTTGCGGCTTCGGAGGTGGCGGGCCTTTTTTGCCAGGAACCACCGTATCTGAGCCAGTCGCTCCACCTCGCGGCGTGGGACAAGGAGCCGAAGCTCCTTTGTTGCTGTCCTCCTTTCGGGGGACAGTTTTAGGAGCCACGAAAGATGGCCTAGCAACCATTTTCAGGGGTGTTACCTCCTGTGATTCTAACGACTCGGTGGAGGCGCGTGGCCGTTTTGCCTTACCGGAAACGGTCACGCTGAGGGAATGGGGGGGAGCACTGGTTTTAGCCGAGGCTGGGTGTGAACCCTTTTTGCCCCCAGCTTTACCAGGGAAGCGCCTGGGTTGAGTAGAGCCTGCAGAAAGGCTCTTAATATGCGTGGAATCAACCGTGCTCGTGGGCCTGGATGTGCTAGGAGCAGAGGGTGCCTTTCTAACTATTGAGGCATATGACGTCCCAGGCGGTGCATAGCGCGCCAGGACCAAGTCCTTAGACTCGCGGAATTAGAGTCGATCCTGAGCCTGAACGGCCAGGATTTCTTTCTAAGGAGATAAGCACCACATTGGTTCGAAGAACCACGGTGCGGCTCTCCGCAATTGACCCACTTGGCCACACACGATTTAGACTTATCGTGTGCGGCCTTGGAGCAATTTTCACAAACTTCGGGTGCCCCCGACTTTGCACGTCTACATGAGCGATTCGTATGGCCGAAGCGGTGACAGTAATAGCACCGCCGCGGCAGTGGCACGAATGCCCTCACGCGGTAGCGGTACCAACCTGCGCGCACCGACTCAGGGAGCTTGTCACAGTTGAACGTGACGAAGAATGTAGGGGTGGGTCTCGATGCCCCTCCCTGTTTTCTCATCACACGTTCGACCTTGACCGCCCCATGGTCGGCCAGCTCTAGGATGATGTCCTCAATGGAGTAGTTAACGAGTCCCCTCTCATAAACTTCTCCTTCCACAAAGTTCATAGAAGAGTGCGGCGTAACACTCACCGGGGTGCTATGAAGTGTCCGAAGAGCACTTATCTTGGCCGATTTGGCGGGATTCACCGCATTCGCCAGAAGGCTCCCGTAGGAAAAACTGGTCACCTTCGGCTCTCTACCAATTGCACTAGCTAATCCTCTCGTCTGATGGATCATGTTGCCCTTGGCTAACATGGTACCACCAGTGGAGTGAATAACGAGGAAGCGTTTGAAGCCAGCGGGCTCGAAAACGCCACGTAACCTCTGAATCAGGGGCCCTGATGTCATCGAGGCTCCACCTTATGCACTTTTCGTCTTTGTCATAGTCTGGGGCTCCGCACCCAGGGGGGCAGAGGGGCCGGATGTGCCAATCTTGGCTTGGTCACTTGCCAGATTGGCAGCAGACCCATCTGTCCCCGTAGCCCCCGCAGATGGAGAGGAGCCCGGAGTCTTTTTAGTCTTTCTTGTCTTTTTCTTCTTTTTAGGAGAGGAGGGCGGGGAATGAACCCGCTTCTCACCTCCACCAACAGAAGCCCCTAGGTCAGATGGACCGGCCTCAGCCAGATCCTTTTCCGAAATGGAAAAGGTCCTGGTGGTCGCAGGGGCACCGGTTAGAGGAGATCCGTCTCCTCCTTGTACTGCTTCGGAAGCTCCAGCCGTTTTAGGAGGACCTTGCATAGGAGCAGATTTGGGTTCGGTGCTTGGCGCCTAGCCCGGATTCTTTCCCATGGAAGGCCCTACCGTCTGAGGTTTGGTTTCTCAAGGACCATATCTATCATACGAGGGGCCTCCAGTTGGCCATCCCCTCCCAATACATCGCAGGTCCCCTTGGCAGCTTCATCAGTCTTGTGTGGAGAGCAACAGGCCTTGACCCCGGCAAGGTTTAAGATTCTTGCCAGCAGGTCTTTTGAGGGAAGCGACCGAAGGGGCCTGGATTCCCTCTCCTCCCTAAGGGGGTTTGCCCTCTTGAGCCGCTTCGATGGGGAGCGGCTGGCTAAAAGCTGCCTGCTGGCTTTCATGGCAGTCCCCTTGGAAAGAAAAGAGGGGACTGCAGCTGGAAACAGGGAGGTGCCCGAAAGCACCTCCAGAGAAGGGGGTGAGGGGGAGTCCCCTGGACCCGTAAGCGAATGACAGGAGTAAGCCTTCTCTCTGGTTAGAGGAATATAGAGGGTCCCCTGCGCAAGCACAGGGGAAAGGGAACCTCCATTTTTTCGGTGGAGCAGCCCGAGGGCGGCTCCGTCGTTATAGGCGGAATTAAGGGGAGATGTTTTGTTTTTGCATCATTGGGCATGGTGACCCTTTTTGTTTTACGGGACGCAATCGCTCACCACTTTTGCAGTAGCCCGCACTGCAAGAGGTGCTTACAGGCCCAGCAGAGCCAGGCGCCGCCATCTGGGACCAACCCTCCCGCCTGGTGGCCTGGCAGTCCATCGGCATTAGGGCTCCACCTTGAACACGCCGTAAAAAAGATAGATTTTGAAGACGAGAGGAAAAGGGATGTGAGGAAGGTATGGGTGGGGATGAAGCAGGTTGTTAAAAACCAACCACCCTAGACCGGAGCTCAGGGTTAGGGAACATTGTCCCCTAACCCCTCAGCCCCGATCCGGGGCCGTTGGCTGAAAAGAAGGTCAGCACGGGAAAATCCGAGGTGGTCAATTTCTCTTCGTTCACAAGAACTTGAATTTTCTGCGACTTCAGTTTGGCGAATTATGCGTAGGGACCTGGGTCTGCACGCGTACAAAATCCAACTTACCCAGGAACCTAAGGTAAACGACCATAGACAACGCTGTGTGTTCGCTGATTGGGCTCTAGAGCAGTTAGAAGTTACCCCAAATTTCACCCCAAAAATCATCTTCAGCGACGAGGCCCATTTTTTAGATGAATGGATTTGTGAACAAGCAAAATTGTCGGATTTGGAACGAAAACAATCCACATAAGATTAACGAGAACCAATTGTATCCCCCAAAAGTCATTGTTTGGTGCGGATTTTCGTCTAACGGAATCATCGGTCCGTATTTTTTTGAGAACGAAGATGGGATTACCATAACTGTCAACGGCGAGAAATACAGATCGATGATATGCAACTTCTTTGGCTTCAACTGGATTATATGCCTGATCTGGATACTGACGACATGTGGTTCCAACAGGACGGCGCTACGTGCCACACTGCGCACGACACGAGACATTTTGCACCAGCGATTTCAGGGCAGGGTCATCTCGCGTGGCGGCGACGTCAAATGGTCACCAAGATCATGCGATTTAACGCCATTAGACTACTTTGGGGGGGGGGGCTACCTTAAATCGCAGGTCTATGCGAATAATCCGCAAGCAGTTGATGTCCTCAAAGTCAACATAACGAACACCATCCAGCAAATTCAGCCAGATTTATGCGACAAAGTCATCGAAAATTGTTTTATTTACATTTAAAAATCAAGCGACCTCATTGAAATACTCTCTCTCTCTCTCTCTCTCTCTCTCTCTCTCTCTCTCTCTCTCTATATATATATATATATATATATATATATATATATATATATATATATGTATATATATATATATAGGAAGGATGACATCCTTCCTATTTAGATGAAGAAATTGTCATTATCAGGACCATTTTTTCTAATTTGTATTACCCCGATTGGTTCATATCGTCTTCCCATTTTGCAGCTAGGAAAACTTTCTATGGTAATAAGCCTTCCCGCACTAACGACTTCAACAAATGTATAACATTGCCATTTATATAGGGGAAACGGGGAGAAATCTAGATAAGAGATTGTACGAACACAAAAGAGATATTAGAGTGGGCAGCGAAAGCAGTGGAATATTTTGCCATGTTAGAGACAAGAATCATACGATCGATTTCAATGGAAGTAAAATGGTATTTAAATCGGCCCTCTATGTTAAGAGAAGAATCTTAGAATCGAGCTTGATATCGTCAGTTCCTAATTTAAATCTATCTGAGGGTCAATTTTCTTTTAATCCTGTAATAAGAAAGCATATAAACAAAATAGTTAAATGTCAGCCCTTCAATATGTTCAGGCCTACCCCCCCCCCCTCCCCAGATGAGCCACAAGTAGGGGATTGGGGGGAAAAAGGGGGGATCTTGTGTTATGCTTATATGCACTTCTCTTATATTTTCTACCCAGCGTCAGTTGAAAAAGGGTGTGAGATACACCGAAACTGTTCTGAATTAAATTGTCTTCGGAGAATGTGGTTTAATTCCTCATATATATATATATATATATATATATATATATATATATATATATATATATATATATATATATATATATATATATATATATATATATATATATATATATATATATATATATATATATATATATATATTTATATATCAGTGCTAGATAAACCAATAGGCAAACCAGGCAATTGCCTTACAGCCAGCCAAAAATAAAGTAGAAAATAATATATATTTTACTTTTTTACGAAAAGATAAATACGAATGGTAAAGAACGTCCAATTTATTCAAAACATTTCATTACAGACAAAAAGAAGATTCATCCTAAATACACTATGAACAAATATATTAAATCTATTTACAAAAGTTATTCAAAATCAATGTAGATCAATTTATTTAGACTTTATATACCTAGCGCTTAGTATCAAGAATTAATTTTAATAATATGTAATAGACCTATTGATATTGGTTTAATGACAAACTTGCCTAGATAGCAGCCGTTAAACCTTGCTATATGAATTTGAAGATGAAAACGTGAATATGGAATATGACTAATTTGATAATACGGTTAATGAATATAATGTGTATTTTATGAAATAGGGTATATATATATATATATATATATATATATATATATATATATATATATATATATATATATATATATATATATATATATATATATTGAATATAGGGAAATGGCCGATGATTATAATGTTGAGAGGAGTAAGATATAAAATATGGGGGAATTATATAAAATCTAGTATAGTACTGCAACGACGTTTTTAAAGTCATAAATCAGAGAAACTAGAATTCAAAGAAAGGAATTATACCTTGATTTTTTTTAGACCTTTGTATACACTGATGATTAATTAGGGAGCTAATTCTTACTGACCTTGTCTGGAGCGCTGATTCAATAAAAAATTTCGTTAAAATGCGCTCCAGACTTGGGAAACGGGAAAGTTAATTCTGATTGGTTAATTTCGAATTGGGTGGTAAAAGGGTTTTGATTAGTTGGTGGTTGGGAGGAGTCGTATTATTATTTTGAGGTAACTGTATTAGTATCAAAGGTCGTACAAAAAGAATTTGGGGGGCGGGGGGGAGATGCATAATTATCTCAGACGGGAAATTGCCAACTTCCTCTTTACGAACCTTGTAGGAACTAGTAAATATCTCAGAGAGTTACCCAACCTGTCACAAAAAAATATTACGCTAATCGAGATATCTCCGACAATGCGACCAGAACGTGTGATGACGCCGGTCGGCTGGCTACGATTGCTGGGAATGGCACAAAATGCCGGCGAGGCACTGTGACTAGCAAGAGTGGACGGATTGATGGAGATCTGTTTGAGTGACCTCTCTGAGCTGGCGTCTGGCGATAGCATGACGCTCTGTGCCTGGCTTGCTTTTTGCGGGGTGACTAGAGGTGAAGGAATGGTCTCCTGACTGGACAGCTCTGATGACGAGGTTTTCTGCAACAAAAGAGAAGGCGGCAGCAATCGGGAAGGAGATGGAGATATGGGCGAGGTTGAGGAGATTAGGTTTGTGGTTAAATGACGATGAGGTAGAGGAATCACTGGAACTATGGAGGGAAGGGGGGCACATTTATATAACTTTTCTTACTATAAATCATTCTTCATCTTGAAATTTTCTATATTCGTATCTATTTATTTCTTCTTGCTTAAAGTTGCTCCTTGAAACATTTGTCTTCCAATTATCTGACTCTTGGTATTCTTGTTGGCTGAGATTCCTTCTTCTTTAATTTGGCTGGGTTAGTTCTTGATCTTCGTAATTCTTTTCTTGATGTATCTTAATATTATGCATTTATCTCGATGTGATG
The DNA here is from genome assembly GCA_963969495.1 of Ceratothoa steindachneri. Lineage (NCBI taxonomy): Eukaryota > Metazoa > Arthropoda > Malacostraca > Isopoda > Cymothoidae > Ceratothoa > Ceratothoa steindachneri. The sequence goes on along the minus strand of OZ018324.1, from coordinate 74,133,578 downwards.
ATTCTTTCCAAATTCTTGATCACGTGATGATTTCTTCTTTATTCTTGATCACGTGATGATTTCTTCTTAATTCTCGATGGCGCGATGATTTCTTGTTGATTTGATGAGGTATTCTTGATTATTGATGAGTTTGAGATGAGTTAGCACTTGAAATCGTTTTCCTTGATTTCCGTTTTCTTCGTGAATTTTCTTCGTAAAAAGTGTGGACTTTGGGAATTTCAATCGCGGGTCTTTGAATCCAAATGCCAGCACTCTAGCAATCACGCTACGGCGAGTCCATCCTGAGTTGGTAATTTAATGGGCTATTTATATTATCGACTTGGAATGAATTTTTTTAAGATACAACTTCGCCCCCCTACAGACCATTATTAGAGATAGTAGAAGAGGCAAATGAGGACTGCCTCCCGGAGGGTCAGGCGGACGCATATATTAAAGTCCCCCCTCCCTGCAGAGAAAGCAAGAGAATCAAGCCACATGAGGAGACTCGTAGGAACGTTAACCAGCGAATAACCGTCTAAGTGCCTACCCTGTTTGATCTTCCAGCTGCATAGGTAGTCGGAGCGAGCCACTGTGCTAAGGTGACCACCAAAGGCCCTTAAACAGTGCTCAAAAGATCCAATTACCTACGAGATCCTTAGGCCCGTGGTTAAATCGCTAAAAAGCGATGCCAGTCAAAAGGAACACCAAGGATGGTGACGGTTGGTGGTGTCTCTAATTAGCAAGCCGACCTGGGCACCACGGTTCCACCCTCCTCACCCCTTGCTCTCCCCGATGCGGTCTCACCCATCGCTCTCCCTGATGCGGCCTCGCCCCTTTCCCCTTAGATAGGGCGGTCGCTAGCCTATAAGTAAGCCCCTGAAGGAAAGAGAAGAGGATTATTCGAGGAGAGACGATAGAGGATCATTTTGAGATGATCGATCCTTCCCCCAGTGTCGAATTAACTTAAAACGTCACGTTTGGTATCGGTAACAGACCGAACCATCATGTACAGGCTTAGAAGAAGTCTGGCTGGATTACCATTCCTAGTGCCAAACCAGGAATTTTGGCTGCAAGAGAAGAAGGATTATTTCTGTTCCAACCCGAAGCATCCTGCTCAGGCTTAGTAAGAAGCTTGGCAAGGCCAATATTCCTAGTGCCAAACAGGAATTTCGCAAGTAAGATAATAGTCACCCTAGACTAACTCCTAAATTGCGATCTTAAGACCGAAGAATTAGACATCTGATTCCCTTACCTCTATCACATCTCGAGAAAAATCTACCATCGGACGCTCCAACACACCGAAGCGCGAGAAAAGCCATCTAGTGACATTCGGCAACCCCTGATCCTTTCTTTGATGCAAGTTAGAATGACCATTTATATTCGTATTGCTTTAGTATGAGTTTATTTCGGTACTCAAATTAACTGAAGTAGACACAAGTGTTAGTGAACCCCGTCACATTTACAAGTAGAAGAGTGAAATTTAATTTGATGTTTAACGCTAATCTAAAAGGATCACTATAAAATAACTAATCGGGAATTGGTTTGTTTGTTTAAGTGGAGCCTACTATTTTTTTTTATTTAGTCAAGAATAGATTCTGTAATAGGCCTAATTTTAAGTATGGTTAACCTCGTTAAACTTATTAGGTGAATATAAATATTTTTACTGTTTTTTTGGAGTTAATTGATAAATTTAAAATTCGAGGGGCGGTCAATAAGTTTTGCAATTCGGATATAAGAAAACGAGATATGAGGAAAAGTTTTTTATTATTTTTCAATATAACTACCCTCGACTTCAAGGCACTTGCGTCACTTGTTCCTGAGGCTTCGAATTCCCGACAAACAGAAATATGTCGACTGCTGTTCAATCCACTCCTGGACAGCGAGCTGGACATCTTCATCGTCTCCAAGCCGGCGTCCAAGCAGTGCAGCCTTGAGCTGGTGGAATAAAAAGTAGTCGCTAGGGGCAAGGTCTGGAATGTATTGGGGATGGTTGAGCTCCTCCAATCGGCACTCGCGCAGGGCAACTTGTGCAACTCAAGGCCTCCGAACTTTTACGAAGTTGAAGTCGATCATGGGGTGTGAGGTTTCTTGGGACCCAGCGGTCATGGCCAAATTGTCGTGAATGATGTTGATAACACTTCCATGTGATATTCCAAGTTCTCGCTCGATTTCTTCGACCTTCATCCGTCGATTTTCGAGGATGCTCCTCTCCACACAGGCCACATTGTCCTCGTTGGTCACGTCTGACGGGCGTCCTGGACGGGGGTCATCTTCAAGGGACTCACGACCATAGAGGAACTCTCTATTTCAGCGAGCAATGGTTGCATAGGAAGGGGCGGTGTCGGTGTACACTGCAACCATGTCTTCATGGATCTATTTTGCATTCTTGCCTTCCTTAGTCAAAAATTTGATCAGTGCGCGGTGCTCAACCTTCTCCATTGTTGAAAAATTTGTGACTGACGATCTGCGATCAGCTACTGCTTCTTAAATAGACTAGGCAGGAGCGTGCGGCTGTAGGTCATGACTTGTCATAACTTGTCCTAACACCCCCACAAACAGCCAATCCCCTTCCCCTGTTTTGCCCTACCAATTCGCAAAACCTATTGACCGCCCCTTGTATATGTTTATTTTGGGATAATTCTGGTGTTTCAATGGATCCTTTACGTGTTTAACGGGATTTCTCCTTAAAACGGATTAAAAGCCGTGCCACTCTCTCAACAATAAACTAAATAAAAAGTCCAGTCAACTAATATTGAAGTAGTATTGTCTTGCATAAGCAATAGGGTTAGTCTACTTCCTTAAAACAACAAATACAATGCGATATTACGACAAAAGTGGTCCTAGCTCTGTAGGTTTTTATTAGAAAGAATCCAGCAGCGTCTAATTAAGGACGAGCCAACACGTAAAAGGAATACCAGGAATAATAGAAAAATTAAGGAGAGGAAAATTGGTAAAGTCAGGGGTAGAAACAATCTAAAGGTAATTGTTAGGCCAATTGTTGAGTTTCGGTGGTGGAGTAGGTCAAGCTCGATTTACAACAAAGTAGATGACCGACATAAGTGCGATGGCATCGTTTGACCTTTATCGGAAGCAAGGTCAAACCCTCGGACTGGAAGGACCCGAGTTGAGCTCGTATGTTCAGGAGAAAGAGAGAAACGAAAGAGAAGAAAGAAGGGAAAAGATGAAACTGGAAGCCGAAGAACGTAAGATGAAACTGGAAGCCGAAGAACGTAAGATGAAATTGGAAGCCGAAAAACGTAAAATGAAACTGGAAGCTGAGAAAAGAGAGAAGATAAGAGCCCACGAAAAGCTCTTAACAAAGACCAGTTAGAGGTGCAGTCAGTGGCATCCAAATCAGGAGTGTCACCAGCGGCTGACATGAAACTCCCGGAGTACAGGGACGAAGAAGATTTATGCACATATCTGTCCCATTTTGAGAAAATATTCGAAGTCAATAATTGGAACCTAGAAGATGGGGTCGCCAGACTGTTACCCCTACTCAATCGCCGGATGAGAGAGATATTTGTATCTCTACCCTCAGAAGCGACTGTGGACTATTCCACTCTCAAAGCCGAACTTCTCTCAGCAACCAACCTCAACCCGGAAGAATATAGGATGAAGTTCAGGCAGGCCCGTATAAGACCTGGACAAACATACAAACATTTTGGCTTTGAGCTTCGTCAAAGCCTACAGTTTTGGATGGAGTCAGAAGGGGTAGAGAACGAAGTCGCCTCGGTCATCGACTTCATTCTTAGAGATCATTTACTAAGCACACTAACCCAGGAAATCCGTGCATATGTTAAGGACCAAAAAGCTTCTACCTTCAACGAGTAGCTGGACGAGGCTGACCTCCACGCGGTAAATCATCGTTTATATCCGAGGGAGTACAAGAAAGAGAAAGCTTCCTCCCCAAAGAAAAATGGGCCACCACCAAGGCATTTGCAGTGGAAGCCCTTTAAGTTCTCAGCCCCCAAAGGAACTTATAAGCCATGTTTTGGAGGAGCAAAAATTCAAAAAGAGGTTAGGGTTCCCCAAGGACCATACCCTAATACCGGCACTTATCCCAAGAAGCCCGTCACTTGTTATACCTGCGGGATAGTAGGTCACCTGAGTTTCCAGTGCCCACAGAACTCCCGACTGAGGGAGATGTCGAGACAACAGGTGCAAAACCTGACTGCCACGCTCCCGCCTGGACAATCTGATGCTTCCTCCATCCCCGAGCCAACATCCGAAGGCTCCCAACAACAGGTAAACTTTCTATTTAACAAAAGTTGTCCAGGCGGCTTACAATTCAAAGATGGCACTGTTAATTGGTGCCGAGTATCCACTTTAGTCAGAGACACCGTATGTACGTGCAGAGTGGTTTCCGACAAGTTGTTACCCCCAGTAAATCCGAACCATAATAAATTCGCCATCGTCCACGACTTTTTATGACGCGACAATCGCCTTTCCTTGGTGAGATGTCATATACAATGCAGATATTTCACCGGTTGGACAGACGTGGTAGTAGTCCCGATTAAGTTCTACGCAGTGCTAATCGGACAAAATCCCCAAATCTCCCAGAAAAAAAGTGGCTCAACAAGTAGTCACCCGGGCACAAGAAGCCCAGAGGAAGGAGCAACCTGCTGAGTTGACCCCGAGGATTACCCTTGAAAACAATGGGTTAAAATTGACTTCCTTTGCTATTGCTCAGAAGGAATGCCCCACTCTTAAACCCCTATGGGAAAAGGCGATTAAGGGTGAAACTCTCCAAGTGAAAGGAAAGAAGCCAATCAAATAAATTGTAGAAGACTCGCTTCTCTACCGTACTATCAACGAGGAAAATAAGAAGAGCAACAAAGCCCTGTGTGTACCCCCAAGAATACACGCAAACAATCTTGAATACCGCGCATGATGGAATATTGGCCGGATATTTTGGACACAATAAAACGTCGCAACGGATATTCCGACACTTTTATTGGCCCCAGGCTGCCAAAGAAATTGTGGCCTATTGCCGATCATGCACCGTGTGTCAGAAAGATCCTTCCAGAGGACGGGTACCTCCCGCGCCATTACAAAAAGTGCCCGTTATAACCGAACCATTCTTTCGAGTGGCTATTGATTTGGTGGGACCAATTCACCCCCCTCCCTTCAAGCGGAGGACACTCCTACATCCTCACTCTAGTAGATTGTGCCACCCGTTTTTCAGATGCAGTGGCACTCCGGAAAATTGACACTATTTCCTGCGCGGAAGCACTAATTTCAATATTTGCTCGAGTAGACCTGCCTAAAGAAATTTTATCTGATAGAGGGCGCCAGTTCACATCAGAATTGATGGAGTATTTTAATAAACTACTGCTAGTCAGGCCAATTTTTACGAGTCCATTTCATCCATCCACTAAAGGAATCTGCGAGAAATTAAACTCGACTCTCAAAAATATATTGAAGAAGTTGTGTCAAAACAACCCTACTCAGTGGCACAGATACCTGCCTGTAACCCTGTTCGCATGCCGAGAAATCCAGACGCTGGGATTCTCGCCCTTTGAGCTATTATACGGGAGAAATGTGCGAGATCATATGAGTATTCTTGAAGAATTATTTACCAACGCGCATCTCGACCCAGAAATTAAATCGTCTACGCATACGTAATGGAAATGCGCGAGCGTCTAGAATACTGCTCAGGATTAGCTCGAGTCAACGCCGAGAAAAATTTAGCTAAATACCGGGACTTCCTCGATATGAAAGCGAAGGCGCGAAAATTAAAGGTAGGGGATGAAGTCTTATTATTTCTCCCGACCGAAAATAATAAGGTATGGGCCCAATGGAAGGGACCGTTTGAAGTAATCGAGGCACGGGGACCAATCGATTACTTGATAGATACCCCAACAGGGCGAAGAATCTTTCACATAAACATGCTGAAAAAATATCATCGCCGTGCGTGCATAAATAATATTATCCTACCAGACGAAGAAGAACCGATGGATGCCGCTTACCCGGGTACACCCCTACAAGTCATAAACGCAGTATGTGGGGAACAAGACGAGGAATACCAACTGGCCTCGCTCTCACTCACCCCGGAAGACACTTGGGTGGATTTAAAGATAAATCCCCACTTATAGATTCAACAGAAAGCGGAAATGTTGAACTTGCTCGAAAAATTCTCAGAAGTCATTTCAGAAAACCCCGGATGTGCCAAGGATTTCATCCATGAAATAAAACTAAAAAAAATTCAGTGGTGCGAAGCAAATCATATCCTTTGCCGATACACCTACGGGAAGCCTTCAATAATGAGGTCCGGAACTTATTAAAATTGGGAATTTTAGAGCCATCGGAGTCCGATTATTGCTCCTCCATCGTAATGGTTAAGAAACCTGATCAATCATTTCGGATGTGCGTGGACTTCCGAAAATTGAATTCAGTGACCGTTTTCGACGCCAAGCCCATCCCGCTAATAGATCAAAATATCCATCTATTTGAAGACGCTAAATTCATCCCCGAATTGGATTTATGTAAGGCGTAATGTCAAATACCTCTCGCTAACAAGTCTAAAAAACTGACGGCTTTTGCGACCGAGAGAGGGTTTTACAGTTTACCAGGTTACCCTTCGGACTACTTACAGCCGGTAGCAATTACAATAGAATGATGAGGAGAATTAATTCGCGGGCATAAGTGACGTGTCATTTTACTTCGACAACGTGTATGTAGCTACCCGTACCTGGGAGTCCCACTTACACGCCTTACGCTCGTTGCTGGAGAAATTGAAGGAGCAAGGACTAGCCGCCAGGCCTACCAAGTGTTATTTCACTTACGAATCCATTGACTACCTGGGATTCAAAATAGGGCAAAGACACTTGACTACCCAGAAAGAAAAAATGGACGCCATAATCAAAATACTCCGGCCGAAAACAAAGAAACAACTCCGATCTTTCATGGGAGCTGTGTCTTTTTCCCGGCGTTTCGTACCGCACTTCACTTCCATCGCGGCCCCACTGAATGATTTATTAAAAAAGACAGCGTCAGACCCTGTCACATGGACCCCCCATGCAATAACTCAGTTGGAAGTTCTTAAAGGAAAACTCGCAACTGCGCCCATTCTTCGTCTACAAAATCCAAACAAGATCTTCGGAATTCGCACTGACGCGAGTCAAAACGGGTTAGGTGGAGTATTGCTTCAATACAAAGATGACCAAACAGCCTATCCCATAGTTTATGTTAGTAGGAAGCTTTCGAGTAGAGAAAGAGACTACGCCACGATCGAAATCCAAGCTTTAGCCATAATATGGGGTGTGCCCCCCCATACCCCCCTGCTCGCTACACTCGTCCTCAGGAACAAGTAATAAAACAAGTTAATCACACAGTTGGGTGAAAACATGTTGGGAGGTGGAATAAATATTATGGGAATGCGAACGGAAAAGCTCACAGGGTTGGATCTTCAGAATTACCCTAGAACTTCTTACCTGTACTAACGAGGAAATAGTTGAGGCCCTGGCTAACCAGAAGAATAACAATTTAGGTAAATAAAAAATGCCAACTAGTATTTTAATATTAACATTTGGATGCAAAAATCCTCACCAAAAGATTCTACTTTACTACATTAGCTAATCTGTAAAACTGTATACCCCCTCCCCTCTACGATGCAATAAATGTAAAAAATTTGGCCATGGTTCAAAGACTTACCATGGTAATGAAATGCCTGAACTGTGGAGGTCAACATATCTCCGTGAAACTTTAGAAGACCTACGCCATGTTTTTAGTAGTAAAAACAGTACTAAGGGTATTTTTATGCATTCTAGTAATCATTTATGACTTCAGATAGGCATGGAAAGCACTTATTTCTAAGATACTAACACTGAGTATGGCTCTATTTGCAGGGCTACTATCTTAAAAATAACCGCTTTTTAAGCCAAAACGAAGCCGTAAATGATTACTACTGTTTTTTAATGCAACCTATCCTAACGAAATCTAACCTAACACATCATTCTGGCGTCTGTTGCCCCTTCGGGGCTGAACCAGAGTTGCCAGAAACTTTTGTGCCAAAGTAGCATGAAGCAAATTAAATATCTTATTTATAATTAAGGATTTGTGGTGATGTATTGAATTCAGTGCAACAAATTCCGCTAACACTTCAGATTCGGGGCGCACGGTAGATGGCGCTGTTAGTCGAGGTCAACATATCTCCGTGAAACTTTAGAAGACCTACGCCATGTTTTTAGTAGTAAAAACAGTACTAAGGGTATTTTTATGCATTCTAGTAATCATTTATGACTTCAGATAGGCATGGAAAGCACTTATTTCTAAGATACTAACATTGAGTATGGCTCTATTTGCAGGGCTACTATCTTAAAAATAACCGCTTTTTAAGCCAAAACGAAGCCGTAAATGATTACTACTGTTTTTTAATGCAACCTATCCTAACGAAATCTAACCTAACACATCATTCTGGCGTCTGTTGCCCCTTCGGGGCTGAACCAGAGTTGCCAGAAACTTTTGTGCCAAAGTAGCATGAAGCAAATTAAATATCTTATTTATAATTAAGGATTTGTGGTGATGTATTGAATTCAGTGCAACAAATTCCGCTAACACTTCAGATTCGGGGCGCACGGTAGATGGCGCTGTTAGTCGACTACAATTTTGGGCTACAGCATATCTCTTATGACGTCAGACGGTAGCGTCAGATGTAAACAATATCGGCGTAATATTTTTTGTATATGAGTATATACTGGGGGGCTGCGCCCCCCAGACCCCCCAATTGATTGAAACTCAGGATCATCGCAGGGTGGTCCCCCTGCAGTGATATCTCCCCCACGAGCAGTCCCCTTGAATTTACTGTTTTTTTTCTCCCTAGCAGCTTTTTACTGGCAGAAAAACCTAACCTAATAACAACCAATTCTTACTTTTATAGGTTTCTTGATTAGTTTATGCACCTCTAGATAATCTACAAGTTTTTCTCGATCATACAAAGTAACGCCGAATTCGAATAACAAAGAAGCACATGGAAGCACGAAAACACAATAACGAAAGAAAAACAGTTGCAAAACGGGTCCTATTTATAAGCTACGATGTTGCCAGTAAGAAGCTGTTATCGTTCGCAGTAAACAAAAAATACGAAAACAAAACAAAAAAACAATAAAAGACATCAAGAAACCTTACCTAACTTAGAAAAAACTATAAACGAGCAGAGAGCAGATATTTAATAAAATAATAGACTAAAAGTTACAAATCCCCAAAACAACAAAAAAAATATAACGCAGTTATTGTCACATCTGACGCTACCGTCTGACGTCATAAGAGATATGCTGTAGCCCAAAATTGTAGCCGACTACCAGCGCCATCTACCGTGCGCCTCGAATCTGAAGTATTACCCAAATTCCTTTTTCTTCCAAAATCATTTTAATTCTAAGAATAAATTTTGAAAGTTCAAGGCACATTCTATTCTTAAGTTTAGTCTTGATGTCACTCTTGAAAATACCCTTTCTTCATTTGCATTGTTTATTTGTAAACTTTCTAGCTTTAAGGCAAATGTTGCTAAATCTCTTAATAAACTGGTTTCCAATTGCATCTTTAGTGTTAAAAATGTAGCACCAAAATAATGCTCCATCCCTTGGAAGCTCAGATTCAGAGGTAAAAACATCTTTTCTCCACTGATTTTCAAGAATATCCAATTTAGACTTCTGCTAGTTCTAAAGGCAGGTCAGAAAAAGGAGGATGAGCTGAATTAAGGCAAATATTGGGTGAAAAGTTATTAATCTTTTTCAAAGTTGTATAATTTGAGATTTGGTTCACAAGTCCCCTACAGCAAGTCTTGAAAAAGTTATGACACCTTTGATAGATAACATAACATAATATAATTTCACGGATGACAAAAGCCACAAGGGCCTATCAAAGGTCATCCGCATCCGGCAAAACCCACCCACAAAAAGCACCATCACCAGGGAAAGACAAAATCAAAGTCCCCCACAATATAATATAACAGATGACCAAAGTCACAAGGGCTCATCATCGGTCATCCGAGTCAAACAGCCTCTTTTTTTAAGGCACCCAAACTCCCAGGAAAACTACTTCCCTGAGGCACCCCGAATATATAGATAGACCGAGGGCACTAAACATGTTTTCGTTCGAAAGGAGGTGTGTAAGAGGGGACATGATTGAGCTCTTAAGGTAATTATTTCAAAATGGGGGGAGGGGGCTTCAACCCCATCCCCCTATTAACTTTTTGGGGTTCTAACCCTACCCACCTCACTATTTTTTTATCACCTAGTAGTATTACCAATTTGAAAGCGTAACATTAGGTTCTTATGCAAGACATAAACAAAACTTACTATTTATTGCTGGTGAGATCTTTATTTTTAAAAATAGTTTGCGATCAACCACACTTTGGCCATTTTATCTTATCTGCTGAGTTAGCTAAAGTTGTAATAAAGTTCAACAAACTAAATGTGCTGGAATCACAAGCTGCCATCATTCATGAATGATTGCCAAATGGGTTTTGGTAGTAAATTAAAAATCAGCATTATTATAAGTGCTTGCCCTCAGGGTTGCCAATGATTGAAAATAAGGTTGAATTAAGTGTTGCCAATGTGGGAAAATCATGCTTTCTTTTCACATCAAGAGAAGGCAAGGCGGTCTTATTTTAATTTTAACCCCATCAAGGTGGAGTATCTTAAAATAGTTTCTTTGCCAAACTGAAACCATATATGACTACTAGAATGCCTAAAAACATTAGTAATGTTTTTACTACTAAGAATACTGCATAGTTCTTCTGAAATTTCACCCATATCTCTAATAACTAAACTGCTACAACAGATAATTGCCTTAACTGCAATATGAACCATAAAGCTAATAATATAAAATTTCCCATCTAGGTAACACTTCAGATTCGTGGCGCACGGTAGATGGCGCTGTTAGTCGGCTACAATTTTGGGCTACAGCATATCTCTTATGACGTCAGACGGTAGCGTCAGATGTGAACAATATCGGCGTAATATTTTTTGGTATATGAGTATATACTGGGGGGCTGCGCCCCCCAGACCCCCCCCAATTGATTGAAACTCAGGGTCATCGTAGGGTGGTCTCCCTGCAGTGCTTACTCCCCCACGAGCAGCTTTTTACTGGCAGAAAAAACGTAACCTAAAGACAAACAATACTAACTTCAAGCGGGCGGGTATAATTCTGCTATGGCTAGCGGAAATTCGTGGAATCGCTCTTTGATACTGGAAAATTTCTTCACGAAAAGAGCGGTTGCGAGATAGCCAGCAAAATGTTTACCGTTTTCGTTTAAATAGAACTTATCACAACGAAACAGTAAATTTTCCGAAAAATGTAAATTCGCACTGCATTTTGGGCATTTTATAGTTTTCTTAATTAATTTATGAGCCTCTAGATAATCTAAAAGTTTTTCGCGGTTATGCAAAATAAAGCCAAATTCGAATAATGACGAAGCACAAGTAGAGCACGCAGACGACATAACTGCAAAATTTTTTTTTGCAAAACGGGTCATAGTTATAAGCTACGACGTTGCCAGTAAGAAGCTGTTATCGTTCGTAACAATACAAAATATACGAAAACAAAAAAAACAATAAAAGACATCAAGAAACCTTACCTAACTTAGAAAAAACTATAAATAAGCAGAGGCACAGATATTTAGTAAATAATACAAACTAAAAGTTACAAATCCCCCAAACAACAAAACAATATAACGCCGTGATTGGTCATATCTGAGGCTACCGTCTGACGTCATAATAGATATGCTGTAGCCCAAAATTGTAGCCGACTAACAGCGCCATCTACCGTGCGCCACGAATCTGAAGTATTACCCCCATCTATATACTAGAAAAAGAGATCACATATCTAAAACATTCGCAAGGAATATTGTTTTGGAAAAGTATGAGAAATGTATAGACAAAACCACTTCTCTCCATATTTCAAAAATAATAATGCCGCCTTAGCATAAGACCTGGGCATTTAAATTAGAATTGCAATTAAATTACAATAATTTTGGAGATTGTGAAGTCAACAAACATAGCGGATGGTAAAGGAAACAACTACAATAGAAGAAGTGTTGGGGGGACCAGGCAAAAGGATAAAGTGACAAATAACCTACCTGTAGTACAAGAAAAGAAGAGGAAACATAGTCACTTATGTTCGGGGTGTAGAGAAATGGTAAAAGATAACAGCAAGTCCGTCGGATGTGAGGTATGTGAGCTATGGTTCCATATAGAATGTGAGGGCATACCAGAAGCAGTATACAACTTTATAAATGATGAAAAAGCAGGAAAGCAATTTCTTTGGCTATGCAACTCATGCAAAAATGGGTAAAACAAAATGTTTAAAACTATCCAGCAACTAGGAGAGCAACAATTGGAGCTGGAATCGAAACAGAAAGCAATGGAAGTTGAGATAACAGAGTTAAGGGAAAATGCAGATCGGGAAAAAAAAGAAAGAAAAGATATGGAAATAAGATTGGGTAGCTTAGAGGCTAAATGCATGGATTTAGAGGACACTTATAGTAGAGACCAACAACAAGGCAAAGGCACTACTAATACTGTAAGTGTTTACAGTCATACTGACATAACCTCGGAAATAAATAACATGAGAGAGTTATGAGTGACTTAAGGGAAGATGAGCAGAGAAAGCTCAATATTATTGTTTATAGAGCTAAGAAAAGTGTCTCAGCCAACTTGAAAGAATTTAGAGGCCATGATAAAGCTTTTTTTCAAGAATTATGTTAGGGTCCACTGGAAATGGATGATTTTAGTGCAGACAATATCACTAGATGTTTCCGACTTGGCAAAAGGGAGGAGGGAAGAATACGACCTCTGCTTGTCTCACTGGATTCAGTCTTAACCAAAAATAAGGTCCTCAATAATGTAACAGGGCTAAAACATGTAGAAGAGAAATTTAGGAGAGTGAGCATTGATATTGATTACACTTCTGACCAGAGGGCCCGGATAAAATAGCTGAAGGATCAAGCCAATGAAATGTAACAGAATGACCAGTCGGGAAATTTCCAATACAGAGTAAAAGGCCCCCCAGGACAAAAAAGAAAATAGTAAAAATCAAAATAAATATGTAGCATCTAGTGGATTAACCTCTACTGTAAAAAGTCATGTAAATAGAGCAGTTAGAATTAAAAAGTTGATGCATAAACTCAATATATTATACACCAATGCAGATTCATTACCTAATAAAATGCAGGAGTTGAATATTAAAATTCAGTTACACAAGCCAAAAGTAATAGCAGTGATGGAAGTTAAACCTAAAAATCCTGGGAGAAAACATAACATAACATAACATAATTACACGGATGACAAAAGCCACAAGGGCCTATCAAAGGTCATCCGCCTCCGTCAAAACCCACCCACAAAAAGCACCATCACCAGGGGAAGACAAAATCAAAGTCCCCCACAATATAATATAACGGATGACAAAAGCCACAAGGGCTCATCATAGGTCATCCGAGTCAAGCGGCCTCTTTTTCAAGGCACCCAAACTCCCAGGAAAACTACATCCAGAGGATTGCATCCAGAAACAAGGGTATCACCAATCAAGGCTTGTCAAGAACTAAATCATGCAGCTATAGATATATACAAACAATATTAATATATACAAAACTTAGGAACCATCACAACCTTCCCTTCCCATAAACTCATCCAACCTACTCTTAAATACATTTAGATTTGGACTACCTACTACCCTCTGCGGCAATTTGTTCCAGAAGTCTACCACTCTATTGGTGAAAAAATATTTTCTTAAATCCAACCTACACCCTTGCTTTTTAATTTTCAAGTGGTGACCTCTAGTCCGATTTCCATCATCTAACTCAAAAAACTTGCTAACATCCAATTTATCTATCCCGGAAAAAATTTTAAACAGCTCAATCATATCCCCTCTCACACACCTCCTTTCGAACGAGAACATATTTAATACCCTCAGTCTATCTTCATATTCAAGGTGCCTCAGGGAAGGAATAATCTTTGTTGCCCTCCGTTGCACTGACTCAAGAAGGTTAATATCGTGTCTAAAATGTGGGGACCATGCCTGTATACAGTACTCTAGATGTGGCCTAACATAAGAGTTATAGAGTTTAAGAATAACCTCCTTACTTTTGTAACTGACATTTCTCTTAATAAAACCCAGCACTCTATTTGCCCTATTTCTTGCTTCAATACACTGCTTAGAAAACCTTAATGACTTATCTATTACTACTCCTAGATCTTTCTCATCCTCTACTGAGCTCAGCCAATGCCCATCCATTTCATAGTTAAATTCTCTATTATCTTTTCCCATGTTAATAACTTTGCACTTATCAAGGTTGAAAGTCATTTGCCACTTATGTGCCCAGGATAACAATTTATTTAAGTCCCCCTGCACTTTAAAATTATCATCAAAATCTTTAACTACAGCTGCTAATTTGGTATCATCCGCAAAAATTGACACTTTATTATTAACTGCCTCCCCAAGATCGTTTATATAGATGACAAATAATAATGGACCGAGAACTGATCCCTGAGGAACCCCACTGATAACATCCCTCCACTCTGACTTTACACCATTTAGCACTACCCTTTGCTTCCTGTCTTTCAGCCACTCAGCTATCCAATTTGAAACACCCCCACATATCCCAATCATTTTTAATTTATGAACTAGTCTCCTGTGTGGTACCTTATCAAATGCTTTACTAAAAGCATTTAAAATCTGAACTAGAAATTGATGGTTATTATTTATTTACAAACTTGGAAAAAGAAAATGGAAGGGGTGTTGCTTTGTATATCAATAATAATATCAATGCAAGTGATATGGAAATTAACGCTGATTTTGAAAAGAGTATATGGTGCAGCTTAAAACTTACAGGTAATGATTGTCTGCTACTGGGATGTATTTATAGAAGTCCCAATAGCAGTGAGGAAAATAATTCAGCCTTATGTACAGTATTAAGACAAGTGGCAGAGTCAAGGAAATATATCCACATTATGATAGTAGGTGACTTCAATTACCCTGAAATAGATTGGACAAATTGGCACTCATCAGAACATCCCAATCATAGAGCAAACATTTATTTTGGCAATGCATGACTCATTCTTATTCCAGCATGTCACTCAGTTTACAAGGTATAGAATACATGAGCAACCAAGTTTAATGGATTTAATAATTACAAACGAAGAAGGTATGGTCACTAACCTAGATTATGATTCACCATTGGGTATGAGTGATCATGTGTGTTTAATATATGATATGAATCTTTATACTGATATGCAGAAAAGTGAAATGAAAAGATACAACTATTTTAAAGGTAACTATGAACAAATGGCATGGAAGCTTGGGGAAATAGACTGGACAAATTGTATGATGAACATGGATGTGCATGAGGCATGGAGCTTTTTCAGCAATCACTTGAGGGAGCAGATGGATGAGAACATTCCTGTAGTGAAGGCCAAGAAACATGGTAGATCTTACATAAATCACAGGGTGGAGAAAATAAGAAAATGTAAGTATACTAAATGGAAGTGTTTTAGACTCACACATGATAGTGAAGATGAAAGGTTATATAAGGCTGAAGTGAATGCACTCAGAAACTTAACAATAAATTTAAGAAAAGACTTTGGTTAGTGAGATTAAGCATAACCCCAAAGCATTTTGGAAATATGCTAATAGTAAACTCCGGACAAGATCTAGGATTGGTGACTTGGACTGGCAATGGTAACACAGCAAGAAATGATATTGATTAAGCAGCAACATTAAATGACTTCTTTTGTAGTGTTTTCACTGAGGAGGATCAAAGAAATATACCACAGTTAGAAAACAAATATGTTGGCAGTAACCCATTAGATCATGTGGTAATTAGTGAAGAAAAAGTGAGAAAGAAACTAATAAAACTGAGAAAAAACAAATCAGCTGGACCAGATGGTTTTCACCCAAAAATGCTTAGTGAAATAGCACCTAGTATTAGCCTACCATTAAATATTATTTACAATAAATCTCAAGAAACTGGTAAAATTCCACAAGGCTGGAAAGATGCCAATATCACCCCAATCTATAAAAAAGGAAGTCGACGGCAGCCTGGAAATTATAGGCCAATAAGTCTTAACAGCAGTTGTGTGTAAGATTATGGAGACAATTGTAAGAGACGATATTGTCAAACACATGATTGATAATGGTCTTTTTGCTGATCAGCAACATGGTTTTGTCCCGGATAGATCATGTACGACTCAGCTACTCTTATGTTTGGAGGAATGGTCACTGTTTGAGGAGCATGGAAAGAGCTTTGATGTTGTGTATTTGGACTTCCAGAAGGCTTTTGACTCAGTGCCTCATAAAAGACTTTTAAGTAAACTGAAAGCTTATGGGATAGGAGGAAAAACTTATTATTGGATAAAAAGCTTCTTGACAGGCCGAAGACAACGGGTAGTCATGAATGAAGACAGATCTGACTGGAAAGCAGTGAAAAGCGGTATACCACAGGGAAGTGTTCTGGGACCAATTTTGTTTGTGTTGTTTGTCAATGATCTATCTGATGCTGTATCAAGTACAGTTAAAATATTTGCCGACGACACAAATATTTACAAGGAAGTAAACACATCACAAGATCATCGGGACTTGGAGGGAGATTTAAGGAAGCTAGGTGAATGGTCTAATCTGTGGCAGTTGAGGTTTAATGCAAAAAAATGTAAAGTGATGCATTTTGGTTTCCACAATCAAGACTATGTATATACCATGAATGGTGAAATACTGGATCAAGTTAAAGAAGAGAAAGATCTATGGGTAATCATTGACTCTGAATTGAAATTCCATGCACAAGTGTCCGCTGCAGTTAAAAGGGCAAACCAGATGTTGGGAATTGTGAAAAGCACATTTGTAACATTTACCAGAGATACCTTGCCACTGTTAATAAATGCATTAGTTCTTCCCCATCTGGAATATGGCAACATCATTTGGTACTCATGATTCATCGCCGATGATATGAAGGTGGAATCCGTACAAAGAAGAGCTTCAAAATTGGTTCCGGAATTGAGTGATCAAGAATATAGCGAAAGACTGCGTCAGCTTGGACTCTTTTCTATGAACTATAGACGCCGTAGAGGTGAGAGGTGATATGATTCAAGTTTACAAGCTTCTAAATGGATTGGAGAGAATTGACCCTGGCCTTTTCTTCATACCTCAGGAATATTCAGCAACGCAAGGTCATTCCAATAAACTATTTAAATGCCATTGCCAGAAAATGGTCAGGAAAAATGTATTTGGCCAGAGGATTGTCAATGACTGGAATTCTCTGCCAGATCAAGTGATCACAGCCACAAGTCTCCAGTCCTTTAAGAACAAGTTGGATAAACACTGAGAAGCCAACTGGTATAGCTATACGTAGCCAGCATCATAGAAATTTTCATAACAATGATCGGGCGACTACAGGATTACCTCATGAGCCCGTACCATGATGAGGATGATGAATATGCCATTACAACCCAATTAGTAATTAAAAGAACCACTGGTAAGGAAGGACTTTCAATCTTCCTTAATATAACCTAATGTCTATCTTACTGTGGAATATAAGAGATCTTTCTTTTGACTGACTTCAGTTCATCATATTCTTTCTCAAAAACTAATCCTCCTAGCTGCTTTCCAAGAAACTGGTAAATATTCATTTTAAGACATCTTTTCTAAGGAATTTAATTTTTTTTTTTTATCTGAGACTTTTTTTCCAGAAATACATACTTTACCCATAATTGACTGAAGGTCCATAATAGAAAAAGTATGTATTTCCCGCAAAACTGAGTTTCAGATCTGAAAAGTACACATAAAAATGCATAAGAAAAATACATGTTCAAATTCCTTTAAAAGATCCAGCCAGAATCAGCCCTGACCTAACTTAACCTTACCTTAACTTACCTTACACAAACAATATTTTCCTTAGCTTATCGCAGAAACAAAGCTTTGTGCAGAAAACAGCTTATAAACAAGACTACACTTGGTCGAATATGGGCATTAGAATGCCACATACCCTTAAACGCACTAACTGAAAATTTGCATGCGGTTTTACTGCCTTTCAAATTCTTTGCAATTATTCTAAGAGTAAAAAAAATTTCCATCTTGCCTAAATCTACAATTCCTGTGGCATTAATTTAATAACTCGCAGGATTATACTGTGAGCCCTATATATTTTAAGGCCTGAATATTGTCCTAAAAGACTTCATGTACTATTTAGTATTGTGACTTACAACAATCACCTCATCCCACTCTAATATATCAACTGAAGAGACAGCTATGCGTGAACAGTCTGAAATATAATGAAGAATGTTATTGGCTAATCAGTCAAAAGACACATGCGCTGATCATCTGCAGATATAACAGTATACTATTGGCTAACTGGTCAGGCAAAAGTTTAAGAAAATATGCCTCATGGTGCACAAAGATTCAATTTAGCAAAATGATAATATATTTTTGCAAAATGAATAACTATGTTATTATTAAGTTCTGGAAGGTGAAAATGACATTAGTGAATATCATTTTAAAAATTAAGAATGTTTGTCTTTGAAAATTTAAAAATCATTAATGTCTTAAAACAAATATTATCCAAAACTTTTCTTAATAATAACTTTAATTATAATCGCTGTAATTATGTTATTTACATTAAAGACAGAGACAACCATGGTGGAGGGGTGGCTATCCTAGTCCATAGGAGTGTTCCTTCTACTCCTTTAACAATTCAAACCAACCTACAAGTGTTGGGTGCCCAAATACTCTTTCAAGGAATGCATATCAATGTTTGCTCTGCTTATATCCCCAACCTTACTAACATACTGTTTCTGGGTTACTTTACTTCCCATCACCACCTCTGGTGCTCCACACAATATGAACCCTTTTGCTCTCTCATAGTAGGTAGATCTCTTAAATGAAGAAAATTTAATCATTCTAAATGACGGTTTCCCAACATATACCTCAGAATCTTATATTCAAATGACATTACCTTAGGTTTTCATGGTAAACTTTTACAATGCCAATGAATAGTTGAGAGGTACTAAATGGTCATTTTGCATCAGTATTTACAAAGGAGAAACTAAATAGTCTTATGTATAGTACTCATGGGTAAGGGAAAGAGGTGTTTACTACCATTAGTGTGGATCGGAGGACGATAAAAAGACTAATAGATGAGTTAGATACTACCAAGGCCTCCGGCCCTGATAATATTCATTCTAGGATACTTAAAGAAGGGGTAGAAAGTATCTCAATAGCTCTGGAGAAGTTATATACTAGGTCACTGGAATATGGAGAAATACCCGATGATTGGAAGAGAGCGAATGTAGTCCCAATTTTCAAGAAGGGTAGTAAAGAGGATCCAAATAACTTTAGACCGGTTAGCCTAACTCCTGTAGGCTGTAAAATTCTTGAGAAAATAGTTAAAAAAGGGATTTGCCAACATCTAGAGAGGGAGGGGTTAATCAGCGATGCTCAGCATGGGTTTAGATCAGGTAGATCATGTTTGACTAATTTACTAGACTTTCTGGAGTTTGTAACAGATCAAGTAGATAAGGGAGAGAATGTAGATATAATTTACTTAGATTTTAGTAAAGCATTTGATAAGGTACCACATAGGAGACTAGTTCATAAATTAAAAATGATTGGGATATGTGGGGGTGTTTCAAATTGGATAGCTGAGTGGCTGAAAGACAGGAAGCAAAGGGTAGTGCTAAATGGTGTAAAGTCAGAGTGGAGGGATGTTATCAGTGGGGTTCCTCAGGGATAAGTTCTCGGTCCATTACTATTTGTCATCTATATAAACGATCTTGGGGAGGCAGTTAATAATAAAGTGTCAATTTTTGCGGATGATACCAAATTAGCAGCTGTAGTTAAAGATATTAATGATAATTTTAAAGTGCAGGGGGATTTAAATAAATTGTTATCCTGGGCACATAAGTGGCAAATGACTTTCAACCTTGATAAGTGCAAAGTTATTAACATGGGAAAAGATAATAGAGAATTTAACTATGAAATGGATGGGCATTGGCTGAGCTCAGTAGAGGATGAGAAAGATCTAGGAGTAGAAATAGATAAGTCATTAAGGTTTTCTAAGCAGTATTGAAGCAAGAAATAGGGTAAATAGAGTGCTGGGTTTCATTAAGAGAAATGTCAGTTACAAAAGTAAAGAGGTTATTCTTAAACTCTATAACTCTTATGTTAGGCCACATCTAGAGTACTGTATACAGGCATGGTCCCCACATTTTAGACACGATATTAACCTTCTCGAGTCAGTGCAACGGAGGGCAACAAAGATTATTCCTTCCCTGAGGCACCTTGAATATATAGATAGACTGAAGGTATTAAATATGTTCTCATTTGAAAGGAGGTGTGTGAGAGGGGATATGATTAAGCTCTTTAAAAATTTTTCCAGGATAGAAAAATTGGAAGTTGGCAAGTTTTTTGAGTTAGATGATGGAAATTGGACCAGAGGTCACCAATTGAAAATTAAAAAGCAAGGGTGTAGGTTGGATTTAAGAAAATATTTTTTCACCAATAGAGTGGTAGATTTCTGGAACAAATTGCCGCCGAGGGTAGTAGGTAGTCCAAATCTAAATGTATTTAAGAGTAGGTTGCATGAGTTTATGGAGAGGGAAGGTTGTGATTGTTCCTAAGTTTTGTATATATTAATATTGTTTGTATATATCTATAGCTGCATGATTTAGTTCTTGACAAGCCTTGATTGGTGATACCCTTGTTTCTGGACGCAATCCTCTGGATGTAGTTTTCCTGGGAGTTTGTGTGCCTTAAAAAAAGAGGCCGTTTGATTCAGATGACCTATGATGAGCCCTTGTGGCTTTTTGTCATCTGTTATATTATATTGTGGGGGACTTTGATTTTGTCTTCCCCTAGTGATGGTGCTTTTTGTGGGTGGGTTTTGACGGAGGCGGATGACCTTTGATAGGCCCTTGTGGCTTTTGCCATCCGTGAAATTATGTTAATAGTAATCACTTCCCCATCTCTATCTCATTTATAGAAACAACTAAGATTCAAGCCTCTCCTCTCCCAGGTAGATGGATCCTAAAAAAAGCAGATTGGAGTGCTTTCAAAGCTAATATATATCTCCCCAATTTATAGTCTCATTAGTCTGATCTCTCTACCATATACTGCAATTTGGTCACAAGTTTTCACAACACTGCTAAAACCTGTAACCAAACCAAAAAGAAACCATATGCCTCACCCAAAGTATTGTAACTCTCGGTGGTCCTGAGAATGTAAGGAAATAGTAAAGCTCATAAAAGAGGACCTTTTCTTCCCATAGAAGTCTAGACAACTTCATTACTTACAGAAAAAGTCTGAGCCAAGGCTCGTTATTTCATTAGAATAACAAAAAAGCTTCATGGAGGGAATTTATCTCTACTTTCTCCCCCAACTGAACCTTAAGCTTTGTTTTGAACAAGGAGAGACCCTATTGATACAGTTTGGAGAGTGTCTCTTTGGAAATTCTTGGATGTTGTTGGTGTCAGCAGGAAGATAGAGTAGATAATTAAAAGTTTGTATGCCAATACAGTGTGCAGTGATTGTGGGTGGCTCACTGACAGAGTGGTTCTGCTTTGAAGTTGGGGTGAGGCAGGGGTGTATCCTCTCACCTACACTGTTCAACATCTTTCTTGAGTTTGTAATGAACAAACTTAATAGCCTGGATCACAATGTGAATTCTGAGGAAAAAATGTCCTTGGATGTGAGGTATGCTGATGATATTACCTTGTTGGCGACCACATTTGACAAATTAAACGATGTCAACGGAACAATTAGAAATGGCATGCAAGAAGTGGGGGCTTAAGATCAACAGCAACAAGTGTAATTTATTGTCGCCAGATGATGGAATTATCCAGATAGACGATAATGTGGTGGGTGGAGAAGGTAGATCAATTTGTTTTTCTAGGAAGTGTTATCCCAGGATGTTCAGATGATGTAAGAAGGAGAATAGCCATGGCTGCTGTGGAATTTGGAAGCTGAAAAACACTGTGTAGTCCAGAAGAAATATACCATCAGAAGTTAAAGATAAGATTATATAAATGTTTAATAGTTCCCATTGCCATCTATGCTTTGGGAACCTGGACTCTGCTCGCTGAAGATGAGAGGAGACTGAATGCCTTTGAAATGAGGTGCCTCAGGAGTATCATTGGCACCAACTGAAGACATAGAAGGACAAATGTTAGTGTAAGAAAAGAGTTGAATATGGAGGAGACTATTACGGATACAATCAGAAGGAAGAGAATCAAGTGGTTTGGATATGTTATGAGAAGACCATCAGAAAGCTATGTATGACAAGCCTATACAGGCAGCTTTTAAGGTTAGAGACTGAGAGGTAGACCATGATGATGGAATTATCCAGATAGACGATAATGTGGTGGGTGGAGAAGGTAGATCAATTTGTTTTTCTAGGAAGTGTTATCCCAGGATGTTCAGATGATGTAAGAAGGAGAATAGCCATGGCTGCTGTGGAATTTGGAAGCTGAAAAACACTGTGTAGTCCAGAAGAAATATACCATCAGAAGTTAAAGATAAGATTATATAAATGTTTAATAGTTCCCATTGCCATCTATGCTTTGGGAACCTGGACTCTGCTCGCTGAAGATGAGAGGAGACTGAATGCCTTTGAAATGAGGTGCCTCAGGAGTATCATTGGCACCAACTGAAGACATAGAAGGACAAATGTTAGTGTAAGAAAAGAGTTGAATATGGAGGAGACTATTACGGATACAATCAGAAGGAAGAGAATCAAGTGGTTTGGATATGTTATGAGAAGACCATCAGAAAGCTATGTATGACAAGCCTATACAGGCAGCTTTTAAGGTTAGAGACTGAGAGGTAGACCACCCAGGAGATGGGGCGACCAGATTCCTGTGGATGTTGGGCTGGCTTGGGACAAATTTGGTTGGTGGGGGAAAAGAGAGCAGGCAGATGCAGAGTCAAGTCAAGACACCCTTTCTAAAACAAAGACCACATAGCCCCATCTCCCTAAATACCAATGGACGTTTAATTTCAGAACAACAAGAGGCTGCAGAAATACTATCAATCCATTTCTCAGCTACCAACAATAAAAGAAACTTTACCTGACCTTTTGCCTCTCATATCGCAGAAGATGAATTACATACCCTGGATTTTGCATAGCAAGAAAGTCACCTGTACTATCGTCCTTTCAATTAAATGAACTACAGAATGCATTGAACAATGCCAGTTCTTCAACTCCAGGAAAAGATAACATCCCCTGTGAATTCCTTTGGCATCTTCCACATAGGGAACTCTGTAAACTCCTTGAATATTAAATAACTATTTGGAAAACTGGTACTTTTCCCCACCAATGGAAAATCTCCCTTTTAAGTCTGATCCTTAAACGAGGTAAAATTCCCACGCAAAATGTGTCCTATCGCCTAATTGCTCTGACCAACACCTTATGTAAAACATTGGAAAAAATGATTAATGGAAGATTACTAAAGTTCCTCATTGAGAATAATATAATCAGAAACTTTCAAAGTGAAGTGGCTTTATCAAAGGTCACTCTACTTATGACCCTTTAACATCACTAGAATTCTCAGTCTGACAAAGTTTTCTCCAATGTACATTTTAAGTTGCCCCTTTTTTGGACATAAACAAGGCTTATGATTCTATTTGGCATTTTTGGACTGCTATGGAAAATACATGATCTCAACTTACAAGGAAATCTTTCCATTTTCATACAAAATTTTATAAAAAAACAGGCTGGTGCAAGTGAAACTCCCCACAGCTTTATCAGAGTTTTACCATACAGAAACTGGTTTACCCCAAGGAAGTATCCTCAGCCCCATATTTTTCCTAATTTATATCAACAATATATTTCAATCCTTACACAGTGGTGTTAAAAAATCAATTTTCACAGATGATTGTACTCTAGGTTTCTGGACAACATATAGAAGAATATATGAACTTGCTCCAGCTCTCTTTTCAAACCCTTTCAAGACTGTTCTGAGCACTGGGGCTAAACTTTTCAAAAGAAAAATCCCAATACTTAATCTTTACAGTAAAAGACCTATCAGCATAAACCCTCCCTTAACCTTATGGAGAAAAAATTGTAGTCTCACCTGGGGCCAACATATCTCTTATATAAAAAATTTGTGTTCAAGTGGCATAAGAACATAAGAACATAAAAAAAGAAGGAGACTGCAAAAGACCATTCATGGCCTACACTTGGCAGCTCCTGTTCTAGTCAACACACAAAAGATTTCTTACCAGAGAAAAATCATCAACATTGTCACTCTTTAAGGATTTCGTCAGATCTAATCTACAATATACATAAAATGCATCCAGAGGATTATGTCCATTCATGCAACCGCAAAATATAATCTCCCCACTCCTTAGAAAAATATATACATATGTACATAAAAAAAAGTCAGTCCCATCTAGCAGCTTCATGCCTCCCCACACAAGACTGGCGACACTGCCAAGGGGACCTGCGATGTCCTGGGAGGGGATGGCCAACTGGAGGCCCCTCCTGTGATAGACATGGTCCTTGAGGAGACCCAGCCTCAGATGGTAGGGCCTTCCATGGGGGGGAATCCGGGCTCGGCGCCAAACACCGAACCTGAATCCGCCCCTATGCAAGGTCCCCCTCAAATGGCCGAGGCCTCCGAGGCAGTAAAAGGAGGGGAGGGATCTCTTCCGACAGGTGCCGCTAGGACGACCAGGACCTTCTCCATTTCGGAGAAGGACCTGGCTGAGGCCGGCCCAGGCAGTAAAAGGAGGGGAGGGATCTCTTCCGACAGGTGCCGCTAGGACGACCAGGACCTTCTCCATTTCGGAGAAGGACCTGGCTGAGGCCGGCCCATCTGGCATGGGGGCTTCTGCCGGCGGAGGTGAGAAGCGGGTTCATTCCCCGCCCTCCTCTCCTAAAAAGAAAAATACTAAAAAGACAAAGAAGACTCGGGGCTCCTCTCCATCCGCGGGGGCTGCGGGGACGGATGGGTCTGCTACCACTTTGGTAGGCGACCAAGCCAAGATCGGCACATCCGGCCCCTCTACCCCCTCGTGTGCGAAGCCCCTGACTAAGACTAACACCAAGAAGGTTACCTGGCGTTTTCGAGCCCACTGGCTTCAAGCGCTTCCTCGTTATTCGCTCCACTGATGGCAGCATGTTGTCCAAGGGCAACATGATCCATCAGAGGAGAGGATTAGCTAGTGCAATTGGTAGAGAGCCGAAGGTAACCCGTTTCTCGGACGGGAGCCTTCTGGCGAATGCGGCGAATCCCGCCGAGGCGGCCAAGATAAGTGCTCTTCGGACACTTCATGGCACCCCGGTGAGTGTGACGCCGCACTCTACCATGAACTTTGTGAAATGAGTAGTTTATGCGAGGGAACTCGTTGGCTACTCCATAGAAGACATCACCCTAGAGCTGGCCGACCATGGGGCGGTCAAGGTCGAACGTGTGATGAGAAAACAGGGAGGGGCCTTGAGACCCACCCCTACACTCCGTCACGTTCGACTGTGACAAGCTCCCTGAGTCGGTGCGTGCCGGTTGGTACCGCTACCGCGTGAAGGCATTCGTGCCACTGCCGCGGCGGTGCTATTACTGTCACCGCTTCGGCCACACGAATCGATCATGTAGATGTGCAAAATCGGGGTCACCCGAAGTCTGTGTAAATTGCTCCAAGGTCGCACACGATAAGTCTAAATCGTGTGTGGCCAAGTGTGTCAATTGCGGAGAGCCGCACCCTGCTTCTTCAAAGCAATGTGGTGCATATCTCCTTGAGAAAGAAATCCTGGCCGTTCAGGCCCAGGATCGACTCTCATTCCGCGAGGCTAAGGACTTGGTCCTGGCGCGCCCGGCTCTGCCTGGGACGTCATATGCCTCAATAGTTAGAAAAGCACCCTCTGCTCCTGGCCCATCCAGGCCAATGAGCACGGTTGTTTCCGCGCCCATTCGGAGCCCTTCTGCGGGCTCTACTACACCCGGGCGCTCCCCTGGTAGAGCTGGCGGCAAAAAGGGTTCACACCCAGCCCCGGCTAAAACCAGGGCTCCCCCCTCTTCGCCCAGCGTGACCGTTTCCCGTAAGGCGAAACGGCCACGCGCCTCCACAGAGTCGTTAGACTCACAGGAGGCAACACCCCTGAAGATGGTCGCTAGGCCATCTTCCGGGGTTCCTAAAACTGTTCCCCGAAAGGAGGACAGCAACAAAGGAGCTTCGGCCTCTTCGCCCACGCCCCGAGGTGGAGCGAGTGGCTCGGAGACGGTGGTTCCTCGAAAAGAGGGCCCCCCGCCTCCCAAGCCGCAACGCCCGCCTAAGGTTTCGAGGCGGAGGGAGGAAAAGACTCGCATGGCGAGACCAACCTCCCCCAATAAGTCCTCGAAGGCGACAGCGCATTCAGCGCTTTGTCCGGCCAACAGCGCCCGGGGTTCTGCCCCCGGGAAGCGTACGGCCATTCCCGTGAGGGTCTTCAATTCGAGGAGGGCCCCCGCGTCTCCGAGCTAAGCCTGGAGGGCATATTCCTTCAATGGAATTGCCGTGGACTCCGGGCCAACTGGGAGGAGCTGCGGAGTCTCGTCCCGTTCCCCGTTAGCTATTTTTTTGCAGGAGACCATGCTAGGCGCGTGCTCGCTGCCTGCCCTCCCGGGGTATAAGGGTCTTGCGACCCCACCACCGCGGGATGGCCGGGCTGGGGGATGCGCGGTTTACACCCGGCATGATGTTTCCGTTCTTCCTTTCTCTTTAGATACCTCCTTTCAGGCAGTGGCTGTGCAGCTGCACCTGGATAGGAGGTATACTATCATTTCTGCGTACATTCCACCGTCAGCTGACTTCGACGCGGGGGACTTCCGCCGCGTCGTGGCACGGTTGCCGAGGCCCTATCTCTTGCTTGGAGATCTGAACGGCAGGCATCCTCTGGGGAGATTACTCAATAAATCCCAGGGGTCAAGTCCTTGCCTTTCTGATCGAAGAGCTTGAGATAGGTGTCCTAAATGTGTGTGAGTTTACGCATCACTGCCTGAGAACCGCTCCATTTTCTTGCCTTGACGTATTCTTGTGCTCTCCGGATGCACAGCCTGATTTTGATTGGGGGGTGGTCGATGACCTCCATGGTAGTGATCACTTTCCCATTCAAATATCATTTTCAGGGCAACTACTGCCTGAGAGGAATTTAGGTCAGTAGATGAGGCCGTTGAGTTATTCTCCAGCAACCTCATCGACCGACCATTTCCATGGTGGTCGGCCAAGCGTTATGCCTACATGAGCTATAAGTGCCGCCTGAACGATTTCCAGAGGTGGAGAACCCTTCAACGACAAGTTTACCGTGAGTAAGTTGCGCTCCGCTCTTGCTTCGTGCATGGACACCGCCCATGGTCCGGACGATGTCCCGTACGCCATGCTTCGACCCCTGGGTGAGTAAGGCATGGCCTTTCTGTTAGATTTGTTCAACAGGATCTGGGAGGAGGGTCTCCTCCCAGATTCCTGGCGAATCTCTACTGTGCTCGCCTTTTGCAACCGGGGAGAGATCACTCAACTCCGGCTGTATACCTCGGGCCGGTGGCACCCCTGGTTCTGTCCAGGATGCCACCCTGGAGAGTACCACATTTGGGTATTTGTCGCCAGGCCTCTGCTCCCAAAGCTTCTACAGCTCCGGGAGTATCGTGTTTGACCTTTTTGGAGCACACCTCATCACGCTGGAACCGTGCCAGTGTATACCGATGGCTCCAAGTCCCAATAGGGGGTCGGCTTCCACACCGTATCCCCTCTGTTTGAAGTTAGCGGGGCTCTGCCAGGCGTATGTCTGTCTTCACGGCCGAGCTGGTGGCAATACACCACTTGTTACGGGAGATAACTTGATGTACCCGGTTCGGGGACCGGATTGTGATCTATAGCGACTCACAAAGCGCCCTGAGTGCTCTCGGGGCATTGGAATCTCCGCATTTCCTGGTTCGCGATATCCGTGATGCCGCAGTTTTGGCGAGCCGGGCGGATTTCCAGATTATCTTCTGCTGGGTTCCTGGACATGTAGGAATTGCATGGAATGAATGCGCCAAAGAGTCTGCAAGGACTCTGCGACCGGACCAGCGTTTCGCTCTTCCTCACACCGACTACATGGCAGGAATATGGGCAGCTCTTCAGACTGCTTGGCAAAGAAGATGGGAGACGGTCTAAGGGAACTTAAAGTTGCGTGCCATTGCCTTGCAACTGTTCCCATCGACCTATCCTCCAATGCCGCAATGGCTTCAGGTCGCTTTCTGTCATCTTATTCATAATATATCTATAAATGAGTCTAGATAAGTCTTTTTACAAATCGCCAATAAACTCAGCAATGTGATTAATAATATTAATAAGCACTTTAGCACCCTATACAAAAAAAAAAAAATAATAAATGCAATAAGCACTTTAGCACCCTATACAAAAAAAATAAATAATAATAAATGCAATACCAAACCCCACACAATTAAGACATTATGGAAGAATGCACTGCATATAACAACAACGCACCATCATCATCAGTACAATATACACTCCATGAGGGCTCTGTGAGAAACCCCAGTTCTGGCCATGTCCTTCATCAGGTTCTTGGGACTATTCAACCAGACAGCCCGAATAACAACATTTGAATTTTTTTAGTTTCTATTGCTTATAAAGCAAAATCAAATGGTGGTAGCATTTCTTTCTCATTGAGCATGACCTACTTTAAGTAGCTATGCATTCCTCTTTAGATTCAGTTAATATTTTGGTATTTTCTAAACATTTAAGTTTTGATCAGTAATTTTTTTTTTTTTAGTCAAACTATTGCAAATATTTGCCTATTTCAATGTATTCTCCTTTCAAAAAGGCTGCCTTTCATTCATTCCTCAAATGTAGACAGGTAAAATTCAATTCTCATTTTATTCCTAAGCATGAACCATGTAGTAAAGAAAATTTTGAGTTAATTAAAAGATTTATTGATAATAGCCAAAAATTATTTGTATTAAGTGGTGCTGGAATATCAACTGAAAGTGGAATTCCTGACTATAGATCAGAAGATGTTGGATTATATGCAACTAGCAAACGGAGACCTGTTCAGTTTCAGGTAGGTAGAGGATATTTTTAATATTTTGAATTAGGTATGTATAAATAATTATCGCTTCATTCAGAATATATGTCTCTAGGCTATCAAAAATTAGCCAACATATTGACCCAGGACATTAATTTCCTGCAAAGTAACTCAATCTGAATTAATATAGACTAATATATATTATTTTCATTCATTTTTAATATTTACATGATTAGAATAATTATTCTAAAATTTAAATTAGTTCAGCTTTATTAAAAAGTTAGCATTTCAAAAATAATAAGAAAGAATGGTGCATTCTGTCACTGAATCCAAAGTTGCCTTCTGGTCCTGTTCCTGTAGGAGGTGAGCTTCCGTCCTTGGAACTTTACAATCAAAAGGGTAAAATGATGACATATGGATTAAAACTAAACATTTGAATCCTTTTCAATTCCAGAAATGGTTCTTTCCAAAGCATAGGTTGCAACCATTGTTGCTCTGTACTAAAGTGGCCTGAAATGCTAGTAGATAGTTGCTAAGGGTATTGCATTAAGAAGCACCTTTTAACATTGGCTACACTTGTGTGAAGAAGTCTTCTGTATACCTAAAAGCTTAAAATAAACAAACATTAAGATTGCCTCCTGGTAAGGTCCCCTCCCCTCCCTGCTCAAGGATATGGTTACCTCCAGTGCCAAGCTTTCTTGTGATTGGAAAAAGGGAGGTGTGAATGGTTTAGCTTGCAGTGAGGCAGACTTTTCAACAAAGCTTTCACATTGAGAAGGGCTGTGAGGAAAACTGATCTCACCGAGAAGAACCTGATGGATAGACTCCACTTCTGTAGGAATTATAAAGAATGAGCTATTGAAGACAGGCAAAGTGGTATTTTCTGATAAAGCTCCCTTCCACTTGTTTGGAGCTTATGGAAGATGCCTCATTAGGAAAAAAAAGGGAATGCTTTTACTAGTCCTTTGCCATGCATATGGTGAATCATCCAGCCACTCTCCACATCTGGGATTGCTTCTCAACCACCAGTTTGATTATTGATCAGAAATTCTTTATCGAAGCACTAGCAGTTTTTGTCACAAAGGACAAGCAATAACAAAGTTCTTGGTTGAAAATGAACATCAAACTGTTGGGACCTTGGCCTGGGAATTTGCTAGATTTGAACCTACTAGAGAATTAGTGGGTGATAATCAAACTGGCAGTTGAAAAACAGAAGCTATCCAATTGTGAGCAGTTCAGGTGCTTATTGAACCAAAATTGAGCAATATCAGTTAAGATATCACAAATGTTTCCAGCATGCCAAAATGAATTGAAGCAGTCATGAAGAACAAGGAATATAATTGCAAATATTCACTGTATTTATTAATAAAATTGGATTGGGTTCTATATTTTTTTGATATTTCATCTTCAAATTATGATAACAAGCATACTAAAACAAAATGCAATGTTTGATTAGTTCTCTTAATTTTCTTATATGAAATAATATAGTAGTCTCAGAACTTATGGCCATGACTTTATATGCCATAACTCCCCCAAAAGTTTTATTTTTTAATTAAAGTCATTTGGAAATCAGTTCAATGCGAAAATGAAATTTTTGATAGTAATATATTCAATTAATGCCTTTTTAATATAGAGCTCGGAATTAATACAAGAACACTACAGTTAACCTTTAATTTAACATTCAATTTAGGGGAGTGGGATATGTTATAAATGCCCAAAGAGCTCTGTAGTAGGGGAATCAATCAATAATACATTTTCACACCTAATCCTTTGCAGGGATAACAGTGGACATAAACATTAAATATTGTTAAATAGAGTACATAGAAAGACTCTTGTAAGAGTGGACATACAGTACTTTACATCTGGAATGTTGCTAAATAAAATAGAATACAGTGCACAGCAATAGAATTTTATATTTAACCATGGTAGAAAATGAAGTTATAGTCACAGTATGAAGCAGGGGAAGTCAAGTGATGTCACCACACTCTACACATATACACCAGAGTACATTGCACATTTTATGGACTTAGTAATATACTGTTCACTTAACACTTTAAACTTATACAGAACACAAGAACTGTACAAGGTACAGTACTGTACTTATCACCATACAGTATTGTAGAGGTAATGATACTTACACACACTTATCACTGACTATACAGTACTGTAAAGACTTATTCTAAATTACAGGCATTTATTACTAACTGTACTGTACTGTATACATACTATACACAGTCATTGTCTAACTCAGCAAAAATCATTTCTTATGGCTCTGATGTAGCGTGTTGGATCAAAGATGGTGTACTGGTACTTAAAGTACTTTGAGGCTGGCTAAGGAAGTTGGTGCCTCAGATGTTGTAGATGTATATCTCTGACTTGGTACATCTTCTCATTAATGCTTGAGAGGCAGAGGAGTCAGAGATCTTCTGCACCTTGGTTGCCTGTTACCTCTTTATAAGTTCCAGTCTAATGATGCACCAGAGATTCTCCAAATTTGTCAATAATAGTGGTAAAGATACACTGTGGCATCAACGGCTGCTGCAGATAGAAAAGGTCCAGGTGTTTTATCCTCCTCTTCCTTCAGGTGTCAACTCCATCGGAGTGAATGTTCTCCTTAACCTTACTGCAATGACTGTATAAATCCTCCGACTGCCTACACATTCTTGTTGAATCTCCCAGTCTGGGTTATCTTTGCACTCTCTACCCAGATCACCCTGTAAGGGGCACGGCGATTTGCCATCCTGGCCGCCATGCTGATGGGACTCAGCACCCCGTCCGACTCCAGCTTAGCCTCTTCTCCTTCCTTCAGACACTTGTGTTTCCCCCCTCCCTGTTTCCTCGCTTTTCATACAACCTCTCCCACAACTTTCTCTGGTCAGCCTCTAATTTCATAGGGTAGATGCTGACCTTCTTCTTAGCCAACTATCCCGGATTGGGGCTGAGGGGGGAGGGGACAATGATCCCTCACCCCTGAGGTCCATTTTGGGATGGTGGGTTTTTAATAACCTACTTTATCCCCACCCACATCTTCCTTTCTATTTTCAAACACTATCCATTTTATTCTGTGTCCAAGGTGGAGACACCATGCTGAAGGACTGCCAGGCCACCAGGCGGGAGGGGTGTTCCAAAATGGTGGCACCTGGCTCTGTCAGGCCTGTACTCACCCTTCGCAGAGCGTGCCACTGCGGGGAGGGGGGGGAATAGCGTTTGCATCCCGTAAAAAAGAAAGGGTCACCATGCTCAATGATGAAAACTTACGCCCCCACTCTCCCCATTTTCCCTTTAAGAACAACGGAGCTGACCTCAGGCAGCTCCACAGAAAAAATGGAGGTCCCATCCCTTGTAGTTTCCCAGGGGAGCCTCCATAACTCTTCAACCAGAGAGGAGGCTTACTCCTCCTCAGATTGTCATGGACAATCATGTTCAGACCATACTAGTCCCAATTTTGACTCCAGGTCAACCTCATCTCACTATCCTAGTTAATCTCAAGTTTTTCAGAAATGGATGAAATATTCTTCTTTACCTTCACAGCAGATGGAGCACTCTTAGAAGCCATCCTTGAACATTAATAATTGCTGAGAGGCACTTAGTCACCAAAGAAGGGTGAAGCTAAGATCCGAGTATGAGAAAGACATCCACAAAAAGGTGAGCATAAACTAGACAATGGCAGGTTGGTACATCCTTCCTGCATCCATTCATGCTGATAATAACTTGCACAAGCTGACTGTGTCAACCAATTCACACAGATTTTACAAGCAGGCCAATCATTAAGCATGAGTGATTGGTACGGATGAATGTTGCTATGGCGGCATACTCTTAGACTTCCTGCTGACACATTGCCTGCTGCTCCTGTAGAGCTGCCTGGGTGTTTGGAGAGAGACATGGTGCACTTTTGCCACTATCCACGGCTCAACCTTGACCCAGACTTGTTTCTAAATGTGGGTTGCCTGGAAGTGGTCTTGTATTTCACTGTCACCTCACATGGGAGGCTCATATTCGCAGCCTTAAGGTCTTGTGTACCCGCACCATGGATATTCTTCATCCCATGACATTCAGCGGGGCTACTGCATTACTTTTTTACCCATCCTTTGTTCGTCCAAAGCTCGACTACGGATGCAAGTTTTATGCATCCACAGCTGTGTGTGTATTGCGGAAGGTTGCCATACCTGTCTTCACCTGGTCACCGGTGCCTTCCGCACCTCCCTCATTGGGAGCCTACTTGTTGATGCTGGCGAGATGCCACTCGCTCTGCGCTGTGTACAGTGCACTATTCACCTGTACACATGAGTCTGGCGCCTCCCTCTGTCATCAACAGCTCTCACTGCCTCCACAGCTGATCTCAATGGTGCCTATGTCGCCGAAAGACCCAGTTATACCCTAAACCCTTTGGCTTTAGGTTAGGAAACTCCTTCAAGAGCTCTGTATAGCTCTCAGGCCAGTGGCACCCCTGGTTCTGCCCTGGATGCCACCCTGGAGGGTACCACCTTTGACTATTTGTCACCATGCCTCTGCTCCCAAAGCTTCTACAGCGCCGGGAGTATTGCATTCAGCCTTTTTGGAGCACACTTCATGTCACACTGAAACTGCGCCAGTGTATATGGATAGCTCCAAGTTGCAAGAGGAGTCAGTTTCCACACTGTATCGCCTCTGTTTAAAGTCAGTGGGGCTCTGAGAGGTGCTGTCTCTCTTCATAGCTGAGCTGGTTGCAATATACTTCTGGGTAGAGGATATAATGCGACATGCCCGGTTCTGAGACTTGATTATGATGAATAGGGTACTCAAAAAGCACCCTGAGTGCTCTCGGGGCATTGGAATCTCTGCATCCCCTGGTTTGCGATATCTTTGATGCCACAGTTTTGGAGAGCCAGTTGGATGTCAATATTATCTTATGCTGGGTTCCTAGACCTGTAGGAATTGCGGGGAATGAGCATGCTGATGAGGGTGCCAAAGAGTCTGTGAGGTCTGGGCGACCAGACCAGCATTTCGCTCTTCCTCACACCAATTACATGGCTAGAATATGGGCAGATCTCTGAGCTGCTTGGGAAAGAAGATGGGAAATGGTAATGGTTAAGAGGAACTTAAAGTTACATGCATTGTGCTGCGACTTTTCCCATGTACCTACCCTCGATGCTACGATGGCTTCAAGTTGCTTTCTGTTGTCTCCGAATTGGCCACACTCGCAGGACCCACCTCCATTTGAAGGAGAGCTTGCCCGCGCCCTACTATGAAGACTGCTTTGTCCCCCAGACTGTTTGACACATTCTTGTTGAATATCCCAGTCTAGCTGATCTTCACGCACATTACCTGTCCCGGTACTGGGACAAACAGGGTCGCTACTGCTTGTCCCTTATACTCGGGACTGGTTCATCCACACAGACTTGCAGACTGTACAACGTTTTGGAGGAGGCTGGCCTCCTCCACTTTTTTTTTATTTGGCTGTTTGTTGTGGGTTGCAAGTTTCTGAGCTAGGGGAGGCGGACCTATCCCTGATGCCGTAGTGCTCTTCCTTCTTGTTGCCTCTCTGCTTTCTTTTCTTTTTTATTTGTTGTTTTTTTAGCCTGTGCTTAGCCTTTGTCTCTTTATATCTTTGTTTTTTGTTATTTATATATTTTTATTTGTTTTTTAATTTAGCCTAGTAATACACTGTGATGTGAGTACAGCAACTTTTGCCCTAGTAGGCAGTTGCTAAATGGACTCTCACCCCCTCTTCCTCCCCGGGTGCATAAGGCTGAGAAGGCCTGCTGTTCCAGGTTTTCTATTACAAGCAGTTATCATTAGCTTAAAACCTGTTTTTTTCCTGTATTTTCAAGGATTTTGTTAATTCAGCGAAGCACCGCCAAAGATACTGGGCAAGAAATTTTGTTGGTTGGCCACGATTCTCTTCATTTTCTCCCAATCTGACTCACATGAAGATTGCTGAATGGGAAGAAGCAGGAAGAGTGCATTGTGTTGTTACTCAAAATGTTGACAGGTTGCATAAAAAAGCTGGTTCAAGATATGTCATTGAACTGCATGGTAAGAGTGGCTTAATGTGATTTGTACATTGTTTTAACCAGTTTAGCTATGATAAAACTTGGAAATTGCATATGTGATCTGTTATAGTATAATTAATTTAATAGACATGCCAGAAACAAATAGGCACTCAATTAATTGCACATTATTAATACTTCAAGTTGTGACTTCACTACAGTGGCTTTTTGAGCTGTAAATTACCTAGCCATATAATTAATTAGTTCTCAAATTACACCTTGGATTTCTGATCATGTTTATTATATGACATTCAGCAATTCTGACTGTGTTCCTGCTTTGGGGGACTTTTTCTGTAAAGTTGTTTCTAGTTTTCCCCACACTTGTTCCATCGGTTCATTCCACGGCTGACTGCCAAGGAAGTCATTTGATGCCACTTTAGTCCTCCCATTCTTTCATCTTTTACAGGGAGCCCCATCTTCCATGAATGAACAACTGTCTTTTTCAAAAGGACCCTTTGAAAATACTGGTATAAGGCCCTCTTTAAGAATGGAAATGTATTTTTCAAAGTTGATATTGCCAACACAACCAACTCAGACCTTCCATCATTCTAAATTTCACTACACACCATAACATAAAAAAATGCCTTGTTGCAGGTAATCTTCAAACCCATAGCCATCAACTGTATAAAATTTGAGCAAATCTTGATTCATCAGAAAATATGCTGTGTCAAAATTCCAAAGCTTGTTGATTATTTCCTCAGCCAACTCTTTTTTCTTCTTAATATTGGTCATAGGTAAAAGAGGGTCCCTCATGCCTGCATGTCCATAATATCCAAGATAGTGCAAGTAATTAAATTACTGCTGTTCCTGGGCTGATTTGGATTTGTAATCTTTCTGCCACTTCAGAAGCTTTTAACTGAAGATTGTTCTCAATGGATCCTTGAACAGTATATAAATTTACATCTTTAAGAAGACCCAGGATCACCAAGTTATGACTCAACTGAGGTTTTATGCTTTTATTTTAAATTGAACTATAATTCTGTTTATAGAAGAAAGGGGTATTCCAAGATTCCTACCAATTTGTCCTTGGGACAGTTAACTCAGATTGACTAACAATCTGTCCTGAAAATCTTAAATTTTCCTTTGAGTTTGCTTTCTAAGCATGTTTAATAATTAGAATAAATTTTGAAAAGATGAAAACAAATAATAGCTCTAACAATGGTGGAAAATCAGAATAAGAACTTTTTATAAAAAAACTGTGTCTATTATTCTTGCATGTCTGTTTTAATGAGACCATTTTGGTGGTAAGTCTACAAAAATGTGTTTACTAGGTTCTTAGTATAGATAGGGTTGTGCATTATAAAACTTACAAAAATGACCACCTTGGAAGAAGCAGTTGGTATTTGAAAATACAAATTCAAAACCCCTTCGGATTGGTAGGGTGTTGTATAAATCTTATCCATCATGTCTTTATGTTTAAAAATCAGTTCAGTACCTAAAATGTAATTTTTCTCAGAATTTTTGAAGCAAGCAGTTTAATTTTTTTTTACCTCTAATTTTCAACTTTTCCTGCAGGTTCTGCTTATCAGGTTGTCTGTATAAAATGCTCTTATATGATGACAAGAGACAACTTTCAGAAGGAACTTATGCACTATAACAACTATCTCTCATTAAAACCCGGGGATATAAGGCCCGATGGCGATGTTGACTTGAGTGAAGTAAGAACTTTCATGCAACTTCTTTTGTGTGAAAATTGTAGTATGATCCAGAGGCACTGAACTAATTATCTGGAAAATAGAGATTGGAACTTGGCAGTAATGATGGAAGAGGAATGGAAACTGGCCCTTCTAGAGGGTTGTCTAGTATAAAAGTCTTTAGAATGAGCATGCATGGAAGATTGGAGAGTGAGTATTTAATATATTACAAAGCTATCATCATGCTGCTTCTTTTCAAAGTCACTTAGGACATTAATACAGCTACTATAGTGGGTTATGACATAGCCATGTTTGGAAAACTAGAAGGCAGTGAAGTTAAACCACATTGGGAGGTTAGTCAGTACAAAAGAGCCCAATTTGGTTAACAACCCATTAAAATGTAAATCCACAATGAGATATGATAGATTGTACAAAAAAGCAGCAACCAGTTAGTACAAGTATGAAATATATGGTATAGTTACAAAGATAATAAAAAGTGATGGTGGTTGTGTTGTAAACTATTTGCAAATGGAAGAATTTTGAGACAAAACCATTGTATAAGGGTGAAAGATAAATGCATGCAATAAAAGGGATGTCAGATGCATGTTGGAGGCAAATTATATAGACAAAGTCTGATGGGGCTTATAAAAAGGATAACACAGATTGATAGGGATGATAAGGGTGAGTTTAGAGTAGGTAGGGAGTGTGTGGATGAAGTATCTGTACTGAGGTGAATAAACAATGGATAAGAGGTATATGTTAGACTCAGTTTTGGAGAAAGCTTATGATCATGTAGATAGAGAAGCATTATGGCAGGTGCTAAGAATGTATGGAATGGGTTCTGTTGGTTGTGTTGTAAACTATTTACAACTGTAAATAAGAGTGTGTTTGGGAAATAGATGGCTTCAGTGAGTGATTTGACATGTGTTGGAGGGTAATGAAAGGGTGTGTGGTGTAGCTGTGACTGTGTAATATCTTTTTAGATTGAGTACTTATTGAATTATGAATGGGAATGAGGAAATGGGGTGTGAGAGTGTTTTTTTTTTGAGAGGAGAATGAAAGATCTCAAGTGAGGGCAGGTCATATAGACAATTTGATGTGCAAAGGAGTGATAGTGAGGAATGACTTGGTAGGTATTTATGGTGTGAAGAATAATGTGAACCAGGTTGTCATTGTGTTCTTAGGTGGTCTAGGTCTTTAAGTAAAATGGATGGAAATAGACTTGTAAAGAGAATATACTAAAGTAAGTGTCATGGTGTGTGACTGTTGGAAGACTTCATTAAAAGTAGGTTGATTATGTGAGATTGTTTGAAAGAGAAAGGACCTACTGAGGAACAAGTATATGATAGGTATGCATCGAGAACAGTTTGTGATGCAGCGTGCTAGCATCCTTCTTCCCAGGAATGACCCTTTACTGGAAGAGATGATACTGTACATAGTATCTGCAGGGAGGGGGGGGGGAACCTTGTGTAGCCTGTTGGTATCCGGAGTTGCACATACTCCCAACCTGAGTGCAAATTAGGCAAGCGCCCTCATTGGGTTGATTTAACTCTGATGGAGCCTGGGAAAGTTGTTGGTGCACTTCTCCCTCATTCCCTCTCTTGTTTTTTCCTGCTATCTCAGCCTTTTTTCTATCCACACTTTGTACCAGGAGAAACTGTTCTCACCTGGACAGAGTTAGGTTCACTAGGCATAGTGCCTAGGTGGACTGCACATCATCCGGGATCACTTAGCACCAGGGTATGATACTTGTAATAATAGGTGCTCACCCATCCTACTTGTTAGCCCTGTAAGGGGAGCGGCGATTTTCCTTCCTGGCTGCCGTGCTGACGGTATCAGCGCTCCGTCCGGCCCCAGTTTAGCCTCTTCTCCTCCTTTCAGATGGCCTGTATTTCTCCCCTACTTCCTCACTTCCCCTACAACCTCTCCCACAACTTTCTCTGGTCAGCCTCTATTTTCACAGGATAGTTGCTGACCTTCTCAGCCAACTATCCCGGATCGGGGCTGAGGGGGGAGGGGGAGGGGACAATGTTCCCTAACCTCTGAGCTCCGGTTTGGGATGGTGGGTTTTTAACAACCTGCTTCATCCTCCTCCATACCTTCCTCACATCCCTTTTCGTTCTCACTTCACTATCTATTTTTTTACGCTGTGCCAAAGGTGGAGCCACCATGCCGAAGGGCTGCCAGGTCATCAGGCGGGATGGGTGGCCTTAAATTTTTTTTGGCACCTGGCTCTGCCAGCTCCATAAGCACCCTTCGCAAAGCGGGCCACTGCGAGGGGTGATTAGCGTTTGCTTCCCGCAGAAAAAATAGGGTCCCCATACCCGATGATGGAAATCCAACAAAAAAACGTCTTCCCCTTCACGATCAACGGAGCCGCCTTCGGGCAGCTCCACAGAAAAAAAAATTAGTGGTACCCCTCCCCGCCTCTGTGTTTTCACAGGTGACCCTCTAAATTTCTTTAGCCGGAGAGGAGGCTTACTCCTCTCCTTCATCTACTGGTGTAGGGGACTCCCTCTCAACCCCTTGTCTGGGCACCTCCCTCTTTCCAGCGGCAGTCCCCCCTTTACTTTCCAAGGGCACTGCCAAGAAAGCCAGTAGGCGACCCACATTGAAGCGGCTCGGTAGGGCAAACCCCCTTAGGGGAAGAGGGAAGCAAGGCCCCATCTGTCACTTCCCTCAAAAGACCTGACTAGAATATTAAACCTAGGGAGGGTCAAGGCCTGTGCCTCCCCAGACTCGACTCGTGACACTGCTGCCATTGTGACTTGTAATGTCGTGGGGGGAGATGGCCAACTGGAGGCTCCCCCGAGATAGACATGGTATTTGAGGCAACCCAACTTCAGACGGTAAGGCCTTCCATGGGGCGAATCCGGGCTCGGTGCCAAGCACCGAACCCGAGTCTGCCCCTATGCAAGCTCCTCCTCAAACAGCTCGGGTCTCCAAGGCAGTACAAGAAGAGGAAGGATCTCCTCCTCCGGCTGGTGCCCCTGCGACCGCCAGGGCCTTATCCATCTCGGAGAAGGACCTTGCTGAGGCCAGTCAATCCGGCCTAGGGGCTCCTGTAGAAGAAAAACAAGAAAAAGACTAAGAAGACTGGGGGCTCCTCTCCATCCGTGGGGGCTGCGGGGACGGATGGTTCGGCTGCCACTTCGGTAAGTGACCAAGCCAAGATCGCCACATCCGGCCCCTCTCCCCCCCCCCACCCCCGGGTGCGGATCTCCTGACTAAGATCAAAAGTGCTAGTGCGCGGAGCGGAGCCTCGATTACATCGGCGCCCCTCATTCAGAGACTCCCCGACGTTTTCGAGCCCGCTAGCTTCAAACGCTTCCTAGTTATTCGCTCCACTGATGGCAGCATGTTGGCTAATGGCAACATGATCCATCAGAGCAGAGCTTTAGCTAGTGTGCTTGGTAGGGAGCCGAAGGTGACCTGTTTCTCGGACGGACACTTGATGGCACGCCTGTGAGTGTGAACTTCGTGAAAGGAGTAGTTTATGCGAGGGAACCTGTAGACTACTCCATAGAGGACATCACCTTAGAGCTGGCCGACCATGAGGCGGTCAAGATCGAACGTGTGATGAGAAAACAGGGAGTGCCTTGAGACCCACCCCTACACTCTTCGTCACGTTCGACTGCGACAAGCTCTCTGAGTCGGTGCGTGCCGGTTAGTATCGCTATCGAGTGAAGGCATTCGTGCCACTGCCGCGGAGGTGCTATTACTGCCACAGCTTCGGCCATACTAATAACTCGTGTCGACGTGCAAAGTCGCGCTTACCCGAATCCTGTGTAAGTTGCTCCAAGGCCACACCCGATAAGTCCAAATCGTATGTGGCCAAGTGTGCCAATTGCATAGAGCCTCCTTCGACGCAATGTGGTGCGTATCTCCTTGAGAAGGAAATCCTTGCCGTTCAGACTCAGGATTTTCTCTCATTTTGCGAGGCTAAGGACTTGGTCCTGGCGCTTCCGGCGCTATCCTGGATGTCCTATGCCTCAATGTTGAAAAAGACACCCTCTGCTCCTGGCCCTTCCAGGCCCTACGACCAGGTCGTTTCCGCGCCCATTCGGAACCTTTCTCCGGGTTCTACCCACCCTGAGTGCTCCCCTGGTCAAGCTGGCACCACAAAGGGTCCACACCCAGTCCCAGCTAAAACCAGGGCTCCCCCTCCTTCCTCCAGCGTGACCGTTTCCTCTAAGGCCAAACGGCCACGCGCCTCCACCAAGCCGTTAGACTCACAGGAGGCAACACCCCTGACGTTTGTCGCCAGGTCATCTTCTGGGGTTCCTAAAGCTGCTCCCCGAAAGGAGGACAGCAACAAAAGAGCTTCGGCTCCTTCGCCCACCCCCAGTGGTGAGCTGGATGGCTCGGAGACGGTGGATCCTCGAAAAGAGGGCCCCTCGCCCGCCTAAGGTTTCGAGGCGGAGGGAGGAAAAGACTCGCATGGCGAGCCCAACCTCCCCCAATAAGTCCTCGAAGGCGACAGCGCCCGGAGTTCTGCCTCCGGGAAGTGTACGGCCATTCCCGCGAGGGTCTTCTCTTCGAAGAGTGCTCCAGCGTCTCCTCCAAGCTTGGCCTGTAGGGCGTATTCCTTCAATGGAATTGCCGTGGACTCCGGTCCAACTGGGAGGAGCTGCGGAGGCTCATCTCGTCCCGTTTCCCGTTAGCTATCTTTTTGCATGAGACCATGCTGAGCGCATGCCCCCTGCCCACCCTCTCGGGGTATAAGGGTTTTGCGACCCCACCACCACCAGATGGGGGCCGGGCTGGGGGATGCTCTGTTTACACCCGGCATGATGTCTCCGTTCTTCTCTTAGCCTTAGATACCTCCTTTCAGGCAGTAGCTGTGCAGCTGCACCTTGATAGGAGGTATACTGTTATTTCCGCGTACATTCCACCGTCAGCTGACTTCGACGGGGGGGGGGGGACTTCCGCTGCGTTGTAGCACGGTTGCCGAAGCCCTTTCTCTTGCACGAGATCTAAACGGTAGACACCCCCTTTGGGGAGACTACTCTATCATTCCCCGGGGTCAAGTCCTTGCCGACCTGATCGATGAGCTTGAGATGGGTGTCCTAAATGTGGATGAGTTTACACATCACTGCCTGAGAACCGCTTCATTTTCCTGCCTCGATCTATCTTTGTGCTCTCCGGATACACATCGTGATTTTGATTGGTAGGTGGTCGATGTCCTCCATGCTAGTGATCACTTTCCCTTTCAAATATCATTTTCTGGGCCGCTGCCGCCTGAGAGCCCGCCCCGTTGGACTTGGCGCGGGCGCGGTGGTCCGCATTTCAGGAAGGAGAAGTTTAGGTCGATAAATGAAGTCATTGAGTTCTTCTCCGGCAACCTCATCGCCGTGGGCTTAGCTACTAGAGGGTCTGGCCGTTTTGCACGCCGACCACTCCCGTTGTGGTCAGCCGAGTGTGAGACGGCCCTCAAGCATCAGCGCTATGCCTACATGCGCTATAAGTGCCGCCCGAACGATTTCACTGTCGGTGAATTTCGTCGGGCTAGGGATAGGTTCCGGTATATTTCGAAGCACGCCCGCCGCTCTTCTTGACGGGTATACGTGTCTTCACTTAACGGGAAGACCCCACTTGTAGAGTTGTGGAAGCGAGTCAAAAGGATTCGGGGCAAGTTCTCGCAGGACTTCCTTCCGTTCTCCAGGAGAATGGGTCCGCAATCTCAGACCCCGCATCCGTGGCGGAATCCTTCGCGACCGCGTTCTCCGCATTCTTTAGCCAGGATGCTGCTCCGTCAGCATTCAATGCACGTCATGATGTCACGGAGGCCCGCTGTCTGGACTTTACCTTCAGAGGTGGAGAACCCTTCAATGACATGTTTACTCTGAGTGAGTTGCGTTCCGCTCTTACTTCGTGCGCGAACACCGCCCATGGTCCGGACGATATCCCGTACGCCATGCTTCGACACCTGGGTGAGCGAGGCATGGCCTTTCTGTTATATTTGTTCAATAAGATGTGGGTGGAGGGTCTCTTCCCGGATTCCTGGCGAATCGCTAATGTGCTCGCCTTTCGCAAACCGGGGAGAGATCACTCTACTCTGGCTGGTTTCCGCCCAATCTCTCTAACCTCTTGCGTGTGCAAGTTAATGGAGAAATTGGTAAATGTTATATTAGCCTTTTTTCTCGTCAACAGAGGCCATCTGTCTTCTGCACAGTGTGGCCTCGGCAAGTTCCACTCCACGTCGAATGCTCTGCTCCGACTGGAAAATGCCGTCTGCGAGGCTATCCTTCTTAGACAGCACTACGCCACGGTGTTTTTCGATCTGGAGAAGGCCTATGATACCGCATGGAGACTCTCCACACGATGGGGTCGAGGGGACGCCCCTCAATCTTGATATCTCAATTTTTGCGAGATCGTCGATTCCGCGTACGGGTGGGGGGGAGGGGGGAAGCCTTCTCTGGCACAATGAAGCAGGAAGAGGGTGTCCCGGATTGGAATTCTCCTCAGTGTCACACTCTTTTACCCTGAGCATCAACGGCATCACCTCGGTGCTGCCGGAAGATGTTCTCGCTACGCTCTACGTGGACGACGTTTCGATCTCTTTTGGCGCGGCCCAGATGCTAACTCTGGAGCGTGGACTCCAACAGGAATTGAACCGCGTCTCTCGCTATGCCGAAGTGCTCAGGTTTCGGTTTTCCTTGGCTATTTCTGCTGCCATCCACGGCTCCACCCTAACCCAAACTTGTTTCTTAATGGGCTATGCCTGGAAGTGGTTGAATCGCACCGTTTCTTTGGTCTTGTATTTGAACGAAGCCTCACCTGGGAGGCTCATATTCGCAGTCTTAGGGTCTCTTGTACCCGCGCCATGGACATTCTCCGTTCCGTGACGTTCAGCGCTTGGGGCGCTGATAGGGCTACTGCCTTACTTTTTTATCGATCTTTTGTTCATTTGAAGCTCGACTACGAATGCGAGTTATATACAGTGGCGGCAACAAAAAAAGTGACATTGAATATTGGCAATAGAAATCGATACATAAAATCGCTTTCACGATTTTACTTGCCAACAAGCCAATGAAAAGGGGGGGGGGGCTTATGCCACGAGTGGATGACTCTCCTGAGCTAAGACAACAGAACTGCGCTTTATTGGAACTCACTGTCTCGTTTGAGCTCGTACAGTGAGGTTTTGGTGTACAACGCTCCAGCGTGCTGATTTCCTGCATTCGTGCCTACATTTGACGTGCTATAACTTCTGTGCAAGTGGATACAATGGGGCGGAAAAAGCTTTCTATGACAGAGAAAAGCCGTGCCTTGACCCTATTAGAGCAGGGAAAGTCTTTTATTGATGTAGCAGCAGATTTAGGAACCTCAAGAAATA
Organism: Ceratothoa steindachneri; assembly: GCA_963969495.1. Taxonomy (NCBI): domain Eukaryota; kingdom Metazoa; phylum Arthropoda; class Malacostraca; order Isopoda; family Cymothoidae; genus Ceratothoa; species Ceratothoa steindachneri. The sequence goes on along the minus strand of OZ018324.1, from coordinate 74,089,625 downwards.
CGATTTATCGCCTAAAACGGGCAGCTGAGTTATTGCCACCAGGTACCATACCAAAGAGGAAGGAGGGCACTGGTGCAGCTAGGAAGACATCTCCAAGGACTGATAATATCCTAAGGCGTGAAGTGATGTCAGACCCTTCTGTAACCTCCGCTTCAATCAAGAAAAAACACCCAGACCTTCTCCAGAACGTCGCCCTCAGGACCATCCGTCATCGCTTACAGAAGGACTTAGGCCTACCGGCTCGCCGCGCTGCCAAGAAGCCACTTCTTACCAAGGCTATGAAGATGAAAAGGCTCAATTTTTGAAAGACCTATAAACATTGGACAGCTGCCCATTGGAAGAAGGTGATGTTCAGTGATGAGAGCACCTTTAGGCTGGTCAGAGGAGAGTCAAAGATCGTGCGTCGTCCCAGCAATGTGTCTCGGTATGACCCAAAATATACCGTGAAAACTGTGAAGCACCCTGATAGTGTGATGGTGTGGGGTGCCTTTAGTGGAAACAAGGGCAGAGGAGGTCTGTACTTCCTTCCCAAGAATGTAACCATGAGGGGGACTAACTATCTCGAAGTTTTGAAGCAGCACATGCTGCCATTTTGGGAAATTCATCGGTGTGAATTTTTCATGCATGATGGTGCCCCTGCTCACAGGTCCCAGTTAGTAAAAAGGTTCTTCAATGATAATAATATTAGTGTTTTGGAGTGGCCTGGTAATTCCCCGGACCTAAATCCTATTGAGAATGCTTGGAATCTGATGAAATCCAAAGTTCAAGAAACAGCATCCGGCAGCATCAAGGACCTGATAGAATCACTGAAGAAGATCTGGGTTACGATCGACCCCACCTACTTCGCAAACCTCGCTGAATCAATGCCCAATCGACTCAGAATGGTCATCAAGTGCAAGGGCAACATGACCAAGTATTAACTTTCATGAAATATTCATAATAAAATATGTAAGTTACATTTTTCTGTTTCATTTTCCCCGAATTGTCACATGTCACTTTTTTTGTTGCCGCCACTGTACATCTGCAGCTGAGCGTGTATTGCGGAAGGTGGATTCGATCCACCACACCGGCCTTCGCTTGGCGACCAGTACCTTCCGCACTTCCCCCATTGACCCCGTAAGGGGCGCGGCGATTTGCCATCCTGGCCGCCGTGCTGACGGGACTCAGCACTCCGTCCGGCCCCAGCTTAGCCTCTCTTCCTTCCTTCAAAACACTTGTTTCCTCTCTTTTCACACAACCTCTCCCACAACTTTCTCTGGTCAGCCTCTAATTTCACAGGGTAGATGCTGCCTTCCTTTCAGCCAACCGTCCCGCATCGGGGCTGAGGGGGTGGGGGACAATGTTCCCTAACCCCTGAGCTCCGGTCTGGGGTGGCTGGTTTTTAACTACCTGCTTCATCCCCACCCATACCTTCCTCACATCCCTTTTCCTCTCGTCTTCAAAATCTATCATTTATACGCCGTGTCTAAGGTGGAGCCGCCATGCCGATGGACTGCCAGGCCACCAGGCGGGAGGGGTGGTCCCAAATGGCGGCGCCTGGCTCTGCCGGGCTTGTAAGCACCTCTTGCAGTGCGGGCAACTGCAAGAGGTGATGAGCTATTGCGTCCCGTGGCAAAAATAGGGTCACCATGCCCATGGATGAATCAATAAAACCTAAAACCCCTTTAACTCCCCCTTGCTCATCGACGGAGCCGCCCTCGGGCAGCTCCAGCAAAAAAGTGGAGTGTCCCCCCCTGTGCTTGCACAGGGGACCCTCCATATTTCTCTAACCGGAGAGGAGGCTTACTCCTCTCCTTCGCCTACCGGTGCAGGGGACTCCCCCTTCTCTGGAGGTGCTTTCAGGCACCTCCCTTTTCCCAGCGGCAGTCCCCTCTTTTCTTTCCAAGGGGACTGCCAAGAAAGCCAGCAGGCAGCCCTTAGCCAGCCGCTCCCCATCAAAGCGGCTCGGTAGGGCAAACCCCCTTAGGGGGGAGAGGGAAGCCAGGCCCCTTCGGTCGCTTTCCTCAAAAGACCTGCTGGCAAGAATTTTAAACCTTGCTGGGATCAAGGCCTGTGCCTCCCCACACAAGACTGGCGACACTGCCAAGGGGACCTGCGGACACTGCCAAGGGGACCTGCGATGTCCTGGGAGGGGATGGCCAACTGGAGGCCCCTCCTGTGATAAACATGGTCCTTGAGGAGACCCAGCCTCAGACGGTAGGGCCTTCCATGGGGGGGGAATTCGGGCTCGGCGCCAAGCACCGAAACCTGAATCCGCCCCTATGCAAGGTCCTCCTCAAATGGCTGAGGGTTCCGAGGCAGTAAAAGGAGGGGAGGGATCTCCTCCGACAGGTGCCCCTACGACAACCAGGACCTTCTCCATTTCGGAGAGGGACCTGTCTGAGGCCGGTCCATCTGGCCTAGGGGCTTCTGCCGGCGGATGTGAAAAGCGGGTTCATTCCCCGCCCTCCTCTCCAAAAAAGAAAAAGACAAAGAAGACGAAAAAGACTCGGGGCTCCTCTCCATCTGCGGGGGCTGCGGGGACGGATGGGCCTGCTACCACTTTGGTAGGCGACCAAGCCAAGATCGGCACATCCGGCCCCTCTACCCCCTCGTGTGCGGAGCTCCTGACCAAGACTAACACCAAGAGTGCACAGGGCGGAGCCTCGATGACATCGGGGCCCCTCATTCAGAGGTTACCTGGCGTTTTCGAGCCCGCTGGCTTCAAACGCTTCCTCGTTATTCGCTCCACTGATGGCACCATGTTGTCCAAGGGCAACATGATCCATCAGAGGAGAGGATTAGCTAGTGCAATTGGTAGAGAGCCGAAGGTGACCCGTTTCTCGGACGGCAGCCTTCTGGCGAATGCGGCGAATCCCGCCGAGGCGGCCAAGATAAGTGCTCTTCGGACACTTCATGGCACCCCGGTGAGTGTGACGCCGCACTCTACCATGAACTTTGTGAAAGGAATAGTTTATGCGAGGGAACTCGTTGACTACTCCATTGAGGACATCACCCTAGAGCTGGCCGACCATGGGGCGGTCAAGGTCGAACGTGTGATGAGAAAACAGGGATGGGCTTCGAGACCCACCCCTACACTCTTCGTCACATTCGACTGTGACAAGCTCCCTGAGTCGGTGCGTGCCGGTTGGTTCCGCTACCGCGTGAAGGCATTCGTGCCACTTCCGCGGCGCTGCTATTACTGTCACCGCTTCGGCCATACGAATCGCTCATGTAGACGTGCAAAGTCGGGGTCACCCGAAGTCTGTGTAAATTGCTCCAAGGTCGCACACGATAAGTCCAAATCGTGTGTGGCCAAGTGTGTCAATCGCGGAGAGCCGCACCCTGCTTCTTCGAAGCAATGTGGTGCATATGTCCTTGAGAAAGAAATCCTGGCCGTTCAGGCCCAGGATAGACTCTCATTCCGCGAGGCTAAGGACTTGGTCCTGGCACGCCCAGCTCTGCCTGGGACGTCATATGCCTCAGTAGTTCGAAAGGCACCCTCTGCTCCTGGCCCATCCAGGCCAACGAGCACGGTTGTTTCCGCGCCCATTCGGAGCCCTTCTGCGGGCTCTACCCAACCCGGGCGCTCCCCTGGTAAAGCTGGCGGCAAAAAGGGTTCATACCCAGCCCCGGCTAAAACCAGGGCTCCCCCCTCTTCCCCCAGCGTGACCGTTTCCCGCAAGGCGAAACGGCCACGCGCCTCCACCGAGTCGTTAGACTCACAGGAGGCAACACCCTTGAAGATGGTCGCTAGGCCATCTTCAGGGGTTCCTAAACCTGTCCCCCGAAAGGAGGACAGCAACAAAGGAGCTTCGGCTCCTTCGCCCACGCCCCAAGGTGGAGCGAGTGGCTCGGAGACGGTGTTTCCTCGAAAAGAGGCCCCCCCGCCTCCGAAGCCGCAGCGCCCGCCTAAGGTTTCGAGGCGGAGGGAGGAAAAGACTCGCATGGCGAGCCCAACCTCCCCCAATAAGTCCTCGAAGGCGACAGCGCTTTGTCCGGCCAACAGCGCCCGGGGTTCGGCCTCCGGGAAGCGTACGGCCATTCCCGTGAGGGTCTTCAATTCGAGGAGGGCCCCCGCGTCTCCTCCGAGCTAGGCCTGGAGGGCATATTCCTTCAATGGAATTGCCGTGGACTCCGGGCCAACTGGGAGGAGCTGCGGAGGCTCGCCTCGTCCTGTTCCCCGTTAGCTATTTTTTTGCAGGAGACCATGCTAGGCGCGTGCCCCCTGCCTGCCCTCCCGGGGTATAAGAGTCTTGCGACCCCACCACCGCGGGATGGCCAGGCTGGGGGATGCGCGGTTTACACCCGGCATGATGTCTCCGTTCTTCCTTTCTCTTTAGATACCTCCTTTCAGGCAGTGGCTGTGCAGCTGCACCTGGATAGGAGGTATACTATCATTTCTGCGTACATTCCACCGTCAGCTGACTTCGACGCGGGGGACTTCCGCCGCGTCGTGGCACGGTTGCCGAGGCCCTATCTCTTGCTTGGAGATCTGAACTGCAGGCATCCTCTCTGGGGAGATTACTCCATAAATCCCAGGGGACAAGTCCTTGCCGATCTGATCGAAGAGCTTGAGATGGGTGTCCTAAACGTGGATGAGTTTACGCATCACTGTCCGAGAACCGCTTCATTTTCTTGCCTTGACCTATCTTTGTGCTCTTCGGATGCACAGCCTGATTTTGATTGGGGGGTGGTCGATGACCTCCATGGTAGTGATCACTTTCTCATTCAAATATCATTTTCAGGGCAACTGCCGCCTGAGAGACCACCTCGGTGGTGCTTGGCGCGGGCGCGGTGGCCTGCATTTCAGGAAATGACTGAATTCTCTATCTCAGTCGAGGAGTTTAGGTCGGTAGATGAGGCCGTTGAGTTCTTCTCCGGCAACCTCATCGCCATGGGCCTGACTACTATTCCTAGGACGTCTGGCCGTTTTGCACGCCGACCACTCCCATGGTGGTCGGCCGAGTGTGAGACGGCCCTCAAACAGAAGCGTTATGCCTACATGCGCTATAAGCGCCGCCCGAACGATTTCACTGTCGCTGAATTTCGTCGGGCTAGGGCTAGGTTCCAGTATATTTCGAAGCACGCCCGCCGCTCTTCTTGGCGGGCATACGTGTCTTCACTTAACGGGAAGACCCCTTTAGCTGAGGTGTGGAAGCGAGTCAAAAGGATTCGGGGCAAGTTCTCGCAGGACCCCCCTCCCGTTCTCTAGGACATTGGGACCGCAATCTCGGACCCCGTGTCCGTGGCGGAATCCTTAGCGACCGCTTTTTCCGCATTCTCTAGCTGTGATGCTGCTCCGCCAGCATTCAATGCACGTCGTGATGTCGCGGAAGGCCGCCGGCTGGACTTTACCTCCAGAGGCGGAGAACCCTTCAACGACAAGTTTACTGTGAGTGAGTTGCGTTCCGCTCTCGCTTCGTGCGCGGACACCGCCCATGGTCCGGACGATGTCCCGTACGCCATGCTTCGACACCTGGGTGAGCGAGGCATGGCCTTTCTGTTAGATTTGTTCAACAGGATCTGGGTGGAAGGTCTTCTCCCAGACTCCTGGCGAATCGCTACTGTGCTCGCCTTTCGCAAGCCGGGGAGAGATCACTCTACTCCGACCGGTTTCCGCCCAATCTCTCTAACTTCTTGCGTGTGCAAGTTGATGGAGAAATTGGTAAATGTTAGATTAGCCTATTTCCTGGACAGCGGAGGCCATCTGTCTTCTGCACAGTGCGGCTTCCGTAAGTTCCACTCCACGTCGGATGCTCTGCTCCGACTGGAAAATGCCGTCTGCGAGGTTTTCCTTTGTAGACAGCACTACGCCACGGTGTTTTTTGATCTGGAGAAGGCCTATGATACCGCATGGCGATACGGTATCATGGAGACTCTCCACACGATGGGGGCGAGGGGACGCCTCCCATGTTTATATCTGAATTTTTGCGAGATCGTCGATTCCGCGTACGGGTGGGGGGAGCCCTCTCCGGCCCAAAGGAGCAGGAAGAGGGTGTCCCGCAGGGAAGTGTCCTCAGTGTCATACTCTTTGCCCTGAGCATCAACGGCATCACCTCGGTGCTGCCCGAAGATGTTCTCGCTACGCTCTACGTGGACGACCTTTCGATCTCTTTTGGCGCGGCCCAGATGCCAACTCTGGAGCGTCGACTCCAACAGGCATTGAACCGCGTCTCTCGCTATGCCGAAGCGCACAGGTTTCGGTTTTCTTTGGCCAAGACTAAGGTGGTGCACTTCTGCCCCCATCCACGGCTTCACCCCGACCCAGATTTGTTTCTTAATGGGGTGCGCCTGGATGTGGTTGAGTCGCACCGTTTCCTTGGTCTTGTATTCGACCGACGCCTCACCTGGGAGGCTCATATTCGCAGCCTTAGGGTCTCTTGTACCCGCGCCTTGGACATTCTCCGTTCCGTGACGTTCAGCGCTTGGGGCGCTGATTGGGCTACTGCCTTACTTTTTTATCGATCCTTTGTTCGCTCGAAGCTCGACTACGGATGCGAGTTTTATGCATCCGCAGCTGAGCGTTTATTGCGGAAGGTGGATTCGATCCACCACACCGGCCTTCGCCTTGCGACCGGTGCCTTCCGCACTTCCCCCATTGAGAGCCTGTTGGTCGATGCTGGGGAGATGCCACTCGCTCTGCGCCGCGTGCAGTGCATCACTCGCCTGTACGCGCGAGCCCGGCGCCTCCCTCAGTCGCCAACAGCTCTCACTGCATCCGCAGCTGATCTCGATGGTGCCTATGCCGCCGAGAGACGCCAGTCATACCCTAAGCCCTTTGGGTTTAGGGCCAGGAAACTCCTTCGAGAGGTCGATATAGCTCTCGGGCCGGTGGCGCCCCTGGTTCTGCCCAGGACGCCACCCTGGAGGGTACCACATTTGGCTATTTGTCGCCACGCCTCTGCTCCCAAAGCTTGTACTGCGCCGGGAGTATTGCGTTCGACCTTTTTGGAGCACACATCGTGTCACGCTGGTACCGTGCCAGTGTATACGGATGGCTCCAAGTCCCAAGAGGGGGTCGGCTTCCACGCCGTATCCCCTCTGTTTGAAGTCAGCGGGGCTCTACCAGGCGCTGCGTCTGTCTTCACGGCCGAGCTGGTGGCAATACACCACTCGGTACGGGAGATTACGCGACGTGCCCGGTTCGGAGACCGGATTGTGATCTATAGCGACTTACAAAGCGCCCTGACTGCTCTCGGGGCATTGGAATCTCCGCATCCCCTGGTTCGCGAAATCCGTGACGCCACGGTTTTGGCGAGCCGGGTAGATGTCGAGATTATCTTCTGCTGGGTTCCTCTGGACATGTAGGAATTGCGGGGAATGAGCGCGCCGATGAGGGCGCCAAAGAGTCCGCGAGGACTCTGCGACCGGACCAGCGTTTCGCTCTTCCTCACACTGACTACATGGCAGGAATACGGGCAGCTCTTCGGACTGCTTGGCAAAGAAGATGGGAGACGGTCGAGGGGAACTTAAAGTTGCGTACCATTGCGCCGCGACTGTTCCCATGGACCTATCCCCCAATGCCGCGGCGGCTTCAGGTTGCTTTCTGTCGTCTTCGAATCGGACACACTCGTGTGACGCATCGCTATTTGATGGAGCGCTCGCCTGCGCCCCATTGCAACGACTGCGCAGTCCCCCAGACTGTTCGGCACATTCTTGTCGAATGTCCCAGTCTGGGTGATCTTCGCGCACGATACCTGTCCCGGTACCGGGATGGGCGTGGCCGCCACCGCCTGTCCCTTGTACTCTGGACGAGTTCGTGCACATTGACTGGTGGACTTATGACTTTTGGGGGGAGGCCGGCCTTCTCCCCTTTATTTAACTAGGTTTTTTGTTGTTGTTTTCTTTGTAGTTCGCACCTTCATGCGCTGGGGGAGAGGCGGACCTCCCCTCGACGCCGGAGCTTGCTTCCTCCTTGTTGCCATTTTCCCTTTTATTGTTTTTTTTTTTTGCATATTCTTATTTTAAAGTAGCCTAGTTCCAGGCTGTCGTGAGTGCGGCGAGTTGTGCCCAGGTGGGTAGTCGCCAGATAAGCTAAAAAAAAAAAATCCTACTTGTTAGTAGACCCGCCCACCTCTATTTCTCTCTATTACTTACCTGCCTAATCCCTTCCAAACCTGCTCTTCTATCCTCACAGGTTCTGGCTGCCCAGCGCACTTTCGTCATCCTATGGGTCATTAATTGAGTGACTGCAAAGTTACTACCTGCTGCGAGGGCCGAAAGCTCGCTGGCTAAGTCAAGTATTAGGCACAGGGTACGTTGGGCCATTGACTATGCTCGCTTTCCAGTACATATATAAAGTGGCTACATCGGCACCATCCTTTATTGTTAAAGCTCGAGGAAATTTGTGTGAATGGCTGGCTGGGTTGTCAGGGCCCATCTTAACTCGTACTTGTGGGCTGAGTATGTGTAAATGATCACTTTCTGGAACTAGAGGTCGATTGCGGGCGCATGGAGATTCGCCTCAAAGTGCGGCCTCGTCCTCCATAGGCTGGTGGAGGTGCTGCCCGCTCAACATTTTTATGCGGCAAAGGTGCTTCCCCTTTGCCATTTTAGGAGCTGTCTCCGTGCAGTTTCCACCTCAGAAAAGGTGCCACCCCCCTACTTTTTCATGGGTCCCTCCAGCTTTCTTCTAGCGGAAAGGTGGTGATATGGCTTTCCTCTCACCCCTTTCTTCGGAGTCGCCCTTGGACGCCTCCATCTTTGCACCATCGGCATTCTCCCGTATCTTTTTACAGTGCACTACCAAGAAATCACGTGTGTGGCCCAGAATCGAACGCTCCCAGGGAGAGCAGCTCGATAGGGCCAACCCCCTTAAAAAGGCCTTGGATATCAAGGCCCGCTGTGCCGTGCCCCCTAATCTTCTGCAAGCTTGCAGGGGCCCGTTGTTCTTTCCCCCATCTATTCCCCGACAAGAATGAAGAGCCCTTGATTGGGATCCGTAACAACTTAGGGGTCGATGGATCCCACCGGACCTCGACCTGGTCCCAGAAGTGACCCAGTCCCAGGTGGCTGGATCTTCCATGGGTGCTAACTTGAGCTCGGTGCCAAACACCGAACTTGAATTCGGCCCTTTGCAAGCTTCTCTAACTGCTCGGGCCTCCTTTACATTCAGAGAGGAAGGTCCTCCTTTCCAGACTGGTGCCTCTTTGAAATTTCGACCCCTTTGCATTTCGCAGAAGGATCTTACTGAGGCTGGTAGAGAAGCGGGTTCACTCTCCGCCATCTCGTAAAAAGAAAAGAAAGGATAAGAAGAAGACAGACGAATAAGGATTGCTCTCCATTCGCAAGATCGGCACGTCCGACCGCTAGATGCCCTCAAACGGGAGGCCAAGACAAAGATGAAAAGTCGCAAGTGCTCTGAGTGGATCCTCGATTACATTGGTGTTTTTGAGCCCACTGGCTTCACATCCTTCTTGAGCATTCGCTCCACTCATGGCAGTATGTTGGCCAAAGGCAACATGATGCATCAGAGCTAGCTTGGTTGGTAGAGATCCGAAGGTGAGTCGTTCCTCGGAGGAGAGCCATCTGGCGAATGCGTCGAACCCTTCCAAAATGGCGCTGATTAGTGCCCTTCGGACTCTCGCCGGTGAGTGTGATGCCGCACTCTACTATGAACTTCGTGAAAAGATGTTTTATGTAAAGGAACTCGTGGAATATTTCTTAGAAGACATCACCTCATAGCTGACCGACCACAGAGCAGTCAAGGTCGAACGTGTGATCATATATGGAGGGCCCTCGAGACCCACCCCTACACTTTGTCACGCTCGACCTTGACAGGCTCTCTGAGTCGGTGCATGCCGGTTGGTATTGCTATCGCGTGAAGGCATTCCTGCCACTGACGCGGAGGTGCTACTACTGCCACCGATATGGCCATATGATTCGCTCCTGCATATGTACAAATTCGGATTTACCCGAAGTTTGTGTAATTTGCTCCAAGGCCGTGCATGATAAATCCGTATATTGTGTATTCCCAAGTGTGTCAATTGCGTAGAGTCGGACCCTGCTTTGAAGCAATGTGGTGTGTATCTCCTGTTGAAGGAAATCTTGGCCGTTCAAGCTACGGATCGTCTCTCATTCCGTGAGGCTAAAACTTTGTCCTGGAGGTCTTATGCTTCAAGTTTAAAATGGCACCCTCTGCTCCTAGCTCCTACAGGCCTATGAGCACGGTTGTTTCAGCCCTTATTAGAAAATCTACGGATTCTACTCACCTTGGGCTCTTCCCTGGTAGAGCTGGCGCCACAAAAGGTTCACACCCAGCCTGGGCTGAAACCAGAGCTCCTCTCCTTCCCCAGCCGTGACCGTTTCCAGTAATGCGATACAGCTGCGCTCCTCCACCGAGTCGTTAGACTAATAGGAGGCAATACCCCTGAAGGATGAGCTGCAGAGGTTCGTCTCTTCCCTTTCCAAGTCGGGTATTTTTTTTTTGCAGGAGACCCTGCTGTGCGCGTGTCCCCAGCCCACCATTCCCTGGTATAGAGTCTCGCGACCCAACCACTGGGGGATTGGAGACGTGTAGAAGGATGCGCCATTTACACCGGCATGATATCTTCGTCCTTCTCTTTACTTTAAATGCCTTATTACAGTCAGTAGCCATGCAATTGCACCTGGATAAGAGGTATACTGTTTTTTCTGTGTACATTCCACCGTCAGCCGACTTCGACTCGAGGACCTTCCACCCCCCGTTGTGGCAGGGTTGCCGAGGCCCTTTATACTGCTCTGTGACTTGAACGGTAGACAACCCACTCTGGGGATATTGCTCGATCAATCCCAGGGGTCAGGTTCTTCCCGACCTGATCGACGAGGCAAAGATGTGCCCTAAATGATTAGTTACGCATCACAGCCCGAGAACTGATTTATTTTCCTGCCTCGATCTATCCTTGTGCTCTCTGGATGCACAGCCTTATTTTGGGTGAGAGGTGGTCGATGACCTTCATGGTAGTGTTCACTTTCCCATTCAACTATTGTTTTTTCGGACCTCTGCCGCCTGAAAACCTGTCCCGGTTGTCTTTGGGACAGGCGGGGTAGTCCACATTTCAGGAAATGACTGATTACTTTATCTCATTCAAGGAGACTGCTGCCATTGACTTTTTTTCTCTTGGGCTTAACTACTATTCTTAGAACATGTGGTCGTTTTGCACGCCGTCCGCTTCTTTACGCTTCTCTATTGGTCGGCCGAGAGGGAGGTGGCCCTTAGACGGAAGCGTTATGCCCTACATACCCTATTATCGCCGCCAGAACGACTTCATGGTCGGTGAATTTCGTCGAGCTAGGGCTAGTTTCCGATATATTTCGAAACACGCTCGTCACTGTTCATGGCGGGTATGCATGTCTTCTTCACTTAACGGAAAGAACCCTCTTGCAGAGAATGTGGAAGCGTGTCAAAAAGATTCAGGGCAAGTTCTCGCAGCTCCCCCTCCCGTGTGACCGCATTCACGGACTTCCTTCCGTAACCAAGACTTCGCGGTTGCTTTCTCCGCATTTCCTAACCTGGATACTACTTCGTCAGCATCCAATGCACGTCGTGATGTCGCTGAAGGCAGCCGACTGGACTTTACGTCTAAAGGTAGAGAACCCTTCAACGACAGGTTTACATTGAGTTGCATTCTGCTTTCGTTCCATTCGTGGAACGAGAGCATACCATGCTTTGACACCTATGTGAGCGGAGATTTGTTCGACAGGATCTGTACAGAGGGTATCCTCCCAGACTCCTGGAGAATGACCACTGTGCTTCCTTTTCACAAACTGGGGAGAGATCACTCTACCCCAGCCGGTTTCCGCCCAATCTCCTGTGTATGCAAGTTGAAAGATTTATAGGTAATGTTGAATTATCATTTTTCTGTAGAGCGGAGACCTCCTGTCTTCTGCACAGTGCTGCTTTCGCAAGTTCCACTCCACATAGGATGCTTTGCTCCGACTGGAAAATGGTGTCTGTGAGGCCATCCTTCGCAGACAGCACTACGCCAGTGTTTTTAGATCTGGAGAATGCATATGATACCGCATGGCGATACGGTATCATTGAAATTCCCCACACGACGGGGACAAGGGAACACCTCCCAATCTTTATTTCTAATTTTATGTAATATTGTTGATTCCGCTTAAAGGTGGGCGGAGCTCTCTCCAGCCCATTAGAGCAGGTAAAGGGTTTTTTAAGGGGAAGTTTCGTCAGTGTCACACTCTTTACCCTGAGTATCAACGGCCTGAAGATGTTCTCACTACGTTCTACGTGGATGACCTTTCGATCTCTCTTGATGCAGGCCAGATGCCAACTCTAGAGCGTCGACCCCAACAGGCGTTGAACTATATCTCTCACTCTGCCGAATCGTACAGGATTCGCTTTTCCTTGGCCAAGGCTAAGGTGGTGTTGTTCTGTCGCCATCCACGGCTCCATCTCGACCTGAATCCACCTGGAAATGATGGATTCGCATCGTTTCCGGTCTTGTTTTCGACCGACGCGTCTCCTAGTATGTTCATATTCGCAGGCTTAACGTCTCTTGAACCCGCGCTAGTACATTCTTCATTCTGTGAGTAAGGAAAGAAGAACTTCATCGTCACGTGGAGACCTTCTCTCCACTGCGCAAGATCATGCAACCATCGTCAAAGAAAGTCAAATAAATGCGAGGAGGCCAGCCTCCATTTTAGCCCTAACTGAACGGACAAAGGATCTATCTACCTATCCTTTGTTCGTTAGAAGTTTCAGTATGGATGCGTGTTTTATGCATCCGTAGCCGAGCGTGCATTGCGCAAGGTGGACTCGATCCACCACACCGGTCTCAACCTTGTGACCTGCGCCTTCCACAATTCCCCCCATTGAGAGCCTACTTGACGCTCTCGGAGAGATGTCACTCTCTCTGCGCCGTACATCGTGCATTATGTGCTTGTCCGGCGTCGCCTTCATTCGCCAACGGCTTTCGCTGCATCCACGGCCGGTCTCGACTGTGCCTATGCCGCCGATAGACGCATCAAAATCTAAGCCCTGTGGGCTTAGGGCTAGGAAACTCCTTCGAGAGCCTGGCCTAGCTCTCGGGCAGGTGCTGCCTCTAGTTTTGACCAGGACGCGACGCTGACGATACCACCTTTGACTATTTGTCGCTACACCTCCCAAAGCTTCCACAAAGCCGGGTGAATTGTGTTCGGCCTTTTTGGAGTTCACTTCGTGTCAAGCTGAATCCGTGTCCGTGTACACGGATTGTTCCAAGTATCAGGAGGGAGTCTGCTTCCACGCCGTATCCCTTCTGAAGTCAACGTGACTCTACCAAGCGTTGCGTCTGTCTTCACTGCCGATCTGATTATAATCCAATGCTCGGTACGAGAAATAACGCGCTTTACCCGTTTCAGAGACCGGATTGTTATCTTTAGCTACTCACAAAGCCCCCTGAGTGCTCTCGGGACATTGGAATCTCCACCCATCCTGGGGTTTGCGGTATCCGTGACGTCAATGTTGCCGTAAGCCTACCGAGTGTCGAGATTATTTTCTGCTGGGTTTTAGGGCTTGTATGAATTGCGGGGAACGAGCGCACGGATTAAAGTGTCCAGGCCAGCGTTTCGCTCTCCCTCACACCGACTACATGGGAGGAATCAGGGCCGCCCTCCGAGCGCCCTGACAAAATAGATGCGAAATGGCCCAAGGGGAACTTAGTTGCGTGCCATTGCGCCCCGATTGTTCCTCTGGACCTAATCCTGCCAGGGCTTCAGGTCGCTTTCTGTCGTCTTCGAATTAGTCACATTCGCGGGACGCACCGCCATTTGATGTAGCACTGTCCTGCACCTTACTGCGACGACTGCCTTGCCCCCAAGACTGTTAGGCGCATTCTTGTTGAATGTCCTCGTCTGGATGATCTTTGAGCCCATTACTTGACCGGGTTCCCGGATGAGCGTGGTCGCTACCGCTTGTCCCTTGTCCTCTGAACGGTTTCCTGCACACATTCCTGTGAACTTCTTGGAGGAGGCTGGCTCCTCCATTTTATTTGATTGTGCTGATGGTCGCAAGATCCTGCGCCGTTGGGAGGTGCCCCCACTCCCCCGAAGCCGCAGCGTGCTTCTTGCTTCTTTGCTTCTTGTTTTGGTTTTTGTTTATTTTGGTCTTTTGTACCTTTTTTAATCTAGTCAAACATTAGACTGTGGGATGATTACAGCGACTTATGCCTTAGTAGGCCGTCACCAGATTAGCACCGGAAAACTTTTACATAGCACCCCATTGCTATTAAAGGCTCTTTGGCATGGGTAAATATGATGGTTGTCTTTGTGCTTGATATATCATAAAGGGGAGTGTTATTTTTTTGTGCCATTGATCTCTGCCTTCCTTGGGGGAAAGTGTTCAAGGATGATGAAATATCGATAATACTGCTTAGGAGTAGTAAAAGCTTAACATTTTTTAAACACTAAACCATTCTTAAGTAAAGGTGCTTAAGTAATCAACCTTGTAAATAACTAATCATAAGCTTTCAACATGTTGGTGTACTGAGTGTCTTTCACCTCCACCCAGGAAGAGGTACAGCAATTCCATGTACCTGCATGTCCGAGGTGCAACGGCATCTTAAAGCCTTTCATCGTATTTTTCGGCGATAATGTTCCCAAAGCGAGAGTGGAGAAAGTAAAGGCAGAGCTTCAGACATGTGATGCCCTCTTAGCAGTTGGTACCTCCCTCTCCGTTTTCTCTGCCTACAGGTACCGTCCATACCCTCTAACAACTTCCCAATTGGTGGATATTGAGAAGTGTTTCATAATTTGTGAAGAATAATGATTTCTCTGTTTAAAGCAGTCGTTATAGTATTGAAACTTCACCTCGCAACTATGTGATATATGTATAAGTGAGATAGATGTTGAAAAACTTACCCAACACTATCCCAATAAGTGGTAATATTTTTTTAACATCATCATCATCACTTTAATTCCTAAAATGAAAGAGAAGCAGTGAGCATCAAGGCCACAGAAAGTACCCCTCATCATTCCACCCCATTTTAAGCCTATTAATTAATCCATTAATGGATTACTATAGCAACGCAGCATGTACACAACAGAGTCGCAAACTGCACACATAAAGCTTGAGCTCTACAAAGTTGTCATCAGACTCAAACTCTAGTTGCAACACAATCGGATGATTGTCTTCGCTCAAAATCTTATTATATATTCTCTCTGTCTACCTCCATTTAGCACATTCATCACCTCTGCATTACATGATCTAATCCCCCACTCATTTTAATAAATAAAACTCCCTACTGTTCTGCTTCGCCTAGCGGAAACACTACTTCCAATTACAACGAGGTGTGGCCACATTGGATGTGGCAAGTTGCTCAGTGGACTTCCATTTCGGATCACCTTCATGCTGGCTGTCATACGCTGTAGATATCTGTGGATAGGATCCCATGTTAAACTGTAGATCCACTCAGAGAAATAAAAGGCATCTTAAGTGATCGATGGTAAAAACTCTACTAATTTATTTTTTCCTACTATTCTGTGTCATTCTAAACCTAAGATTAAGTAAGATTCAGACAATACATGAACACACAAATCAAATACAAAAATAACTTCATTCTGAGCAATCATAGGTATATGTCATTTGGTCCATCCAAGTAATCCATCACCCGCACCGGCAAGCAGTTCATCTATTCCAAATCGCCGATGTCAGATTGGCTTAGGAACCATATCTTGCACCAACGCACCTAGGGCTACAGGAGACACGACAAAGTTGTTGTTGGGTTGCTCTCCATTCAGTTCTGAACGAACAGACCAGCATTCCTGAGGTAGGCAACAGAGGGACGGAGAGACGGAGTGTGTGAGTCTCTCGGTGTATTGAGTGACGAGCACTCTTCCATTATGTGGTGAATTGTGTGTGCTCCTATATGACAGAGTGGGCAGGTGTCTGATACTTCAGGGTGTATCCTCTGTCTGTAAGACAGAAGGGCATTGTGGTGTCCTCATCTGAGCCTGGATAGGTGAACTCGATCCTCTCTACTTAGCTCGGCTTCTGAATCATCCACTTTGGGTGGGATTCTCCCCAGAACGCTGTTTGGACCGAATCTGTTGATAGAGCGTGTTGCTAGGGTGTTATGTATGTGTGTTGAGTTGCTAGTGCCGCTTGGGGCTGTTTGTATGGTGTCTAGAATGCTCGTGTAGTATGTGGATGGGGTGTTTCTGATGTTTCGGTGGGTTGGTGCTGTGTGCAATGTGTGATGTGGATGTGAGCTGTCTCTTGTGACCCTATCATAGAATTGTGCACCTTTTAGATCCATGTTATCTCTGACCTTTAGTGTTTTAGTTTCTCGATGTAGGTGGTCGATGGGAGTTGTTTTGGTACAACCTGTGGCGGTTCTCAGTGCATTGTTTTGTTGTATTTGCAGCGTATTGTAGTGCGTATCTGAGAGGTTTAGTGTCCACCTGGTGCTACAGTATTCGGTAGTAGATCGGATGAACTGCTTGTGGATGGTGTTTGTTGTCTCCTTGCTCTGTCCAAAGTCCTGGCCCGTTATGGCTTTGAGAGCTCTGAGTTTTGGTGTGCATCTGAGTTTGATATCAGCTATGTGGTCCTTGAAGGTCAAACCGTTGTCGTAGGTGAACTCCAAGGATTTTTACCTTGTTGGCGTATGGGATGGGTGTGTTGTACAAAGTGACGGATGTGAGGTTATTATGGTTGTATTCTTGTTTGTAGTTCGTTATGAGAGCGGCTGTGGATTTCTCTGGTGCTACTTTAAGTCTGTTGGCAGTGAGCCATGTTTGTAGTGTGTTTATGGTAGTGTTGTGCGTTTGTGGCAGCTGTGTTGTGTTTAGCATGGGTGGATGTGATTGTGATGTCGTTTGCATAGGATAAGATTTTGATGTCTTGAGAGGTGGGTGTTGGGATGTCGTGGAGAAAAAGGTTGAACAGTGTGGGGGATAGGACTGAGCCTTGTGGTACTCCGTCTCTGAAGGGTCGTATCTGTGATGGAATGCCACTGAAATCTACATGAGCCTTTCTACCAGACAGATAGTTGGCGAGCCATCTTTTGTTGTTGTTATGCATTTTAGTGTTGTAGATATTGTTTATAAGTTTATGTCTGGGGGTGGCATCGAAGGCTTTGTTTATGTCTATTGCTGAGTAGTGTTCTTTTGTGTTGTGCTTTGTGGTTGAAGCCTTCCAGCATGTCTTGCGTCAGTTGTGTGAGTAAGGTGCTTGTTGAGTGTTGTGGTCTAAAGCCATGTTGGGTGGGCGATAATGGGATATGTGGTGTAATCAGGTTTAATATGAGTCGTTCTATTACTTTGAAAGCTGTGATCAGCAGTGTTATAGGTCTGTATGAAGTGACCAAGTGTGGGGTCTTTGTTGGGTTTAAGGATAGCGACAATGATGCCGTGTTTCCATGTGTCTGCGATTTTGCAATATGTGTAGCTGTAATTTGCTATGTCGGTGAGGGCTTGGATCCCTCGGGGACCGAGATGTTTAAGATGGTAATTTGAGATACCATCTGGTCCAGCAGCTCATGAGTTTTTGAGGTTACAGTTAATATGGTTTGTTTTTCTGTATGTGAAAGGTTTGTGGTTTTTGTCAAGTGGGAAGTGCTTCTTACGTGTTATGATTTTTCTGTCTTCTGGCGTGTGTGGGAGGTGGCTTATGTTGGCGTAGTGGTTGATGACTATGTTGGCTCGTTGTTTGTGTGAAGGGGTTGTGTTGTCCCGAGTGATCGCTGCGTGTGATGCTGGAGTTTGTGAGTTTGATTTAGTTATGCTTCTGAGTACTTGGTAAACTTTCTTGCTGTTGTCTTTATGGTTGAGATTGTTAGCGAAGTTTGTCCAGTTTTGTGTCTGCTGTTGCTTTATTTTTGTTGTTATTTGTTCATTGAGTGACTGGACAGTGCAAACAGTTTCTTCTGTATGGGGAAGTGGAGATGTGTGTTTTGCATTGTCTCGGGTTTCTATGAGGCTCTTTATCTCTAGTGTGAAATTAGGGTTTCACACTAAGTACTCTGCCTCGCCTCAAGATTTGTTGAAAGCACCCCAATACATCACTTGAAACCCCTAAGCACAGTTTCAAACTCCACATAACACGCTGTAGAAGACCGTCACGGTAACCACTCGCTACCAATGTCCTTTCACTCACTTGTGAAGACACCTACCCAACCACCAGAAATTATAGAGAAGCACACCATGTATACAAATATCTTCCCCAACTCAACAAAATATTAAAATAAATTCCAGATATAAATACATGTACATTCCTACTTATATTAAAAAAAAAATACGCCGATATACAAAATATTCCCAACAGTTTTGATAACCAACAATCGCGCTATAGTGCCCCTTGATTTGAGCCGTCTCACTAGACCTTTAATGGCCTTTATTTGCCCCGGGGCCTTTTCTTTCACGTATTCGGGGCGGTACACTCGCTTTCTCTCAGCATGGAGCTGGAATAGGGGTGCAGGCATGGTCTCTCTCCCTCAAGAGCGTGGGGGCTGGCGCTGACAGCAACCCCATTTGGCGCTGATGTGGTTTCTCATGAGGGGGACCAGGAAGAGGGTCGGTCGCAACGACCCCAATTACACCACGCGCTGCTGAGACCAGAGTTCCGCACTTTGGAACGAGGTAGCGGGACCTAAGAAGCTGGAAAAGGGGAGAAAAATTACCCCCTGCTTGCTTTCCTTATTGTTGTTACTTAAATCCCTCCCTCGCTCATACACCCACACAGATACGATACCTTGCTCACTCACATATACTTGCACTCTTTTTCCAGCTTCGCTTCCTAAACGCGTAAAATGATCACTTTGTTCAAGTCACTCTACTCCTTCCCCAGTCTCTAATTTAACATCACGCAATTACTAATTCCTAGATGGGAGGAGAGTTATTCTTCGGCATAAATGGGGTTCAACGCTGCTTCCCTGCAACTCTCATCCTCCCTCCTTCGCTGAAACCTGAAACAAAAGGTGGGCATTAGACTGGGCACAGGTGAGTTGAGGCAAACAAAAACAAAAACCTACCCCATCCCCTCCCTTCTAAGTTCGCCTCATTTCACTGTGTCCCCAATCTCCACCAATTATTTCTTTCACAATTATTCCTCTTTAAATCCCTCATAACAATTCCAAAACTTTCGTCATCACCCGATCATACTCTTTCGACTGCCTCTTCTCATAGTAGCGGGACTGACCTCTTTCCCAACTGTTAACAAGTCTTTGTCGTGTCCGTCCTTGTCATCTTTCACTCCAGCAGTGCCATACACACTCAACCTATCGCACGTGACTGGCACTCGCGGGCGCATACCTCAATTCCTCTATCTCAAATCCTTTCGCCTCTCTCTGTATTACTCATACTCAAATCCATTGCAAACTTCTCTATTCTTCTCATAACCCTCCAACTGCCCACTCATCTCACTTATACACGCTATCAACGAATTACACTCAGTTAAAGGAAACAAACAAATACTGAAATTTCGATCTGTTTGTCTCCAATAAAAGCCATAAAATTCGTCCTTCACACTTTCATCAAACTGTGCTTTCCATTCAACTTCCTTTCTCCTTTTCAAAGCATTCCATTCCACTTACTTTTCTTATGCTCCCCCAACGCTTCCCTTTCAAGATCTCATTAAATCCATTCTAATCATATTCGTCCGCATCTCGAGACAATCATTCTTTCACAGGGTGCTCAATCAAATACGCTGGAAGTTCACGCTACCTTCCCAACTGATTCTGATGCGCTCTACAATCATCCACGCTTCCTTCCGCTCTCTCACGCTCTAACAAATAATTTAAGCCATTTGACCAAACTTTACGAACTCTAAATGGTCCCTCAAACTTGTCTCGCAACTTAATATTTAGTCTCCCTTTTCCTGAACTTCATTCAACCCTTTATCTCCAACATAAAAACTTTTAAACTTTTCATTCCCTTTCATCCATACTTTACAATCATTATCTCCTAGTTTTATACGCGGCCTTACCAGTCTCTCAAAATTCATCACATACTGACATGGAGACATACCACCTGGCCGCCGTGGTGACGGGACTCAGCGTCCCATCCGGCCCCAGCTTAGCCTCTTCTTTCTGCTTCCTCACTTTCCATACAACCTCTCCCACAACTTTCTCTGGTCGGCCTCTAATTTCACAGGATAGACGCCGACCAGCTCTTTCTCACTCAACCATCCCGGATCAGGGCTGAGGTAAGGGAGCAATGTCACCTCACCCCTGAGCTCCGGTTTAGGATAGTGGGTTTTTAACAACCTGCTTCATCTCCACCTACACTTCCCTCACATCTCATTTATTTCTCCTTTCAATGTCTATCGATTTTATGCCGAGCCTTAGGTGGAGCCACCATGCAGATGGGCTGTCAGGCCACTAGGCGGGAGGAGTGGCCTCAAATGGCGGCAGCTGGTTTTGCTGTCCCCGTGTTCATCCATGGCAGAGCGGGCTACTGCATGGGGTGATGAGCGTTTGCGTACTGTAAAAACTATAGGGTCACCATGCCCGATGATGAGAAAATGAAAAAAAACAACAAACCCCTATCCACTTGCTCGGTAACATCGTCGGACCCGCCCTCGGACACTCCACCAAAAAATGGTTCCCCTTCCCATCCGTGTTTTTACAGGGAAACCTCCAAACCTCTCCGACCGGAGAGGAGGTTTGATCCTCTCCTATGCATACGGGTGTAGGGGAATCCCCCTCACCCCCTTTTCTGGAGTCACTTTTTTCAGCTGCAGTTTCCCTTTTGCTTTCCAAGCGGACTGCCAAGAAAGCAGACACACGGCCCATAATTGACTGCTCCCGGTGGGGACGGCTCGATAGGGCCAACCTCATTATGGGAGAGAGGGATGGCAGGGCCCGTCGGTCTGTCCCCCTCAATGTCCTGCAGGCGTGTGCGACTAGTTTGCAGGGGGTCAGTGTACCTGCCCTCCTCTCTTCCTCTATGGATGCCAGTTCACCGGCATTAGAAGGTAAAAGGGGTAACCTCGAATGGGATCTGATATCTTAGAGGGAGGGATGGCCACATGGAGGCACCCCCTGAGATGGACTTGGTCCTTGAGGAGAGCTTTAGGTAGCGTGATTGATAGAGAGCCGAAGGTGACCTGTTTCTCGGACTGTAGCCTTTTGACAAATGCTTTAAATCCCTCCGAGGCGACTGTGATTAGTGCCCTTCGGACACTTGATGGCACGCCGGTGAATGTGACGCCGCTCTCTACCATGAACTTCCTGAAAGGAGTAGTTTATGCGAGGGAACTCGTTGACTACTCCATTGATGACATTACCTTAGAGGTGGCCGACCATTCGCCGGTCAAGGTCGAACGTGTGATGAGAAAACAGGGTGGGGCCTCGAGACCCACCCCTACACTCTTCATCACGTTAGACTGACAAGCTCCCTGAGTCGGTGCGTGCCGGTTGGTATCGCTACCGCGTGAAAACGTTCGTGCCACTACCGCGGGGGTGCTATTACTGTCACCACTTCGGCCATACGAATCGCTCATGTAGACGTGCAAAGTCGGGGTCACCCAAAGTCTGTGTAAGTGGCTCCAAGGCCGCACACGATATGTCCAAATCGTGTGTGGCCAAGTGCGTCAATTGCGAGACCCGCATCCCTCTTCTTCGAAGCAAAGTGGTGCATATCCTTGAGAAGGAAATCATGGCCGTTCAGGCCGGTGGTAGTTGCACAATATGGCCAACCACCTTAGGGTGAGGAGGAAAGACGAGGCCCGTCGACCCTTTTCCTCAAATTTGGGAAGAATTCAAATTCCTGCTTCATGATTACAACCCTTGCTGTATAGCATTACAGGAGACCCAATTAGGAATTTGTCGATTACTTAATATCCCCCACTATGTGGGATATTTTAAGAATCCACCAGAACCCATTCAATGTTCGGCTATTTTTGTCTATGAAGATTGTTATCACTTAGCAATCCCGTTGAGAACAGACCTTCAAGCAGTGGTGATTCGTGTGTATACCAACCGTTTATACACAGTCTGCTCACTCTACCTCCTTCCTGGTGAAGGAGTAGTTGCTTCAGATTTGGCTAATAAATTAACTAATCTTATTTCCCAACTCCCAACTCCCAACCCCATTCCTACTAGTTGGAGACTTTAATGCAAGACACCACCTTTGGGGAAACTAAGATGACAACCCCAACGGAAATCTGATTGTGAGACTTATGGAGACCTTGGATGTGTCATTATTTAATGATGGCATTCCAACATCCTTCCATGTCCAGACCAATAGCTCCACCTGTGCAGATTTGTCACTTTGTTCCTCAGATTGTAGATGGGAGGCTCATATTCGCAGCCTTAGGGTCTCTTGTACCCGCGCCATGGACATTCTCCGTTCCGTGACGTTCAGCGCTTGTGGCGCTGATAGGGCTACTGCCTTACTTTTTTATCGATCCTTTGTTCTCTCGAAGCTCGACTACGGATGCGAGTTTTATGCATCCACAGCCGAGCGTTTATTGCTGAAGGTGGATTCGATCCACCACACCGGCCTTCGCCTTGCGACCGGTGCCTTCCGCACTTCCCCCATTGAGAGCCTGTTGGTCGATGCTGGGGAGATGCCACTCGCTCTGCGCCGCGTGCAGTGCATCACTCGCCTGCACGCGCGAGCCCGGCGCCTCCCTCAGTCGGCAACAGCTCTCACTGCATCCGCAGCTGATCTCGATGGTGCCTATGCCGCCGAGAGACGCCAGTCATACCCTAAGCCCTTTGGGTTTAGGGCTAGGAAACTCCTTCGAGAGGTAGATATAGCTCTCGGGCCGGTGGCGCCCCTGGTTCTGCCCAGGACGCCACCATGGAGGGTACCACATTTGGCTATTTGTCGCCACGCCTCTGCTCCCAAAGCTTGTACTGCGCCGGGAGTATTGCGTTCGACCTTTTTGGAGCACACATCGTGTCACGCTGGTACCGTGCCAATGTATACGGATGGCTCCAAGTCCCAAGAGGGGGTCGGCTTCCACGCCGTATCCCCTCTGTTTGAAGTCAGCGGGGCTCTACCAGGCGCTGCGTCTGTCTTCACGGCCGAGCTGGTGGCAATACACTACTCGGTACGGGAGATTACGCGACGTGCCCGGTTCGGAGACCAGATTGTAATCTATAGCGACTCACAAAGCGCCCTGAGTGCTCTCGAGGCATTGGAATCTCCGCATTCCCTGGTTCGCGAAATCCGTGACACCACGGTTTTGGCGAGCCGGGCAGATGTCGAGATTATCTTCTGCTGGGTTCCTGGACATGTAGGAATTGCGGGGAATGAGCGCGCCGATGAGGGCGCCAAAAAGTCCGTGATGACTCTGCGACCGGACCAGCGTTTCGCTCTTCCTCACACTGACTACATGGCAGGAATACGGGCAGCTCTTCGGACTGCTTGCCAAAGAAAATGGGAGACGGTGGAAGGGAACTTAAAGTTGCGTGCCATTGCGCCGCGACTGTTCCCATGGACCTATCCCCCAATGCCGTGGCGGCTTCAGGTTGCTTTCTGTCGTCTCCGAATCGGGCACACTCGTGTGACGCATCGCTATTTGATGGAGCGCTCGCCTGCGCCCTATTGCAACGACTGCGTCGTCCCCCAGACTGTTCGGCACATTCTTGTCGAATGTCCCAGTCTGGGTGATCTTCGCGCACGACACCTGGCCCGGTACCGGGATGGGCGGGGTCGCTACCGCCTGTCCCTTGTACTCGGGACGAGTGCGTGCACTTTGACTGGTGGACTTGTTGACTTTTTGGGGGAGGCCGGCCTTCTTCCTTTCATTTAACCAGGTTTAATTGTTGTTGTTGTTTTTGTTATTGCTTTGTTATTGTTATTGTTATTTCTTTGTATTGTTGTTTCCTGTTCAATTTTTTAAAGTAGCCTAGAACTAGGCTGTTTGTTTACGGCGACTTATGCCTAAGTCGGCAGTCGCCAGATATCCCCTTAAAAAAAAAAATAAAAAAATATCAGATTGTAGAGTAGTTTACAGCTGGGAAGCGATCACTTCCCAATTGTTCTGACCTCATGCCTGGATGGCCCTCCTCCCCTACCGGGCAACAGGTGGAACACCAGGAAAGCCATTGGCCAAAGTTTAAATACATTTCTCACCATTCTGGACACTTTCCTCAGGGCAACATTGACATGCTCCTGGAGAACTTCCATGATCGTGTCAACCAGGCGGCAGATTCTTCCATGCCCCTCTCCAAAACTGCTTCCCACAAGACCCATCTCCCTTTATGGTCTGAAGGTTGCAGCAAAGTGGTGACCGAGTGTAAGCGAGCTTGTCGCTCCCATCGAAACCCTAATGCCATCAACAAGTATGCTCGTAGCCGAACCAGGGCAGTACGACAGCGTACCCTCCGCCAGGCTCGCCGAATTTCCTTAAAAGGGTACATCAACTACTCTATCAACCACCAAACTCCACCAGACAAAGTCTGGAAAAGAGTGAAAAAGCTCATGGGCAGAGAAAGTGGTTTCTCTGCCCCCTATATAGTTGAAGCAGGCGAGCTTTTGGGAGACTGTCCAGAATTTCAAATGTCCTGGCAAAGACATTTGCTGACATATCCAGCCCTAACAATTATTTCTTAGAATTTCAACATGTCAGGAAAATACAAGAGCGGTGCCTCTTGAACTTGATTGATCTTTGTATGGATAATGAACCATACAATAACCTCTCTTTTCTATTCATGAACTTCGAAGTGCTCTTAAAAGATTTGGATCCACCGCACTTGGTCCTGATGGTATCTCTTGTGATAAGATCAAGAATATGCATTCAACACTCACTTCACATCTCGATATATTTAACTATATCTAGATTAAGGGCTGTTTTCCTTCCAATTGGAGGGAAGCAATCATACTTCCCTTTCGTAAACCAGGAAAGGAAGGGACGCTTCCGACCCACTATAGTCCAATTGCCCTTACTTGTTCCTCATGCAAGCTTTGTGAAAAGATGGTGAATGCCAGGTTGGTATGTTTTCTGGAGAAATACAACCTTATTTCTCCCTCACAGTCCGGTTTTAGAAAGAGAATGCACCACAGACCTGCTTGTCAGGCTGGAGGATTGCATTCAACAAGCTTTCTCAGAGACAGCACTCCATTGTTGTCTTTTTTGATATAGAAAAAGCATGTGATACCACCTGGAGGTATGGTATCCTGAAGCAACTATATGACGGGTATTAAAGGCCATCTTCCTAGGTTCATACAGCAATTTCTTGCTGGACGCACGTTCCGTGTTAGGGTAGGAAATGTCATATCGGAGCCTGTTGATCAGATAGAGGGCGTGCCACAGGGAAGCGTTTTGAGCGTCACCCGCTTCTCGGTCGCTATCAACAGCATTATTACTGATCTTCCTGCAGAGGTAATGACAACTCTATGTGGATGACCTGGCAATTTTTTCAGCATCGCCTCGGCTGCCATTTGTCATCCGTAAATTGCAACTGGCCATTAACATCATTGCCAATAATGCCGCTGCAAAAGGCTTCCGACTGTCATCCTCAAAAACAAAGACAACTCATTTCTACAATTTCAGGCAAGTTTACTGGGAACAGCCAACCATATCTTTGTATGGCTCCCCCATCTCTTTTGCTCCTCATTGTAAATTTCTTGTGGTTATCTTTGACTCAAAGCTCTCCTGGGTCCCCCATATAACTGCCTTGAAAAATTCTGCTTGCAGAGAATGGATATCTTAAAACTTCTATCACATGTTTCTTGGGGAAGTGATCGCTTTACCTTTTGGCTTTTGTATACAACCTTGATCCAGTCTTAAGCTGGATTATGGGTCACAGGTGTACTCTTCAGCCTCATCCTCAAACCTAGATAAGCTCAATTCTATCAGGAACCAGGGAGTGTGTCTAGCTTTGGGAGCATTCAAGTCCTCCCCAGTATGGAGTCACCATGCAGAGAGTGGGGTCCTCCCACTATCCCTTCACCGCCTTAATTTTAACCTGCAGTACCTTTTCAGGTTGCAGCAGCTCTCCACTCACCTGTATATGAATGCACCTATAATATTCACTCGGTTGCCTCATATGACAAGTTTCCTTCGCTGACTCACCCCTTTGCCCTTGGTATGACTGGAAATACAGGTCAACTGAGGGAATTATCAGTTATTTCATATCAGATCCCTAAAGTACCCCCATGGCTATTGCCACCCGTGAGGGTTTGCAAGGTGCTGGCAGGCGAACCGAAGACCAAGTTCTTGCCTTCGGTTCTACGAAGCCTCTTTTATGAACACACTTTTGCCACAAATCAACCACTTTTATCTACACAGATGGTATTAAATCGTCTGATGGGGTAGGAGCTTCTGCTATCTTTCCCTTCCGTCATGTGTCTGTGTGCCTGCCCAATACATACTCTATCTTCACGGCTGAGCTTGTCGCGATACTGGCTTCACTGCATACCATCGCTTCTTCATCATCGGGATCTTATACAATATTCTCTGATTCCCTCAGCTCTTTGGAGGCTTTAGTCATTTTATTTCCAGATCACCCGCTGGTTCCAAAGATCCAACAGTGGCTTTTTTATATATCCTCGTTCCATGAAGTTTTATTCTGTTGGGTACCTAACCACATAGGTATAAAAGGAAATGAGAGAGCAGATGCTGTTGCCAAGGCAGCTGCATCTCTAGGAACCTCCACGCCTGCTCCTCTTCCTTTCAGTGATGTCGTGCCATACATCCATGAGTACGTGGTCGGCCAGTGGCAGAGGACTTGGGATGAACTCTCCCCAACTAAACTGCATGCCATCAAACAGTCAGTCCATCCTTGGCCACGCACTACTAGGACCCGTACTCAGGATGTTATTCTATGCCGTCTAAGGATTGGGCGTCGTCGTTTGACACACGGCTTTCTAATGCAAGGCCTTCAGCAGCCTCCGATGTGCTCTCACTGTGGAGTACCAATGCTGAATACCTACATTTCCCTACTCTGAGGCAAAGGCCATTTCCTTTTATTTGCCAAGGGATGTGTCCCCAGCAAGTTCTGAGGAGCGTCCTTTCCGAACATGAGTGCACCTTTAACATGAAGCGAGTGTTTAAGTTTTTATTAGACACCAATCTTTTAAAGGAAATTTAATGTTTTATCATTTTTAGAACCAGATCGACGTGTCGTGTCTTATGATTTTACTTTTGTTTTACGTTTTTACTCCCTCTTCCCTTTTTTTATATACGAGGGGCGGTCAAAAAGTTTTGCAATTCGGATATAAGGAAACGAGATATGAGGAAAAGTGTTTTATTATTTTTCAATATAACTACCCGTGACTTCAATGCACTTGCGCCACTTGTCCCTAAGGGTTCGAATTCTCGACAACAAGAAATCTCTCGACTGCTGTTCAATCCACTCCTGGACGGCGAGCTGGACATCTTCATCGTCCCCAAACTGGCGTCCACGCAGTGCAGCCTTGAGCTGGTGGAATAAAAAGTAGTCGCTAGGGGCCAGATCTGGAATGTAGGGGGGATGGTTGAGCTCCTCGAATCCGCACTCGCGCAGGGCAGCTGGTGCAACTCTGGCCTTGTGGACTTTGACGACGTTGAAGTTGATCATGGGGCGTGAGGTTTCTAGGGACCCAACGGGCAGAGACCTTGGTCATGGCCAAATTGTCGTGGATGTTGTTGATAATACTACCATGTGATATTCTAAGTTCTCGCTCGATTTCTTCGACCTTCACCCGTCGATTTTCGTGGATCATCCTCTCCACACGGGCCACATTGTCCTCGTTGGTCACGTCTGACGGGGGTCATCTTCAAGGGACTCACGATCATGGCGGAACTCTCTATTCCAGCGAGCAATGGTTACATAGGAAAGGGCGGTGTCGGTGTACACTGCAACCATGCGTTCATGGATCTCTTTTACTTTCTTGCCTTCCTTGGTCCAAGATTTGATCATTGCGCGGTGCTCAACCTTCTCCATTGTTGAAAGGTTTGTGACTGACGATCTGCGATCAGCTACTGCTTCTTGAATAGTCGAGGCAGGAGCGTGCGGCTGCAGGTCCTGACTTGTCATAACTTCCTAACACCCCCACAAACACCCATCCCCCTTCCTCTGTTTTGCCCTACCGATTCGCAAAACTTATTGACCGCCCCTCGTATCTTTTAGATTTTTAACCATAGTTTATTTTTTTAAAAAACATTTGAAATTTTAAAGAATCCTCTCTTTTTGAAAATGGCTGCGAGCTTGCCCACTTGGACTTCGCAGCACCCGTCTGTTTTGTACCATCTTCTTCCATGAGGGTGGACCTGGGCTCGGTGCCATGCACCGAGTCCACCCCTGTGCAAGGTCCTCCTCAGACGGCTCGGGTCTCGAAGACTTTACAAGGAGAGAAGGGATCTCCCCCTTCGGCTGGTGCCCCTGTGACAGCCAAGACCTTCTCCATCTCGGAGAAGGATCTTGCCGAGGCGGGTCCGTCTGGCCTGTGGGCTTCTGTCGGTGGGGCCAAGATGCGGGTTCATTCCCCGCCAGCTTC
Source organism: Ceratothoa steindachneri (assembly GCA_963969495.1). Lineage (NCBI taxonomy): Eukaryota > Metazoa > Arthropoda > Malacostraca > Isopoda > Cymothoidae > Ceratothoa > Ceratothoa steindachneri. The sequence goes on along the minus strand of OZ018324.1, from coordinate 74,061,293 downwards.
TCCTAAAAAGAAAAAAAAAGACCAAAAAGAGTCGGGGATCTTCTCCATTCGTGGGGGGACGGATGGGTCTGCTTCCACTTCGGTAAGCGACCAAACCCAGATCGGTAAGTCCGGCCCCGTTGCTTCCCCGGGAGGAGAGTCCCTGACAAAAACTAAAAGTACAAGTGTGCAGAGCGGAGCCTCGATCCTTCAATGGAATTGCCGCGGACTCCGTGCCAACTAGGAGGAGTTGCGGATGCTCGTCTCGTCCCGATCCCTGTTAGCTATCTTTTTGCAGGAGACCTTGCTGGGCGCGTACCCCTGCTCACCCTCCAAGGGTATAACGGTTTTGCGACCCCACCACCACGGGATGGGGGCCGGGCAGAAGCATGCGCGATTTACACCCGGTATGATGTCTCCTTCTCTTTGCTTTAGATACCTGCTTTCAGGAAGTAGCTGTTCAGCTGCACCTGGATAGGAGGTATACTGTTATTTCCGCGTACATTCCACCGTCAGCCGACTTCGACGCGCGGGACTTCCGCTGCGTCGGGGCACGTTGCCGAGGGCTTTTCTCTTGCTCGGAGATCTGAAGGGTAGACACTGCCTCTGGGAAGACTACTCGATTAATCCTTGGGGTCAAGTCATTGCCGACCTGATCGACGAGCTGGAGATAGGTGTCCCAAATGTGGATGAGTTTACGCATCACTGGCCGAGAACCGCTTCATTTTCCTGCCTCGATCTATCTGTGCTCTCCGAACGCATAGCCTGATTTTGGGTGGTGGGTGATCGATGACCCACATAGTAGTGATCACTTTCCTATTCAAATATCATTTGCTGGACCGTGCCGCCCGAGAGCCCGCCCCGGTGGTATTGGCGCGGGCGCGGTGGTCCGCATTTCAGGAAATGACTGATTTCTCTTTCTCAGTCGGGAAGTTTAGGTCGGATGATGAAACCGTTGAGTTTTTATCCCGCAACCTCATCGTCGTGGGCCTAACTACTATTCCTAGAACGTCTGGCCGTTTTGCACACCAACCATTCCCGTGGTGGTCAGCGGAGTGTGAGGCGGCCCTCACACAAGCATTATGCCTACATGCGCTATAAGCGCCGCCTGAACGAATTTCGTCGGGCCAGGGCTAGGTTCCGGTATATTTCGAAGCACACCTGCCGCTCTTCTTGGTGGGCATGCGTGTATTCACTTAACGACAAGACCCCTCTAGCAGAGGTGTGGAAGCGAATCAAAAGGATTCAGGGCTAGTTCTCGCAGGCCCCCCGTTCTTCAGGAGAATGGGACGGCATTCTCGGACCCCGCGTCCGTGTCGGCATTTCTTCGCATTCTCTAGCCGGGATTCTGCTCCGCCACCATTCAATGCGCGGCGTGATGTCGCGGAATGCCGCGAGAACCCTTCAACAACAGGTTTACTCTGAGTGAGTTGTGTTCCGCTCTCGCTTCGTGCGCGGACACCCTCCCTGGTCCGGACGATGTCCCGTACGCCATGCTTCGACACCTCGGAGAGCGAGGCTTGGCCTCTCTGTTAGATTTGTTTAACATAATCTGGGTAGACGGTATCATCCCAGATTCCTGGCGAATCGCTACTGTGCTCGCTTTTTGCAAACCGAGGAGAGATCACTTTACCCCCGCCGGTTTCCGCCCAATCTCTAACTTCCTGCGTGTGCAAGTTGGAGAAATTGGTAAATGTTAAATTAGCCTTTTTTTTCTGGACAGCGGAGGCCATCTGTCTTCTGTACAGTTCGGATTCCGCAAGTTCCACTTCCTGTCGGATGCTCTGCTCCGACTGGAAAATGCCGTCTGCGAGCCATCTTCAGCAAATGGAGCAGGAAGAGAGTGTCCCGCACGGAAGTGTCCTCAGTGTCGCACGCTTGGCCTTGAGCATCAACGGTCCTACCTCGGTGCTGCCGGCAGATGTTCTCGCTACGCTCGTCGGACGACCTTTCGATCTCTTGGCGTGGCCCAGATGCCAACTCTGGAGCGTCGTCTCCAACATGTATTGAACCGCGTCTCTCGCTATGCCGAAGCGTACAGGCTTCGATTTGCTTTGGACAAAACTAAGGTGGTGCAATTCTGCAGTCATCCTTGGCTTCATCCTGACCCAGACTTGTTCCTAAATGGGGTTCACCTGGAAGTGGTGGACTCAAACCGTTTCCTTGGTTATATATTTGACCGACGCCTCATCCGGGAATCTCATATTCGCAGCCTTAGGGTCTCCTGTAACCGCGCCATTGATATTCTTCGCTCCGTGACATTCAGCGCCTGGGTCGCTGATAGGGCTAATGCCTTACCCTTTCATCGATCTTCTGTGCGTTCGAAGCTTGACTAGGGATGCGAGTTTTATGCATCCGCAACCGAGCGTGTATTGCGGTAGGTGGACTCGATCCACCACACCGGTCTTTGCGTGGCGACCGGTGCCTTCCGCATGTCCTTCATTTGGAGCCTACTTTTTGATGCTGGGGAGAGATCACTCTGCGCCGTTCACAGTGCATTATTTTTCCTGTATGCGCGAGCCCGGTGCCTGCCTCAGACGCTAACAGCTCTCACAACATCCGCAGCTGGTGCCTATGCCGCCTAGAGACGCCAGGCATACCCTAAGCCCTTTGGGTTTAGGTCTAGGAAACTCCTTCGAGAGCTAGGTATATCTCTCGGGTCGGTAGCGCCCCTTGTTCTGCCCAGGACGCCACCCTAGAGGGTACCATCTTTGGCTATTTGTCGCCATGCCTCTGCCACCAAAGCTTCTACAGCGCTGGGAGTATTGCGTTCGACCTTTTTGGAGCACACCTCGTATCATGCTGGAACCGTGCCAGTGTATACGGATGGCTCCAAGTCCCAAGAAAGCCTTGGCTTCCATGCCGTATCCCCTTTGTTTGAAGTCGGCAGGACTCTGCCAGGCTCTGCGTCTGTCTTCACAGCCGAGGTGTTTGCAATATACTCACCGATTACATGGCAGGAATACGGGCTCTCCTCAGGGCGGCTTGTCAAACAAGATGGGAGACGGTCGAGAGAAACTTAAAGTTAGGTGCCATTGCGCCCGTCTGTTCGCATGTACCTACCCACCAATTCCGCGACGGGTTTAGGTTGCTTTCTGTCATCTCCGAATTGGACAGACATGCGGGATGCACCGCCATTTGATGGAGCGCTCTCCTGCGCCTTATTGCGACGACTGCGTTTTGTCCCAGACTGTTCGGCACATTCTTGTTGAGTGTCCCAGTCTGGGTGATCTTCACGCACGTTACCTCTCCCGGCACCGTGATGAGTGGGGTCGCTACCGCTTCTTCCTTGCACTCGGGACAAGTTCGTGCACATGAACTTGCAGACTATTTGACTTTTTTTAGGTCGCATGTTCCTGTGCTGGGGGGGAGCGGACGCCAGAGCGCGCTTATTTGTTATTTACATATTGTTATTTGTTTTTTTTTTAATATATCCTAGTAGTATGCTGCGTCGAGTACGGCGACTCATACTCAAGTAGTCAGTCGCCAGATGGGCTCCTAAAATTAAAACCAAAAAAATTTGCCGGCGGCAGATGAGCCTCTTCCCGACGCCAGGTGGCCCTTTCCCCGACACCAAGCGCACTTCCTTCCTTACTATCGGTTTTATTTTGATTCCACTTATTTTAGGGGGTGGTGTTTTTTTATAGTGTTTTATATTGATATGTTTTTTTCTTTTAATCTAGATTAGTATTGGGCTACCAATTGATTGCGGCGTCTTATGTCCTTAGAAGGTTTCGCCAGATGGGCACTATTTATATAAATATAATTAATTGCTCACACCGTGCATATATGCCTCTTTTCCCAATCGTCCTTCACTATCTACCTTTATATCTATCAATCTACTTTGTAAATTTAAATAATTACTTTTGCTTTCAGATTCATTCTCCTGGCCGCTGACCTCAAAATTCCCATTGGTATCATCAACATCGGTAAAACGCGAGGAGATGAGCACGCCCAGTTCAGGGTTTCAGCAAGATGCGGAGAGGTGCTTCCTTTTTTATGAGCCGCTTCATTCATCAGACCATTGCTCATTTCCACGCCACGCAAATCCTTCCCATTTGAGCATCTCTATTTCCCAGTCAATAGAATTTTTCTTCGTTATCTCCTACGGCCTCCCAGCCCCCGTGCCTCTCTGTATAGCACTTTCTGTATAAACTCCTTACTTATTTTCTTATCCAGCGTCTACATAATTATTATTGCTAGTCGTCAACCACCTTTCCTCAACTCGAGCCATCTCGGCTGAGAGGAGTAGCCATTTCCCTCCTCTCTTCCGTTTGTGATGGTGGTGCGCCATGCGGCAGGACGTTTTGTCCTCTGGTAGAAATAACACTACAGAGTGGTGCCGGAGAATCTAACCAGCACACGTTCACGGCGTGAGCGTTTGGCGTTCGCTACCCACCTAGAAAATGGGTCTTCATGTCCAATGATGTAAAAGTGAAGAAAGAAAATCGGTAGAACTCCTTCAGATCAGCAAACAACGGTCCACCGTGAGGGGGGCGGAACCAGGCCTGACCCTTTTAATTTGTGAGGTTGAAGTCAACATGTCATGTTTTTAATGTTTGGACTGCCGTCACCGAGAGTCCAGGGGATACCGGCTGCCTCAAGATTCCTTTCTAAATTTATTTAATTGTCTATCAGACACCTTCTTCACTCCGACCCAGGAATATACCAGCTTTCTTCATCAATCCAAATTCACTCACTAGCATCACCGATTATTATTAATCATGAATAATTAAGCAAGGTTTTCTCTATCACGAATATTAGGATATTTCACAAGAACAATTACAGTTACCAAGAGCCTCCATTGAAATGATCCTTGTTGTTCACCACCTGACGACGGGCATTTATTGAATCTGCTAAATATGAATATATAAAAAATTTTAAAAGGAAGAGAACTACAAGTACCATATGAAGTTTACTAGTGTTAAAAACATACGAAACGAGTATTGCGACCTTAAAGTTTGATATGTATATGCAGTGTATAAACCTCCGAAAATTTTATTATAGGAATATCAGCGCTTATTATCAATATATGAACCGATTTGAAAAAAACTATGAAAAGTGTATATGGCATCTTTTCATTCAACATACAACAATAACTGGGTGAAGGATGCTAGAGTAACTAACTATTTGTATGTTTGAAGATTAAACTAAACCAGGATTTTCTATGCTGATATTCCGATGAGTTGTACAGTGCCTGCGAAAAGTATCCGATCACCCTCAAGATTTGTATTATTTTCAATAGTATTCACAGAAGCATAATTCACTTTCTATTTGTTCTAGCGACATCTGGTAGCTTTCATATAACGCTCTGATATCGACAGCTTTTCATTGCAGTCTTAAGCTAGTATTGTGGTAGCGTTCATTACGTGTGGGCCTGTGTCAAGTTTGTCGCATTTCATGTTATTTGTCATTTTTTACAGAAAGTGGTTGGTCTAAATAAAATTTCTTTCTAATGTGTACTAAGGAACGACTCGAGAATGATTGTCGAGGTGCTTTTGTTGCTCTTCATAAATGTGAGAAATCTCACAGATGGCTAATGAATTAAACATAGCCCAAAGTGCTGTTAATTTATGGGTTTTATGTGCTAAAAACAATGTTAACCTATCTACGCCAGTACCTTAAAAACGATCTGGCAGACCGAGAAAAACAAATTTGCGAACAAACATGCCTATGAAACGTTTAGCAGTGAATAATCCTAACTGCGAAAGAACTCAAATTTAATATAATTTATCTGATGTTTCTGAACCAACTATCCAGGAGCGGCTACAAAAAGAACTCGGATTACCAATCTATCCATGCTGCAAAGAAACCATTCAGTAATGAAAAAATGCGTAACAAACTTGTTCATTTTGTAAGAAATACATTCGTTGGACTGTTGAAGAATGGAAAAAGTTTTATTGAGCGATGAGTTAACATTTTTAACATTCAGAAGCTGTCCTAAGAGTTCATCGGTCCATTGGCTCAAATAGAATGGACCATAAATACACCCAAAAGACAATGAAACGCCCTCCAAGTGTGATGATATGGGGTTTGTTTCAGTTTCCAAGGGAGAGGAAGCATATTTTTCCTAATAAAATAAGGTTGAAGGCAAAAAGACACTGGCTCCGTCGAAAAATTAAAAGAGGCCATTATAAAGGTATGGTGCAATGAAATGGTGTAAGTTTGTCAAAACTTGATTAAATCCATGCTGAAGCATCAACAAGTCATCAAATCCAAAGAAAAGATGAAAAAAAATAATATAAAGTTAGTCAATATAAACATAGATTTTTATGTAAAAAATACAAATTTTGCGGGCACTGTACAGTTAGTTCTGTTATGACGTATAGTTATTCATTTTTTCATTCAACTAAAATACAATCGCCCACTAAGACGGTAACGTGTTGCTTCTATCGTATATTATATATTTTTTATATATACCCAGCGCATATCTCCCGCGGAGGGGCTGGTGCATGGCCAGAGACACCACTCCACCATTCGCGCGCATTATCCGCTGCTTAACCAAGGTGACCCACCTACTACATTTTCCCATCCATCATCTGAGTCCACCTATCCGGTTTCTCCTGAAAATTTCAATACCTGTATGACGGGATGCCCTCGAAGGACCAGCGTGAAAGCAAGCCTCCTCCCCCTCCTCGGAATACCCCTTTCAGTCCCTTCGCTCTAAACCACGTGCTCCTTAGCGCGTGGGAAGTTTAGAATCCTCGACAAGGAGGTAGTCCCGCGCTGAGTCACCCGACCCAGCTGTATTTGCTTTCGAATGCCCCCCGCCCCAACGGCGAGAGCAACCATACTGCCCCTACCCCATGCTTCCTAGGCATGTCTATTCCCCCCCCCCCCCCCCCCCACGGCAGCCTTACTAACCTTACCCCCATGTCATGAGGTAAGCTTCGCTGTCCGATCCGACTCGTCGGAAGTAACGTTTACCTATACTGACGTCGAGAATCTTCTAGGGACGGCCATGCCCTGGGGCTATCTATCGGACCAGCCACCTGGCTATTTAACCCGGAGTCCGCCAGTCCATCCGTTCAGACCATTTGTCTCTTCCCCAGCAAAGTTTCGCAACCCCTGTTCGAGTCGTACCTCGTCGTAAGATCTCCCTTCGGGAAGTTTTGGCCCTTGTTCAGAGGAAAGCTATCGACTCCCCTCCTCGGACCCCCTTCAAGATTCCCGTTCCTTCGAGTCTAGAGACTGCCGATCCGCAGAATCGCCTCGAGTTGAGATTACATCTCTGGAGCAGAAAAAATCTCATTCTTCAACAAGAAGTAATCAAAACCCCCATCTATGAGGACTCCGAAGTATCTTCTCGAAGACCTCTGCCATTGGTCTCCCTCCCCCCTCAGATCACCACCACGCTTCCAGGTAAAGCGATCTTGTGTCGTAATCCCCTGATTACCTCATCAATCGTCACTCGCATCCACTTTTGATTTGACTTCCCGCTCAATCGTAATTAATATTTCTTGTTCGAGTTAACTTTGCCCCTCCCCCTTAACTCTGTTATATAATAAACTGTCACAATTAACTATCTTTACCGAGTAATTTGTTCCCCCTTTTTTGTATATATATATATATATATATATATATATATATATATATATATATATATATATATATATATATATATATATATATATATATATATATATATATATATATATATATATATATATATATATATATATATATATATATATATATATATATATATATATTTTGCCCCATTTAATATATTAAAGTTATATTTATGCGTCTTGTTCTCTATATATCCTTTGAACTGCAACTTGGCAAGCCATTAGATAAATCCCGGTCAACCGTAAATCGCACTCTGTATTAATTGCCCCAAAGTATATCACAGGCCGCCTAGGGTCGGCTCTCTGCCCATGCTTGTGTATGCGCTTTAGCGCCGAGCGAATCTTAACAGGCATACCTCGACAACCTGCCTTTGTATGCCACCCTAGACAGCTCGTCCTTCCCTAGCCATTCGGCTCCATTCATTCCTATCCCTAGCACGCCTTTCTGCCTCCTGGATGCTCAGGCCCCGTCCAGCAAGAGCATCTCTCATACATTCCATCCACCCCCTTCTCGGTCGCCCACGCTGTCTCCTCCTTATCACTAGATCTATACACTACCAAGCTTTCATTCTCTATTCTCTCTAGGTGACCATACCATCTCATCACACCTCTATCAGCTCTCAAGCAAACTAACTCACTTTACTGCCACATCTCTCGCATTTTTGTTCCTCACCCTGTCGATCAACCTCACACCATAAATACTTCTAACATTTCATTTCCATAACTTCAACCACCCTCCTTTCGTTCTCACTCAATGCCCATGTTTCACATCAATAAAGAGCAGTGAGAGCCACCACTCCCTCATACAATCCCATATGAGCCTGCCTGCTCATTCGCTTCCCTTTCGTGCGACTCTTTATCGCACCATATGTTTGCACTCCCTTTTCCATTCGCTGCAATATTTAATTTTCACCCCTTCCATGAGCTGCCTGATCCACTCCCAGATACTTAAAACACTGCATTTCTTTCAGCCTCCTCCCATTTGTACTCATTTGTAGCCCACTCATTCCTTCCCTATTGCAACACATTACCTTGCTTTTGCCTTTATTCACAAAGCTTCCGTCACACACAATCCCAAATGCATCGAACACTGCCTGTAGTTTCTCCTATGAGAACCACCAGTACCAAATCATCCGCAAACAACAATTGTTCTAGCTCGTACATCTCCAATTTCACTCACTAATGCTGCACCCCTACCTCCCACTCTTGCTTTCACCTCTCACCACGCCATCCATATACAGATTGAACAGCCAGTGACAACACGCATCCTTGTCTGAGTCCAGTTTTTACACTGAATCAGTCACCTTCTTTTATCTCAATCCTCGCACATGCTTTACAGTCATCATAAAACTTTTGATAGCTCTTAAAATAAGGAATGGAAGTAGCTTGAGGTGAGTTGCGAACGCGCTTTCCGCGTTGCCGGATTACCGTTGGCGAGCGTCGAATTGTCTTGGCCATCCTAAATCTCAAAAAGACGTTCCAGCGAAGCTTTTAAATCTCCGTACACCATTCGACCCGCTACAAAGAAAGTAAAATGATAATGGGTAAACATGAATAACATTTTCTTTTCAAAGGAGGCGATCAAGGCTTAGTTTGTACGTATATAAAAAAATATTTTCCTTTTGTCTTAAAAATCTGCTCCACACAATGCCACCACTAAATGATTGAAAATTCGGGAGGAAAAACTGCCTCGGATCGCCTATATTTGCCGTAACTAAGTTTAGTAACGATGAAAAAATTATGAGAACTTTTAAAATTAAGATTGCCAATTGTATCATATAAAATTAAACCTTAAATATATGTGTTTCGATATCTATTCCTAAGTAACATTGTTTTCTTCAAGGCTCGCTGGGCACGTGAATTTTTGTCCTGTGATAACGCACCATGGGAGGAGGGGCACTATTTTCGCCTACGTTGGTGGAGAAATTACACTAATTTTCATCCTCAAATTTTAAAAAATGAACTTCAAATTTAAAAAGTTGACTTCCATAATAAAAAATTGAACTTCAAATTAAAGTTTACTTTCATATTAAAAAAATTGAACTTCAAGTTAAAAAGTTGACATTCAAATTTAAAAAGCTGACATTCAAATTTAGAAAGTCGACTTTCAATTTCAAATTAAAATACTTGGATCTCATATTAAACATTTTACCTTCAACCTAAAAAAGCTGACTTTTAACATAAAAAGTTTCAATTGAAAACAAATGAAATTCAATTAAAAAATGTAGTATCTGAATTTGTGTAACGTAAAGGCACTACACCTTTTCGCTCTCAAATTAAAAAAACCTTCAAATTTAAAAAGTTTACTTTCATATTTAAAAAATGAACTTCAGATTTAAAAAGTTGACCATCGTAGTAAAAAATTGAACTTTAAATTTAAAAAGTTTGCTTTCATATTAAAAAAAAGGAACTCAAATTTTTAAAAATCGCCTTTAAATTAAAAAAAAGAGCTGGATTTCAAATTTAAAAAATAAATTCAAATTTTTAAAGTTGATTTTCAAATTAAAATAAGTGAATTTCCCCCACCTGGAGAGGTAACCCATATTTATGCCCAATCCACCCGCACTTGGGTAGTGAGTATAGCCGAGACTTTAGCGAGCCAATTAAGCCATTTCAGCACCCAATAGACCCGCTTTGGTTGGTCATGTGCTGTAACGACCTGGAGGTGATGTTGAGCCCATCTTTTATTTCAGTTACTTTTTTTCATGTTATTATTTCGGTTTTTCAGAGATCTTAATTTTATACAGGTAGAAAATACCAGTATTGCAAACTTGCATTATTAAATATTTTTCCCGTACAGTATTTGAAAAATACTCATTCGTTACTGAGACGGCTGAGTTATGTAAGGGAACGGTTGCTAGGGGCGCGAAAGTCCTCTAATGCGGATATGATTAGAAGAAATCTCACAAGCTCTGAAAATAGGTTCTCTAACGTCACGGTAGACAGTTGGCTGAAATGTTGGAAACGTTCGGAAGATGACTGATAGAGAATTTTATTTTTACTAATTTTAAGCAGTTTATCATTACAAACGCATATGATAAGTAATACTATAGATATGGCTCTTACAAATGTTGTATGGATAAAATATGGTATTTCATTAAGAAATAAGTGCCTGAGAAGCGAAAACACTAGGATATTTTTGTGTAGGTTGGTTACACAAATTCATATAGTGCTACGACGCATGATATACGCAGGTAACCATAAGTGTCCCATAAACTACATATTTACTGCAGATATATAGAGGACATATGCATAAATATAGTAATAAAAGAAGAAATGCAGAAACTACTTGAAACATTCAAAAAGTGCTCTTCACTTGACTATACAATCGAAAATAGGCAAATTAAGCGACTCCCATTTCTAGGTACTCTTACCACTAAACATAACGATAAAATAACTACCAGTGTTTACGTTAAAAATACAAATTCAGGTCTGAGCATGAATGCAAGCAAAAGCGAATGTCTCAAACGTTACATAAAAAGCGTAATAAATTAATACATCAACCGCGCGTTCACCCATTGCTCAACATGGAAAGATACACACGAAGAACTGTAGCGCACTACACAAGTACTCGTAAACAAGGGTTTCACAAACGGAGCATACACGCCGCTATTTCCCCCTAAATGGAAAGATGGTATATGTCACCTAAAGGCAGTACCAATCAACAAACAGAAAAGAACATCATTAAACTCTACTACACGAACATCATGAGCACTGCCTACAAAATAAATGAGTTATAAAAGAAATCATAAACAGAGGAGTTAAAGCAACACGAAATGAGAATAATGTATCTCTCACAATTTATTACAACAACAAACGCACCTTCAACTCATAATGAAAAACAACCCAGGAACTCACCTAACACCCAAGCAGAAAAGTCACCTGATATATGAATATACTTGTAAAATGGGAGACTGAACTCCAACCTCATTCATATATCTGAATGACCGAAACAAAGCTAACCCGATAAATGACCTATCACTTAAGCAACGGTTTTCCCAGGACACATACGTTGGAAAAACATGGAAAACACTGGACCGGAAGTCACTTAAGAGAACACCGAAATCTTAGCACACGCTCCAAACCGAGGACAGTTGCTTATATTAGAGGCCATATACATTAAGGAAAAACGACCGAAATTAAATATTCAAACAAATGCATAATTCATCTTGCCTTCCTCCCGTCCATTTGCCCGTAATAATAATCCCTCCCCATCTTAATCTTGTGACCATTATAGAGGCTCAACCATTTGCATGTAACTTCACGTGTTTAAAGAAATTCCATTTCTTATGAATATGTTCGTATAAATGTTAAAACAACTAATCACATATATAAAGCTCTGTATCTCATTCCTTAGTCACAACTGTTTAGCATCTGGAAATGATATTTGTATATATCGAAACGCGTCAGGACAATAAAGAATTTCGTTTTGCTTAGTGAACCAGCCTTTCTACCCTCGTGCGTCACGACTTTCTAATGAATTTTGGAAAACTAATTCACGGGTCAAGCCGAGACAAACAATGGAATATAGGACAAATCGAGAGACTTGAAAAGGAAACAATTAACAATAAGTTAGCAGTCGTCTTCCATAAAATAGGTTACGACGAAAATCTACTGATATATATATATATATATATATATATATATATATATATATATATATATATATATATATATATATATATATATATATATATATATATATATATATATATATATATATATATATATATATATATATATATATATATATATATATATATATATATATAATTTTCCGGCATTTGCCTTCCACTGTTGAGGAAAACCCTTCCTCGTTTTTTTTAGGAATTTTTTTTCCATCTTGTTCAATTTGTTTCCAATTTTTCAGCATAAGTTTGAATTTTTTGAGGATCATCTCTCCATCTTGTTTTGGTCTTCTTTTCGGTCATCTTTTATCAAGTGGAATCCAATCGATAATATTTCTGGTCCATCTATCGTCTTGGAATCTTGAAAAATCTGATTTCAAGCTCAATTCCAGGTTTATTATAGCTTCCACTATATCCTGAAGTTTAGTGTGTCCTCGTATCCAAGTGGTTGATTTTATGTCAGGTCAAGTTATCCCCATCATAATGCACCCATGAGTTCTGTGTTGTTTTAGCTTTCATGTAATTTTTTAGAGTTAGGTTCCAAGTTTCTGCTTCTTATGTGAGAGTTGGGATTATGCAGTGGTTGTCTACCTTTCTTTTCAGGCACAGGCTCATTTCGCTTTTGAAGATTATGCTTGTCTTTATAAATGCCTTCTAGCTTAGAATGGTTCTGAGTTAGATTTCTTGATCTTTTCCCGTTAATATTGTAATCTGTTAATCAAGATAGATACCCCGTAAGGGGCTCGGCGATTTGCAATCCTGGCCGCCCTGCTGACGGAACTCAGCACCCTGTCCGACCCCATCTTAGCCTCTTCTCCTACCTTCAAAACACTTGTGTTTCCTCGCTTTTCATACAACCTCTCCCACAACTTTCTCTGGTCAGCCTCTAATTTCACAGGGTAGATGCTTACCTTCGTCTCAGCCAACCGTTCCTGATCGGGGCTGAGGGGGGAGGGGACAACGTTCCCTAACCCCTGAGCTCCGGTTCGGGATTTTTTTTTTTTAACAACCTGCTTCATCTCCACCCATACTTTCCTCACATCCCTTTTCCTTCTTTTTCACCATCTATTCTTGATTTTACGCCGTGCCCAAGGTGGAGCCGCCATGCTAAAGGGCTGCCAGGTCACCAGACGGGAGGGGTGGCCTTAAATGGTGCACCTGGCTCTGCCAGGCCCGTAAGCACCCCTTGCAGAACGGCCTACTGCGAGGGGTGATGTGCTATTGCATCCAGTAATAAGAAGAGGGTCACCATGCCCAATGATGTGTCAACCTCCCTCTTTGATTCCCTCTGTACCATCGAGGAAGCCGCCCTCGGGCATCTCCAGCGAAAAAATGGAGGTCTTCCCCCGCCTGTGCTTGAGCAGGGGACCATCCATATTTCTCTAGCCGGAAAGGAGGCTTACTCCTCTCTTACGACTACGGGTGTAGGGGACTCCCCCTCACCCCTTTCTCTGGAGGTGCTTTCGGGCACCTTCCTATTTCCATCGGCAGTCCCTCGTTTTCTTTCTAAGGGGACTGCCAAGAAAGCCAGCAGGCAGCCCATTGCCGACCACCCCTCATTGAAGCGGCTTGGTAGGGCAAACCACCTTAGGGGGGGAGAGGGAAGCCAGGCCCAAACCGTCGCTTCCCTCAAAAGACCTGCTGGCAAGGATACTAAACCTTGCCGGGGTTTAGGCCTGTGCCTACCCACACATGACCGGTGACGCTGCCAACGGGACCTGCGATGTCCTGGGAGGGGATGGCAAACTGGAGGCCCATCCTGAGATAGACATGGTCCTTGAGGCAACCCAGCCTCAGACAGTAGGGCTTTCCATGGGGAGGAATCCGGGCTCGGCGCCAAGCCCCGAACTCGAATCCGCCCCTATGCAAGGTCCTCCTCAAACGGCTGGGATATCTGAGGCAGTACAAGGAGGAGAGAGATCTCTAACCGGTGCCTCTGCGACCACCAGGACCTTCTCCATTTCAGAAACGGACCTGGCTGATGCCGGTCCATATGACCTGGGGGCTCCTGCCAGCGGAGGGCAGAAGCGGGTTCATTCCCCGCCCTCCTCTCCTAAAAAGAAAAAGAACAGGAAAAAGACGAAAAAGACTCGGGGCTCCTCTCCATCCGCGGGGGCTGCGGGGACGGATGGGTCTGCTGCCACTTTGGCAAGCAACCAAGCCAAGATCGGTACATCCGGCCCCTCCCCCCCACCCCCTTGTGCGGAGCCCCTAACTATGACTAAGACCAAAAGTGCACAGAGCAGAGCCTCGATAACATCGGAGCCCCTCATTCAGAGGTTACCTGGGGTTTTTGAGCCCGCTGGCTTCAAACGCTTCCTCGTCATTCGCTCCACTGATGGCAGCATGTTGGCCAAGGGCAACATGATCCATCAGAGGACAGCATTAGCTAGTGCAATTGGTAGAGAGCCCAAGGTGACCCGTTTCTCGGACGGGAGCCTTCTGGCGAATGCGGCGAATCCCGCCGAGGCGGCCAAGATAAGTGCTCTTCGGACACTTCATGACACCCCGGGGAGTGTGACGCCGCACTCTACCATAAACTTTGTGAAAGGAGTAGTTTATGCGAGGGAACTCGTTGACTTCTCCAATGAGGACATCACCTTAGAGCTGGCCAACCATGGGGCGGTCAAGGTCGAACTTGTGATGAGAAAACAGGGAGGGGCCTTCGAGTCCCACCCCTACACTTTTCGTCACGTTCGACTGTGACAAGCTCCCTGAGTCGGTGCGTGCCGGTTGGTACCGCTACCGCGTGAAGGCATTCGTGCCACTGCCGCAGCGGCGATATTACTGTCACCGCTTCGGCCATACGAATCGTTCTTGTAGACGAGCAAAGTCGGGGTCACCCGAAGTCTGTGTAAATTGCTCTAAGGCCGCACACGATAAGTATAAATCGTGTGTGTCCAAGTCTGTCAATTGTGGAGAGCCGCACCCCGCTTCTTCGAAGCAATGTGGTGCATATCTCCTTGAAAAAGAAATCCTTTCCGTTCAGACTCAGGATCGACTCTCATTCCGCAAGGCTTAGGACTTGGTCCTGGCGCGCCCGGCTCTGCCTGGGACGTCTTATGCCTCAATAGTTAGAAAGGTAGCCTCTGCTCCTGTCCCATCCATGCCAACGAGGTCGGTTGTTTTCGCGCATATTCGGAGCCCTTCTGCGGGCGCTACTCAAGCCGGGCGCTGCCCTGGTAAAGTTGGAGGCAAAAAGGGTTCATAACCGGCCCAGACTAAAACCAGGGCTCCCCCCTCTTCCTCCAGCGTGACCGTTTTCCCTAAGGCCAAACGGCCACGCGCCTCCACCGAGTCGTTAGACTCACAGGAGGCAACACCCCTGAAGTTGGTCGCCAGGCCATCTTTCGGGGTTCCTAAAGCTGTCGCCCGAAAGGAGGACAGCAACAAAGGAGCTGCTGATCCTTCACTGACGCCTAGTGGTGGGCTGTGTGGCTCGTTGACGGTGGCTCCTCGTAAAGAGGGCACCCTGCCTCCGAAGCCGCAACGCCCGCCTAAGGTTTCGAGACGGAGGGAGGAAAAGACTCGCATGGCGAGCCCAACCTCCCCCAATACGTCCTCGAAGTCGACAGCGCCTTCAGCGCTTTGTCCGGCCAACAGCGCCTTCAGCGCTTTGTCCGGCCAACAGCGCCCTGGGTTCTGCCTCCGGAAAGCGTACGGCCATTCCCGTGAGGGCATTCTGTTCGAAGAGGGACCCCGCGTCTCCTCCGAGCTAGGCCTGGAGGGCATATTCCTTCAATGGAATTGACGTGGACTCCGGGCCAACTGGGAGGAGCTGCGGAGACTCGTCTCGTCCGGTTCCCCGTTAGCTATTTTTCTGCAGGAGACCCTGCTAGGCGCGTGCCCCATGCCTGTCATTCCGGGGTATAAGGGTCTTGCGACCCCACCACTACGAGATGAGGGCCGGGCTGGGGGATGCTCTGTTTACACCCGGCATGATGTCTCCGTTCTTCTCTTAGCCTTAGATACCTCCTTTCAGGCAGTGGCTGTGCAGCTTCACCTTGATAGGACGTATACTATCATTTCTGCGTACATTCCATCGTCAGCTGACTTCGACGTAGGGGACTTCGGCGGCGTCGTGGCACGGTTCCTGAGGCCCTTTCTTTTGCTTGGAGATCTGAACGGCAGGCATCCTCTCTGAGGAGATCACTCAATAAATCCCAGGGGACAAGTCCTTGCCGATCTGATCGAAGAGCTTGAGATGGGTGTCCTAAACGTGGATGAGTTTACGCATCACTATTCGAGAACCGCTTCATTTCTCTTGCTTTGACCTATCTTTGTGGTCTTCGGATGCACAGCCTGATTTTGATAGTGGGTGGTAGATGACCTCCATGGTAGTGATCAATTTCCTATTCAAATATCATTTTCAGGGCAACTGCTGCCTGAGAGCCCACCTCGGTAGTGCTTGGCGCCGGCGCAGTGGCCTGCATTTCAGGAAATAACTCGACTTCTCTATCTCAGTCGAGGAGTTTAGGTCGGTTAATGAGGCCGTTGAGTTCTTCTCCGGCAACCTCATCGCCGCGAGCCTGACTATATTCCTAGAACGTATTGCCGTTTTGTCACTCCGACCACTCTCGTGGTGGTCGGCCGAGTGTGAAACGACCCTCAAACAGAAGCGTTATACCTACATGCGCCATAAGCACCGCCCGAACGATTTCATTGTCGGTGAGGGGCTAGGGCTAGGTTCTGGTATATTTTGAAGCACGCCCGCCGCTCTTCTTGGCGGGCATACGTGTTTCACTTAATGGGATAACCACTCTAGCAGAGGTGTGGAAGCGAGTCAAAACGATTCGGGGCAAGTTCTCTCAGAAACCCCCTCCCGTTCTCTAAGAGAATGGGACCGCAATCTCGGACCCCGCGTCCGTGGCGGAATCCTTCTTGCCGCTTTCTCCTCATTCTCTAGCCGAAATGCTGCTCCGCCAGCATTCAATGCACGTCGTGATGTCATGGAAGGCCACCGGCAGGACTTTACTTCCAGAGGCGGAGAACCCTTCAACGACAGGTTTACTGTGAGTGAGTTGCGCTCTGCTCTTGCTTCGTGCGCGGACACCGCCCATGGTCCGGATGATGTCCCGTACGCCATGCTTGAACACCTGGGTGAGCGAGGCATGGCTTTTCTGTAAGATTTGTTCAACAGGATCTGGGTGGAGGGTCTCCTCCCCGATTTTTGGCGAATCGCTACTCTCCTCGCCCTGACCAAATTGGGAAAGATCACTCTAATCCGGCCGGTTCCGCCCAATCTCTCTAACTTCTTGCGTGTGCAAGTTGATGGAGAAATTGGTAAATGTTAGATTAGCATTTTTCCTCGATAGCGACGGCAATCTGTCTTCTGCACAGAGCGGCTTCCGTAAGTTCCACTCCACGTCAGATGCTCTGCTCCGATTGGAAAATGCCGTCTGCCAGGCCTTCCTTCGTAGTCAGCACTACGCCACGGTGTTTTTCGATCTGGAGATGGCCTATGATACCGCATGGCGATACGGGATCATGGAGACTCTCCACACGATGGGGGCATTTTTTTTTTTTTTATAGAGCCCATCTGGCAACTACCCACTTGGGCATAAGTCGCCGAAAAACACGACAGCCTAGAATTAGGCTACTTTAAAGTTAAAATATGAAAACTTAACAATCAATATAAATTGGAAAAACTTAACAATCGAAGCAATCTCCGGCAGCGGGGGGAGGTCCCCCTCACCCCAGTGCAGGAGAGTGCAACCTAAAACAAAACAATAACAAAAAAAAAGGAACCTTAAATAAAGGGGAGAAGGCCGGCCTCCCCCAAAAAGTCAATAAGTCCACCAGTCATGGTGCACGCACTCGTCCCGAGTACAAGGGACAGGCGGTAGCGACCCCGCCCATCCCGGTACCGAGACAGGTATCGTGCGCGAAGATCACCCAGACTGGGACATTCGACAAGAATATGCCGAACAGTCTGGGGGACGACGCAGTCGTTGCAATAGGGCGCAGGAGGGCGCTCCATCAGATAGCGATGCGTCACACGAGTGTGTCCGATTCGGAGACGACAGAAAGCAACCTGAAGCCGCCGCGGCATTGGGGATAGGTCCATGGGAACAGTCGCGGCGCAATGGCACGCAACTTTAAGTTCCCTTCGACCGTCTCCAATCTTCTTTGCCAAGCAGTCCGAAGAGCTGCCCGTATTCCTGCCATGTAGTCGGTGTGAGGAAGAGCGAAACGCTGGTCCGGTCGCAGAGTCCTCGCGGACTCTTTTGCGCCCTTATCGGCGCGCTCATTCCCCGCAATTCCTACATGTCCAGGAACCCAGCAGAAGATAATCTCGACATCTGCCCGGCTCGCCAAAACCGTGGCGTCACGGATATCGCGAACCAGGGGATGCGGAGATTCCAATGCCCCGAGAGCACTCAGTGCGCTTTGTGAGTCGCTATAGATCACAATCCGGTCTCCGAACCGGGCACGTCGCGTAATCTCCTGTACCGAGTGGTGTATTGCCACCAGCTCGGCCGTGAAGACAGACGCAGCGCCTGGTAGAGCCCCGCTGACTTCAAACAGAGGGGATACGGCGTGGAAGCCGACCCCCTCTTGGGACTTGGAGCCATCCGTATACACTGGCACGGTACCAGCGTGACACGATGTGTGCTCCAAAAAGGTCGAACGCAATACTCCCGGCGCAGTACAAGCTTTGGGAGCAGAGGCGTGGCGACAAATAGCCAAATGTGGTACCCTCCAGGGTGGCGTCCTGGGCAGAACCCGAGAGCTATATCTACCTCTCGAAGGAGTTTCCTGGCCCTAAACCCAAAGGGCTTAGGGTATGACTGGCGTCTCTCGGCGGCATAGGCACCATCGAGATCAGCTGCGGATGCAGTGAGAGCTGTTGGCGACTGAGGGAGGCGCCGGGCTCGCGCGTACAGGCGAGTGATGCACTGCACGCGGCGCAGAGCGAGTGGCATCTCCCCAGCATCGACCAACAGGCTCTCAATGGGAGAAGTGCGGAAGGCACCGGTCGCAAGGCGAAGGCCGGTGTGGTGGATCGAATTCACCTTCCGCAATAAACGCTCGGCTGCGGATGCATAAAACTCGAAACCGTAGTCGAGCTTCGAGCGAACAAAGGATCGATAAAAAAGTAAGGCGGTAGCCCTATCAGCGCCCCAAGCGCTGAACGTCACGGAACGGAGAATGTCCATGGCGCGGGTACAAGAGACCCTAAGGCTGCGAATATGAGCCTCCCAGGTGAGGCGTCGGTCGAATACAAGACAAAGGAAACGGTGCGACTCAACCACATCCAGGCGCACCCCATTAAGAAACAAATCTGGGTCGGGGTGAAGCCGTGGATGGCGGCAGAAGTGCACCACCTTAGTCTTGGCCAAAGAAAACCGAAACCTGTGCGCTTCGGCATAGTGAGAGACGCGGTTCAATGCCTGTTGGAGTCGACGCTCCAGAGTTGGCATCTGGGCCGCGCCAAAAGAGATCGAAAGGTCGTCCACGTAGAGCGTAGCGAGAACATCTTCCGGCAGCACCGAGGTGATGCCGTTGATGCTCAGGGCAAAGAGTGTGACACTGAGGACACTTCCCTGCGGGACACCCTCTTCCTGCTCCTTTGGGCTGGAGAGGGCTCCCCCCACCCGTACGCGGAATCGACGATCTCGCAAAAATTCAGATATAAAAATTGGGAGGCGTCCCCTCGCCCCCATCGTGTGGAGAGTCTCCATGATACCGTATCGCCATGCGGTATCATAGGCCTTCTCCAGATCAAAAAACACCGTGGCGTAGTGCTGTCTACGAAGGAAAGCCTCGCAGACGGCACTTTCCAGTCGGAGCAGAGCATTCGACGTGGAGTGGAACTTACGGAAGCCGCACTGTGCAGAAGACAGATGGCCTCCGCTGTCCAGGAAATAGGCTAATCTAACATTTACCAATTTCTCCATCAACTTGCACACGCAAGAGGTTAGAGAGATTGGGCGGAAACCGGTCGGAGTAGAGTGATCTCTCCCCGGCTTGCGAAAGGCGAGCACAGTAGCGATTCGCCAGGAGTCTGGGAGAAGACCTTCCACCCAGATCCTGTTGAACAAATCTAACAGAAAGGCCATGCCTCGCTCACCCAGGTGTCGAAGCATGGCGTACGGGACATCGTCCGGACCATGGGCGGTGTCCGCGCACGAAGCGAGAGCGGAACGCAACTCACTCACAGTAAACTTGTCGTTGAAGGGTTCTCCGCCTCTGGAGGTAAAGTCCAGCCGGCGGCCTTCCGCGACATCACGACGTGCATTGAATGCTGGCGGAGCAGCATCACGGCTAGAGAATGCGGAAAAAGCGGTCGCTAAGGATTCCGCCACGGACGCGGGGTCCGAGATTGCGGTCCCATTCTCCTGGAGAACGGGAGGGGGGTCCTGCGAGAACTTGCCCCGAATCCTTTTGACTCGCTTCCACACCTCAGCTAAAGGGGTCTTCCCGTTAAGTGAAGACACGTATGCCCGCCAAGAAGAGCGGCGGGCGTGCTTCGAAATATACCGGAACCTAGCCCTAGCCCGACGAAATTCAGCGACAGTGAAATCGTTCGGGCGGCGCTTATAGCGCATGTAGGCATAACGCTTCTGTTTGAGGGCCGTCTCACACTCGGCCGACCACCATGGGAGTGGTCGGCGTGCAAAACGGCCAGACGTCCTAGGAATAGTAGTCAGGCCTACGGCGATGAGGTTGCCGGAGAAGAACTCAATGGCCTCATCTACCGACCTAAACTCCTCGACTGAGATAGAGAATTCAGTCATTTCCTGAAATGCAGGCGACCGCGCCCGCGCCAAGCACCATCGAGGTGGTCTCTCAGGCGGCAGTTGCCCTGAAAATGATATTTGAATGAGAAAGTGATCACTACCATGGAGGTCATCGACCACCCCCCAATCAAAATCAGGCTGTGCATCTGAAGAGCACAAAGATAGGTCAAGGCAAGAAAATGAAGCGGTTCTCGGACAGTGATGCGTAAACTCATCCACGTTTAGGACACCCATCTCAAGCTCTTCGATCAGATCGGCAAGGACTTGTCCCCTGGGATTTATGGAGTAATCTCCCCAGAGAGGATGCCTGCCGTTCAGATCTCCAAGCAAGAGATAGGGCCTCGGCAACCATGCCACGACGTGGCGGAAGTCCCCCGCGTCGAAGTCAGCTGACGGTGGAATGTACGCAGAAATGATAGTATACCTCCTATCCAGGTGCAGCTGCACAGCCACTGCCTGAAAGGAGGTATCTAAAGAGAAAGGAAGAACGGAGACATCATGCCGGGTGTAAACCGCGCATCCCCCAGCCCGGCCATCCCGCGGTGGTGGGGTCGCAAGACCCTTATACCCCGGGAGGGCAGGCAGCGGGCACGCGCCTAGCATGGTCTCCTGCAAAAAAATAGCTAACGGGGAACGGGACGAGACGAGCCTCCGCAGCTCCTCCCAGTTGGCCCGGAGTCCACGGCAATTCCATTGAAGGAATATGCCCTCCAGGCCTAGCTCGGAGGAGACGCGGGGGCCCTCCTCGAATTGAAGACCCTCACGGGAATGGCCGTACGCTTCCCGGGGGCAGAACCCCGGGCGCTGTTGGCCGGACAAAGCGCTAAAGGCGCTGTCGCCTTCGAGGACTTATTGGGGGAGGTTGGGCTCGCCATGCGAGTCTTTTCCTCCCTCCGCCTCGAAACCATAGGCGGGCGTTGCGGCTTGGGAGGCGGGGGGCCCTCTTTTCGAGGAACCACCGTCTCCGAGCCACTCGCTCCACCTCGGGGCGTGGGCGAAGGGGCCGAAGCTCCTTTGTTGCTGTCCTCCTTTCGGGGAACAGCTTTAGGAACCCCGGAAGATGGCCTAGCGACCATCTTCAGGGGTGTTGCCTCCTGTGAGTCTAACGACTCTGTGGAGGCGCGTGGCCGTTTCGCCTTACGGGAAACGGTCACGCTGGGGGAAGAGGGGGGAGCCCTGGTATTAGCCGGGGCTGGGTGTGAACCCTTTTTGCCGCCAGCACTACCAGGGGAGCGCCCGGGTGTAGTAGAGCCCGCAGAAGGGCTCCGAATGGGCGCGGAAACAAACGTGCTCGTTGGCCTGGATGGGCCAGGAGCAGAGGGTGCTTTTCTAACTATTGAGGCATATGACGTCCCAGGCAGAGCCGGGCGCGCCAGGACCAAGTCCTTAGCCTCGCGGAATGAGAGTCGATCCTGGGCCTGAATGGCCAGGATTTCTTTCTCAAGGAGATATGCACCACATTGCTTCGAAGAAGCAGGGTGCGGCTCTCCGCAATTTACACACTTGGCCACACACGATTTGGACTTATCGTGTGCGACCTTGGAGCAATTTACACAGACTTCGGGTGACCCCGATTTTGCACGTCTACATGATCGATTCGTGTGGCCGAAGCGGTGACAGTAATAGCACCGCCGCGGCAGTGGCACGAATGCCTTCACGCGGTAGCGGTACCAACCGGCACGCACCGACTCAGGGAGCTTGTCACAGTCGAACGTGACGAAGAGTGTAGGGGTGGGTCTCGAGGCCCCTCCCTGTTTTCTCATCACACGTTCGACCTTGACCGCTCCATGGTCGGCCAGCTCTAGGGTGATGTCTTCTATGGAGTAGTCAACGAGTTCCCTCGCATAAACTACTCCTTTTACAAAGTTCATGGTAGAGTGCGGCGTCACACTCACCGGGGTGCCATGAAGTGTCCGAAGAGCACTTATCTTGGCCGCCTCGGCGGGATTCGCCGCATTCGCCAGAAGGCTCCCGTCCGAGAAACGGGTTACCTTCGGCTCTCTACCAATTGCACTAGCTAATCCTCTCCTCTGATGGATCATGTTGCCCTTGGACAACATGGTGCCATCAGTGGAGCGAATAACGAGAAAGCGTTTGAAGCCAGCGGGCTCGAAAACGCCAGGTAACTTCTGAATCAGGGGCCCCGATGTCATCGAGGCTCAGCCCTGTGCACTCTTGGTCTTAGTCAGGGGCTCCGCACACGAGGGGGTAGAGGGGCCGGATGTGCCGATCTTGGCTTGGTCGCCTACCAAAGTGGCAGCAGACCCATCCGTCCCCGCAGCCCCCGCGGATGGAGAGGAGCCCCGAGTCTTTTTCGTCTTTGTCTTTTTCTTCTTTTTAGGAGAGGAGGGCGGGGAATGAACCCGCTTTTCACCCCCGCCGGTAGAAGCCCCCAGGCCAGATGGACCGGCCTCAGCCAGGTCCTTCTCTGAAATGGAGAAGGTCCCGGTGGGCGCAGGGGATTCATCCGGAGGAGATCCCTCCCCTCCTTGTCCTGCCTGAGAATCCACAGCCGTTTGATGAGGACCTTGCATAGGGGCGGATTCGGGTTCGGTGCTTGGCGCCAAGCCCGGATTCCCCCCCATGGAAGGCCCTACCTTCTGAGGCTGGTTTTCCTCAAGGACCATGTCTATCACAGGAGGGGCCTCCAGTTGGCCATCCCCTCCCAGGACATCGCAGGTCCCCTTGGCAGCGTCATAAGTCTTTAGTGGGGAGGCACAGGCCTTGACCCCGGCAAGGTTTAATATTTTTGCCAGCAGGTCTTTTGAGGGAAGCGACCGAAGGGGCCTGGCTTCCCTCTCCCCCCTAAGGGGGTTTGCCCTACCGAGCCGCTTGTACGAGGGGCGGTCGGCAATGGGCTGCCTGCTGGCTTTCTTGGCAGTCCCCTTAGAAAGCATAGGAGGGACTGCCGCTGGAGATAGGGAGGTGCCCGAAAGCACCTCCAGAGAAGGGGGTGAGGGGGAGTCCCCTACACCCAGGGGCGTAGGAGAGGAGTAAGCCTCCTCTCCGGTTAAAGAGGTATGGAGGGTCCCCTGCGCAAGCACAGGGGGGGGGGGACCTCCATCTTTTCTGTGGAGCTGCACGAGGGCGGCTCCGTTGTTGTTATAGGGGGAATTAAGGGGAGATGTTTTTTTTTTTCATCATTGGGCATGGTAACCCTCTTTGTTTTACGGGACGCAATCGCTCACCACCTCTTGCAGTAGCCCGCACTGCAAGAGGTGCTTACAGGCCCGGCAGAGCCAGGCGCCGCCATTTGGGACCACCCCTCCCGCCTGGTGGCCTGGCAGTCCTTCGGCATGGCGGCTCCACCTTGAACACGGCGTAAAACGGATAGATTTTGAAGACGAGAGGAAAAGGGATGTGAGGAAGGTATGGGTGGGGATGAAGCAGGTTGTTAAAAGCCAACCACCCCAGACCGGAGCTCAGGGGTTAGGGGACATTGTCCCCTCCCCCCTCAGCCCCGATCCGGGACGATTGGCTGAGAAGAAGGTCAGCTTCTACCCTGTGAAATTAGAGGCTGACCAGAGAAAGTTGTGGGAGAGGTTGTATGAAAAGCGACGAGGTAGGATAGGAATACAGGCTATCTGAAGGAAGGAAGAGAGGCTAAGCTGGGGCCGGACGGGGCGCTGGATCCCGTCAGCACGGTGGCCAGGATGGCAAATCGCCGCGCCCCTTACGGGGCACGATGGGGGCAAGGGGACATCTCCCAGTCTTTATACCTGAATT
This sequence comes from Ceratothoa steindachneri, assembly GCA_963969495.1. NCBI lineage: Eukaryota > Metazoa > Arthropoda > Malacostraca > Isopoda > Cymothoidae > Ceratothoa > Ceratothoa steindachneri. Next base: position 74,036,645 of record OZ018324.1, on the reverse strand, counting down.
TTTGCGAGATCATCGATTCCGCGTACGGGTGGGGGGAGCCCTCTCCGACCCAAAGGAGCAGGAAGAGGGTGTCCGGCAGGGGAGTGTCCTCAGTGTCACAATCTTTGCCCTGAGCATCAACGGCATCACCCCGGTGCTGCCGGAAGATGTTTTCGCTTCGCTCTACGTGGACGACCTTTCGATCTCTTTTGTCGCAGCCCAGATGCCAACTCTGGAGCGTAGACTCCATCAGGAATTGAACCGCGTCTCTAGCTATGCCGAAGCGCTCAGGTTTTGGTTTTCTTTGTCCAAGACTTAGGTGGTGCACTTCTTCCGCCAGCCACGGCTCCACCCCGATCCAGGTTTGTTTTTTTAATGGGGTGCGAATGGAAATGGTTGAATCGCACGGTTTCCTTGGTCTTGTAATTGACCGACGCCTCACCTGAGAGGCTCATATTCGCAGCCATAGTGTCTCTTGTACCCGCGCCATGAATATTCTCCGTTCCGTGACGTTCAGCGCTTGGGGTGCTGATAGGTCTACTGCCCTACTTTTTTATCGATCCTTTGTTCGTTCGAAGCTCGACTACGGATGCGAGTTTTATGCATTCGCAGCCGAGCGTTTATTGTGGAAGGTGGACTCGATGCACCACACCGGCCTTCTTCTGGCGACCGGTGCGTTCTGCACTGGCCCGATTGAGAGCCTGTTGGTCGATGCTGGGGAGATGCCACTCGCTCTGCGCCGCGTGCAGGGCATCACTCGCCTGTACACGCGAGCCCGGCATCTCTTTCAGTCGCCAACAGCTCTCACTGCATCCGCAGCTGATCTCTATGGTGCCTATGCCGCCGAGAGACGCCAGTCATACCCTAAGCCCTTTGGGTTTTTTTTGCCAGGAAACTCCTTCGAGAGCTAGGTATAGCTCTTGGGCCGGTGGCGCCTCTGGTTCTGCCCAGGACGCCACCATGGAGGGTACCACCTTTGGCTATTTGTCGCCACGCCTCTGCTCCCAAAGCTTGTACAGCGCCGGGAATATTGCTTTCGACCTTTTTAGAGCAGACCTCGTGTCACGCTAGAACCGTGCCAGTGTATACGGATGGCTCTAAGTCCCCAAAAGGGGTCGACTTTCACGCCGTATTGCCTCTGTTTGAAGTCAGCGGGGCTCTGTAAGGCACTGCGTCTGTCTTCACGGCCGAGCTGTTGGCAATACACCACTTGGTTCGGGAGATCACGCGACGTGCCTGGTTCGGAGACCGGATTGTGATTCTTTAGCGACTCACAAAGCGCCCCGAGTGCTCTCGAGGCTTTGGAATCTCCGCATCCCCCGGTTTGCGATATCCGTGACGCCACGGTTTTGGCAATCTGGGTAGATGTCCAGATTATCTTCTGCGGGGTTCCTGGACATGTAGGAATTGCAGGGAATGGACGCGCCGATGAGGGCTCCAAAGAGTCCGTGAAGACTCTGCGACCGGACCAGCGTTTCACTCTTCCTCACACCGACTACATGGCAGGAATTCGGGAATCTCTTCGGACTGCTTGACAAAGAAGATGGGAATTTAAAGTTGCGTGACATTGCGCCGCGACTATTCCCATGGACCTTTCCCCCTATGTCGCGATGGCTTCAGGTTGCTTTCTGTCGTCTCCTAATCGACCATACTCGTGTGACGCATCTCTCTTCGATAGAGCACTCGCCTGCGCCCTATTGGGACGACTGCGTTGTTCCCCAGACTGTTCGGCACATTTTTGTCGAATGTCTTAGTCTGGGTGATCTTCGCGCACGTTACTTCTCTCGGTACCGGGATGGGCGATGTCGCTACTGCCTGTCCCTTGTACTCGGAACGAGTGCGTGCACTTTGACTGGTGGACTTGTTGACTTTTTGCGGGAGGCCGGCCTTCTCCCTATTATTTAACCAGGTTTTTTGCTGTGTTTTGTTAGTTTTTTTCCCTAATAGGTTACACGCTCCTGCGCCGGGGATACCTCATCCCGACGCAGGAGCTTGTTTACTACTAGTTTCCTTTTCCCTTTTTTCAATTTCTGGTGTTGTTTGGGTTGTTTTTTTGTATTATTGCATTAGATTTTAAAGTAGCCTAGTACTAGGCAGTTTTTAATACGGCGACTAATGCCCAAGTAGGCAGTCGCCAGATGAGCTCTTAAAAAAAAATAATCAAGATAGATATATACATATGTCTAACGTTTTAATTTGCTTGCGTCCATTATAATGTCTATTATGTCGAGCTCTCGTTGGTTTGTCATGAGTTTTGTTTTTTCAATCACTTGTAGGTTGTCACAAACTGGGGTCAGGTGACACGCCCAGATTCTTCAACCCAAAGGTTGATAGCCAAGGATAGAAGATGCGTCGACTTAAAACGAAAAAACTTTATTTACAAATGTTTGATAAATGAATCGACTTGAAAATGCCGATATATTCCAAGACTAAATTATCGGAGAAAGGACCTAAAAATTAATTACAACTTTGATAGGTCGAGCTAAGGAATGGCCTTTTGGAACATGTACAAATATTTAGAGTATGGAAGACACAAGAACAAATATGTACACAAAAATAACGCACGTATGATATTCCTATCTATGAGGCCACGGATTAAGAAGGTTAAGCCACAGACGGAAGCACTCACCGGTAACGTAACTACAATGTACCTACGCGTACAAAAATAAAGGGGCACTCACGAGCACCAATATCAGGCCTAGTATGGGCCACACAAAAACAAGGACACCACACACGGTTGTCCTACCAAAGATGCACAACACTCGCGGTAAACCCGCACTAAAATGCAAAAGGGGTACAACTCTGCCGGTTGTCTTACACTAAGTCAATCAAACTCAGGGTAACCTTACCTCAGGGTAACCTCACCTCAGGGTAACCTCACCTCAGGGTAACCTCACCTCAGGGTAACCTCACCTCAGGGTAACCTCACCTCAGGGTAACCTCACCTCAGGGTAACCTCACCTCAGGGTAACCTCACCTCAGGGTAACCTCACCTCAGGGTAACCTCACCTCAGGGTAACCTCACCTCAGGGTAACCTCACCTCAGGGTAACCTCACCTCAGGGTAACCTCACCTCAGGGTAACCTCACCTCAGGGTAACCTCACCTCAGGGTAACCTCACCTCAGGGTAACCTCACCTCAGGGTAACCTCACCTCAGGGTAACCTCACCTCAGGGTAACCTCACCTCAGGGTAACCTCACCTCAGGGTAACCTCACCTCAGGGTAACCTCACCTCAGGGTAACCTCACCTCAGGGTAACCTCACCTCAGGGTAACCTCACCTCAGGGTAACCTCACCTCAGGGTAACCTCACCTCAGGGTAACCTCACCTCAGGGTAACCTCACCTCAGGGTAACCTCACCTCAGGGTAACCTCACCTCAGGGTAACCTCACCTCAGGGTAACCTCACCTCAGGGTAACCTCACCTCAGGGTAACCTCACCTCAGGGTAACCTCACCTCAGGGTAACCTCACCTCAGGGTAACCTCACCTCAGGGTAACCTCACCTCAGGGTAACCTCACCTTAGGGTAACCTCACCTCAGGGTAGCCTCACCTCAGGGTAGCCTCACCTCAGGGTAGCCTCACCTCAGGGTAGCCTCTACTCAGGGTAGCCTCTACTCAGGGTAGCCTCTACTCAGGGTAGCCTCTACTCAGGGTAGCCTCTACTCAGGGTAACCTCTACTCAGGGTAACCTCTACTCAGGGTAACCTCTACTCAGGGTAACCTTAACTTACGGTAACCTTAACTTACGGTAACCTTAACTCACGGTAACCCTAACTCACGGTAACCTTAACTCACGGTGACCTTAACTCACGGTAACCCTAACTCACGGTAACCCTAACTCACGGTGACCTTAACTCACGGTAACCCTAACTCACGGTAACCTTAAATCAGGATAGCCTTAAATAGCAATAGCCTTAAATAGCAATAGCCTTCCGAGACGCACGAAACCGAAGAATAGGTACACGAAATCCACTCTGCTCCCAAACACAACTTTCTTCTCCAAGCACAAAAAAAATGGTCTGTCTTCTGTGAAAAATGAAGGCCTCGACATTGAATTCCACGTAACACTAACAAATATGGATCGTTCAAAATCCCAATGCTACATCAACATACAATGAAAGTTCTTAACTGTAAATATAAAATAACTTTCTTTCATGACAAAATCGTAATAATCTTAATCCAATTTAATATTCGATATAATTAATTAGGATGGAAACTGGCCGATCAAAGTGAACGAAAATTCTAGAATTCCTTTGGATGACGTGTCAGCCTCAATTAAGCGAACGTAGGTCCCACGATATCACGTCACAGCCCTTGTAATAAAATAAAGGCAAATTATCAGATATTACGTGTGTGACATAGGTTAACAGCAACGTGTACAATATCTTCTGCGAATCTTAGGTGATTGAGGTAATTCCCATCCATTTTAATGCGTTTGTTTTGCCAGTTTATCCTCCTGAAGATTCCTTCTATAGAAGACGTGAATAATTTCAGTGTTTGTAGTATCTTCTTGTCTTACATCTTTCTGTAATTAAATTATGTCTGAATCCTTATGCAATAAAATGTAGTATTTGAAACTTTGGTTTATGTGTGTTATAATATTTATGTAGACCAGATCTATACTTTGATTATTCGAGGCATTTATGATCGCTGGTGTTTCTATTGAATCAAACCTTTCTGGTAGTCTACAAATTTCATGTTTAGAAGGATATTTTGCTCTCAGATTTTCTCAATTAGCTGTGTCGTGTTATGACATTATATTATATCAATACCATATTATATCTATGGGGAAGGGACCAATAACTTAAAGGCGAACCGACAGAGGGACGGCACACCACGAGTTTTGACGGGCTGAATAGAGAGAAAGAGTGCAACGAGGTCAAGTAAAATTTGGGCAATGGCAAAACTCAAGGTTATTTAAAGAGGCATGTACAAAAATATAATTTTATTTATATAGAAATGAGAGAATTGATGGGCAAAATTACATCAGAGAATTAATGGGCAAAATTACATCAGATAATTAATGGGCAAAATTACATCGGTAAACGAGGAGGGAAATTGCAGAGTTAGGCATCAGACTATGAAATTAAAAATTAATGTATTCCGGGAGGAGACTATTCAAATTGGGAGGATTAACTCAAATGGGTTACTGAAGGGAGGGAGGGGTTGGCTTAAGAAGGATTCCGGGTGAGACGTCGGGGTAAGGCTTCACGGATGTCTTCTGCACGTGAGGCGAGGCCGCTCGGAGCTTCTGAGCTGGATGTTAAAGTGATGACGGTTTTCCAAAAAGGGGGAGAAGGGCGACAACGTCCGGTCCAGGGAAGAGTATTTCGGCCACCTGAAAACAAGGGGCAAACGAGGAGGGCTTCGATAGGATTTGATGAGTGAAGTCGGAAAAATCGCTCGGTAGCGATAGTTAAATGGAATTGCCTCACCGGCTGGGGCTAATTCCAATACACAAATAGTTCAGCCGTCACTTTGCTTTGTTGTTAGCACCTGACTTGGAACTAGGGGAATCTTCTTGGGTCCTGGCGAAACTTCTCAACTCTGTGTCTGCCTCATGGAGAACGAGCACTATATATGTCTGAGGCTCTCCCCGCGGGGGAGGGGGGTCGTGGGGAACAGCTCTAATCTAGAATGGCCTCGAATCTTCTTGCCGAGGATATTCTTACCCGTGTGAAGGGTGACCGTGGTGGACGCGGTTTGAGGCTACCGCTTGTGGAAGAATTAGGGGGGTAGCCTTACCAATTTAAGCCTAACAGAACCTTCTACAGTGCATGGAAGTTCCGTGCTGGACAAGAAATTCCACGTGGGATTCCCCCACAAGCTGGTTGAAAGTATCAGTAGTCACTCGTTGAGAAGCCTTTTCTGAAGTCAGCTTCTTCTTTCAGGTGTCGGCCATCTAGCTGATTTTGCAGTCTATTGGTAATGACTCTTGTGAACAGTTTATAAACACACGAGATAAAGCTGATTAGTCTGTAGTTTGAAAAGTCCGTTTGGTTTGATCTCCTTTTTTTGCGTAGAAGGATTATTCTGGCATTGTGCCAGTCCTCTGGAATCTAGCCTCTCTTTTGTTTTGAAATCCAATGCAGAGGCAAAGCTCTTCATTTGTTTAATTTCAATTCGAATTTTTTATTTGAAAACGGCCGGGACATTATTGTGTGTTGTTGCTTGGTTGTGGTTCTGTATAGTGTTGTTATTCGAGTACAACTTACTTTTCATAGTACTCCTTAGTTCTTTTAATTATTTATTCTCGATGCTTGATTATTATACCCCCTTTCTCTTTTATAGCTACTATGTGAGATTTTGCTTTTAGAAGTCACTTTTAGCCATTTTATACCCCCTTTCTTTTTTGATAGCGTTTTTAAAAATAGTTGTATTATATTTTCTGATGTCAGCCTTCTGTTTCTTTTTAACGAGCTTGTTACTCGTAGTTTTGCTAATTCAATTTGTGGCTTGGTGCTTGTTACTTTAAGGTGTTTGCGCTTCTTCATTAGGTTTAGAGTTTCTTCTGAGAGTTTGTTGCTGTTCTTATTTTGTGTTTCCTTGTATTTTTCAGCAGTCAGTTAAGTGTTTCATCAAGATATTGTTCATCGCTTGTATGATGCTGGTGTTTCTGGAATGCAAGAAAGATACTTTTCTGGATCTTAAAGGGATTATTTTTTTTAAATGGAATAGTCTTTTCTCTCTTTATGTATGCTAATTTTTATCCTAGATCTGATCATCCTGTGATCACTGATTTTGATTCTTTTGATACCTTGTAAATTATTAAGAGTGATTTTTGTTTGTCGAAAAGCATGTAATAACTTTTAGGGTATACCTGATAGTTTGGGCTTCTCCATCCCTATCTTTGCTGTTGCGTCCTTTTGAAAATACTGTGGGCAATTTTGAGGTTTCGGGCCAGTGTAAAAACAACCAAATCTTCTTCTTCTTCATTTCTTCCCCCCCTCCCCACCCTGATGAGAACTTTCCCATGAATAATTCATTACCTTGTCCAACTCTTACATAAGAGTCTCCGATGACGACTTTAAAATGGGCTTTGTTTCGGCATAGGCTTGTCCAGATGCTATCATAGAATCTATCTAATTCTTCCTCTGTACTAGCAGATGTCGATGCGAATACTTGGACTAATTTGATGGTGTAGTTGTTAGAGACCTTTAGGTTTCCCTAAGCTACTCTTTCCCATATGTTGTCAAATTCTAGTACTACCATTTCTTTGAGCTCTTTATCTATCAAGAATCTAACTCCATGCTGCCTTTTGTCTTTTTTTTCTTTGTGATAGAGTAGGTGATGGTCACTTGTTTTAGTGATAGGTTCCCCGTATCTTCAGGTTGCACACAGACCAATTATATCTTAGTAAATATCATTGACTTCAGTAAGGGATTCTATGAGATGTACCTCATTAGATAGTGTTCAGCAGTTGTCGGTTACAATGTACAAGTCTTTATTTTTTTTATATGTCAACGCTGTGATTAGAATTGTAGGCAATAAAGAAAGGTAACTCAGAAATAATGCACATCCTATGAAAGCCGACGACTAATAGAGTTAATATAAGCATATGGAAACATGAAATGCAAAATAGTGTACAAACTATAGGAGCAAAATAAAATCTTAACAAATTGAGTAAAGGACACGAACCGAAAAAATTAAAAGTAAATATGCGAACAAAAGTAAACTATGATATTGGTTCAAAATAAATGAAAACTGAACAACCAATTAATTAATCAATTTAATTCTCGGATCATTGATTAGTGTATTTAACAAGAGTTCAAGTAGAATTACTTAAAAAAAATCCAATAATGATTATCTATATTTTGATTAAAAGATATTGAGTGTAGTTGAAGACTGACTAAAGTTTAATTCTGGATTTACGATTTTAATGAATAAGGATTTAGAAATATTGAGGTCCAATGATTTATCTGCAGGACGCCTAAATTTTAAAATTTGAGGGTAAAAATGAAGAATTACACGAACAAAATTCCAGCCTGGTAAGAGGTGTATACCTCTATTAGGAAACACATTCATCTTTACAAATTATCAGCTTTAATTGCAGTATAGGTTTGCCTACGTAGTGAGTTTGGCACCTCGCTCACAAAAGATGATAGATAACTGAGGAACTGATTAACAAGGAAAATCTCTTATTTTATGGTTTGAAACATCGAATGTTATGAGAGGAATAGCGTGTATTATGAGTTCAACAATAGAAATGCTTGTAAATAGTGAGAGATTCAACATCGAAACTAGTCATATTATATAACGCAAATCTAGAGGAATTAATCAAATATGCGAATTCAAAAGAATCGCGTAAAGTAACAGTTTCAGTATGATGGTTTATGATTGGTACTTATGATAAGTACTAAAAATTGCAAAGATTATAACTAGGCGTACCAATTTCGAAAAGGATCAGATGGACTGGTATTCCAATTTTGTGGGGTTTTGGAAAGCCATAATTTTGTCTGAACTGAAAAGAGTGTGGTAGTGTTCTTCGAGCAATCCTTTAGACTTGAGTTTACGAAGAATTCTATTAATTTCTTTGTTAGGACAATTATTTGAAAAGGATCTTCATTAATTTTAAGAAATATGAAATATCATTTAATATAGAATTTACTTTACCGTCAGAATCAGTCTTATTTAATAGTACTACACCCTACCATTTATTTGGCTTGCATATAACTAAATCCGGATGTTTTAATTTATACAAAAAACATTAATATTAGAAAAACTGAAAGCAGGATTTAAATCTTTAAAAGAGTTAAACTTGTGAAGGTACGAATGATAGGGACTTTATATTAGTAAGAACAGAAGAAAATTCTCTCTGTCATAGTGGTAAGTTCCGTATGCGTGAAACCATAATTTTAAATTTATGAAAATAATTAATGCGATTAAGTTTAAAGCAAGGCAATTTAAAATATAATCATAAAGCCAAAATTATCTTTTGCGTGTGTTTTAAAATAGTGTCTCTGAAATTAAAAATTACCTTATATGAATCAAATGTCAGACCATTAAATAATCTTAAATTCTAAAGTTAATCTAAGTAGATTTTTAAGTTAATTTATGGCGATCAAATTATGCTTTTTTCATGTGTAATGATTTGGGTTGGCGGATCAAAACTTGCGACAACGTGTTTACATAACGCGTAACTATAGAAATGTTGTTCTAAGTAAAATGATGCTTAAAGAAATGTTGGTTTGCCAGAAATGCGCATATAATAATGAAGTTAATAAAAATATCCAGTAATTGGAATTATAGGGTTACAATATTTGCTAATATAAGCCAATGAATTTGCAGTCATAACAGTTTTTAATCCATAATCAGTCTTTGTGAGAGAGTAATAAAAAAAATGAAGAACAACAAAATAATTATATCACTCCATATCGTAGAATGGCCCTTTTGGATCACCCCACACCAGACACCACTTTTATGTAGGAGAATGCCCCTTTTTAATCTCTCCTCACACAAACCGCTTTTGTCGCGGTATTCTTGGGAGTAGTGATATACTTCTTTGATGAAGTAGGCTTTGATCTAAGAGTGCTAATTCGGTAGTTTTGTTCTTAAGGAAGAGCTATTTCAACACTTAAGGATAAGAGGAAACACAGGATTTATACCAAAATAAACATATATTTAAAACGAAACACTTAACTATGACAAACAAACAGTTAGCACATTTCTATCCTTGTTTCAATGCTAAACTCGACTATTCCTGTTGGCATCTAGGCCTATCGCACGGATGCGATGACAAAAATAAAAAAATAGGCTACACGTAAACACACCAATTGCCGATTAGTATTTTTATCGCGGCTCTATTTGATTAGCATTAAACATTAAATTAACGTACGCTCGTCTACAAGCAAATATGACCGAGATTCACGAACAATGGTTTCTACTCCCCTTAAAACGTGAGACGTACTAAACTTCTACTATCGCAATATGAATATAAATATTCTTTCTAACTTACATGACAGGAGGTATTAGAGATTGCCGGATGTCGCTGGAGGGCTTATCTATCACTTTGGAGTGGGGTTTTGGCCGATCCTTGAATATCGTAGAGGTAGTATGATGAGACATGAGACAGATGAGAAAGATGAGACAATGAAACTTCTAATTAAAGAACGGGACCTCGTTGGGGCTGGGTTCTTCTCCTCTCACTCTTACGGAGCTTGAGATGTAAGAGTCACTCGAGTGTGAGCGGGTTTACTTTTCTTCAATCAGACTTTTCTCCAGTCTGTGAAGGATTCTTCGGTATGGCACTGATATCAAGATTGACTATTTATGTTAATTCGGCCCGGGAAGGGGGGATCGATTTTCACAATCTAATCCTATCATTTCTCACATAAATAGTCTTGTATGACTGAAGGATCGATCTTCACGAACTGAACCTTCTTCTCTCTTATCGAATTTTAATCTTCTTGTCTGGCTGAAGGATCGATCTTCACCAACTAATCCTTCTTCTTCCGTATCGACTACTAATCTTTTTGTCTGGCTGAAGGATCGATCTTCACGAACTGATCCTTCTTCTATCGTATCGACTTCTAATCTCCGTGTCTGGCTGAAGGATCGATCTTCACGAACTGATCCTTCTACTTTCGTATCGACTTCTAATCTTTTCTATTTCATTTAGGGGCTTATTTATAGGCAGATCATCACCCCATCTAAAGGGGTAAGTGACCAGGCCACAGGGAGGGAAACGCGAATGGTGAGAGCGAGAAGTGCAGCGGTTGGCACTGGGGTGCCCAAGTCGGCTCGCTAATTAGAGAGACTCTCAACCGCACCGCTACTTGGCGTGCCTTTTGACTAGCACTGCTTTTTATTGTGACCTAACCACGGGTTTATGGGTCTCGTAGGTACTTGGATCGTTAGAGAGTCGTTTAAGGGCCTTATGAGGTCGCCTTAAAACAGATGTTAGCTCCAACTGCCCAAAGCGGCGGGGAGATCAAACAGGGTAGGCAGTTACGGTTATTTGCTGGCTACCGTTCCCATGCTTCTCCTCATGGGGGGGCTTTAATGTACCTATACTCCTCTGGGATGCTTAATGTAGCCATTTTTCTACACTCCATACAAATTGATTCCGTAAAATATGTTGTTCTAAAGGATGTTTAAATGCACTCAAAGAAACAAGTTGCTTAATAAATCATAAGAGACCTGCCCAAATGCGATCACATCGATATACATAAGAATTTTGTGATGTAAATTTAATATATTTAAGAACGTTGAAATTTTAAGTAGAGAAGAATTGTGTTGAATAAGCATGCGTGTGGAGCAAAGTATGTGCAAAGGACAGTAAATTTTTTCATTGAAAATTTTATAGAATTTGATCGTAACCTAAGAGATTATGTGTGTTGAAAGGAAATAATGTGTTTGTAATTTGTTTGCGGCCTAGGTAGTGAAAACTAAAGTTTCGATGCTCTGGTTTTAAAAGGCATCGGTGGATCGCTTAAAATTACAGTTTACAGAAAAAAAGACTTACCGATCGTATCCTAGGTTTCAATAGTTTAAATACACATAATCACAAGAAAAACATAATGCAAACCCTGTACGGAACTACCACTAAACACTGAAGCAATCCTGAACTTTGTACAGAGGGAGAAGAATACTTAAAGACGATTTGAGAGCCAAAATTTATCCTCCAAGATTTGTACACAAAGTGAAGAAAAAACATAGAAAACAAACAATGGGTAATGTAAATATTAAGAAGGTCACGCTTCTATACGTTAGCACAATCTCGGAGATTACTGACCCTCTCCTCAGACGCCATGGACTGGAAGTGTACTACAAATCAAACAACACCATAAGCAATACATTGACCAGGGTGAAATACAAGTTGGAAACCATGGTTATTTCTACCGTTGTTTACAAGGTCAATTGTGGTTCAACTGTGAGATCATCAAATAATCATAAATTCTAGTTTCTCTGAACGTCTATTTCGAGTTACAAACGCGTAAGGATAATTTTTACTTCTCACAAAAATGATTAAATGGTTATACTCTAAACCAAAAGATGATAATTGTTTTAAGCGAGTATCTGTCCAAGAAAGATGGCGTTAAGAAGTCTTAAGTTGTTTGCGACATAATTTAAAACGCATAAACTTTGAAACATAATTGTATGATTGACATAGGGTAAGGAATTAGAGATCACATTTAGACTTAACCTGCTTCCTAAGAAGAATCTCCAAATGTTGAAACACCGTAAGCGTGGCTGAAATGTACTAATGGTGACTTGAACAAGTGTGAGTTTTCAAAGCTCGTTAAGCTTGTAATTGAAATAAAAACAATATTTTTCGATAACAACCTGAACAGACAAACGGAATGGGTAGCAATGGGTTCACCTTTGGGTCCATCGTTTGATAATGCATTTCTGTGTAAATTGCAACAAACTTGGATTTCTAAGTGTTTCAACAGTTTAAATATATATTCTTAAAAAAATATTTAGACGATCGTTTCATCATTTATATAAATAAGAGTCACGCTTCACAGTTTAAAAATTATATAAATTTCCAACATCAGAAAATGAAATTTACACTCCCTTTTATTTGTGGACATAAAAATTTCACGCTCAAATAAAAAAAAAACTTTAACTACTTTCTGCTCGGCATTAATCCTGCTTACCAAACTCTTTCAAAATATTATTAATAAGTTGTAGGATTCACCAAGCTTATAAATTATGCTCTGATTTAATTAATTTTCACAAAGAGCTGTCTTATATTATAGAATTTGACTTATTCGCATTTTATTTCTTGCCAAATTATTCAATCGCTTTTTCACTAGGATACATACGGTTCTTGTGACAAAAATTGACATTTGAAAGCTTAAAATGTATATTTGAATAACCTATATGTAGGGTCACCAGTTATTGGGGTGTGTTGGCGGTCTTACAGTCGAGTATGATCTGACTCCAAAGTGTTCTTTTGGGTATTCTGCTTGTAGGCTGGGTTCGAATGGTAACCTGGTTGTTGCTTGGCGGGGGGAAGGACTAGGAAGAAAAATAGCGGTTTTATAGGCTTTAATCTTCGCTTAGGGCTACCTCAGTTCGGGCAAGCGAAATTGTTGAGCTCTCCATGGTTTGTTTGTGTGCTCACGTCTTTGGCTGACTATCAGTGTTAATATTCAGTGTTTCTTGTAAATATTCTTCTGCGTCAGATTGTTGGGACTATGGATGGACGGAATGAGGACGGGGTACGGACTAATAATAATAACACTAATAATATTAATTAGAATAAGAATAATGGATAATAATAACAATGTTTCTATCCGCTTATTTATACTAACGCCGATAAAGTGGGTGTGGCTTCTCTTCTCTTAATCTGAACGCAGGAGAGCTTATCGGATTTAAGGTATGTGCGTATGTTCTCTACTAAAACTGCTGGGCGGAGTTTGTTTAGTCAAAGGGTATGTGTGTATTAGAACAGTATCTGACTTTGGGAACTTAGCCGTGTTTATCAACCAGCATTTATAGCAAGATTGATTTTGTCTTTCACAGGTTTATGTAATCTCTGGTGGGTCAGATCACAGCAGTTTCCACCGACTTTGTTATCTCTGTGGCCCGCCCTTTAGCTCACATCTGTTTCCTAAAGTATATGTGTTTGTACGTTCGGGTGGGAGCGCAAAGATTTCACTTGCTTTCTTACAAAAATAATCTGCTTCACATTGATACATATTAAATTGTAATTTTACATTATTTACAAGTATTTGTTTTGTCTTACATTAATTAATTATACACTGGTCTGCGTCAAAAATGTACCTTAGGTTTTCTATAGTGTTTCTTAATAAAATTGACCTCCTAAATCCGAATCTGTCATCCGTTTTTTTTATCACCTCCAGTTTTTTGCGATACAGGGGGTGATAATAATTTTATAGTTTATACATCTCCTATATTACATCAAATTTCAATAGTTTTTGCACTACTGTATTCGCAGTAAATTTTGTGTACATTTTAAGTAATTATGCAAATAGGTTTATATTTTGCAGGTTAAAAATTGCTTAGCATTATGATAATAGGAATAATAATAATAGTGGTTGAGTTAAAAATGAACAGAAAATGTAAGAATAGCTCCGACAGATTTTGCTATGTTTGCGGCAAAGTGACTTTTCCCGAGCAGCAAAGTACAATCCCTTCTGTAATTAAATCTTTGTATCATGCATATTTTGGAGTAAGGCTAAGAGATCAAGATTAAAGTTTTGCACCGCATATCTGCTGCAAGGGATGCTACATAAGTTTAAGACGCTGGAGTCAGGGCGAACAGAAGTCCCTCTCTTTTGGTGTTCCCATGGTGTGGAGAGATGGCAAGGACCACACTACGGACTGCTATTTTTGCATGACGAATCTTAAAGGTGAGCATTGTATCAAGTATTTAAGCTTTCTGTATTATACTGGCTCCGGAAAATGTCATTATTATGCAAAGACTTAGCATAAAATAAAAAACTAACATAGTTCACTTCAGCATGAACATATCCTTTACTAAACATTTATGTACTATCTGCAACTCCAAATCAATTCCTTTATGTAATATGCAATTATATTTTCCACAGGTATAAATAAGAAGAATAAACATAGTGTGGCATATCCGGATGTTCCTTCTGCCATCAAACCCCTGCCCCATGGGCCAGGAATTCCTATACCTTCTCCCCCTGAACATATAGAGGTACATGAAGAGATTAATATGGAAGTTGACCAAGATTATGACACATCTGAGTCTTATCAGGTTTCCACACATGATATGGTCGCAAGACCATTCACTCAAGTTCAGTTAAATGACCTGACCAAGGATCTGGGGGTTTCAAAGGCAAATACACAACTTCTTGGCTCTCGACTTCGTGAAAGTAATCTTCTCACTTAAGAAACAAAATTTAGGGGGGTACAGAAATAGAGAAGAAGAGTTTCGAAGCTATTTTTTACAGCATTCTTCAAGCTCTTTAGTATACTGCGCCAATATTAAAGGACTTGTTGAGGCCCTTGGAATTCCCTACAACCCATTAGAATGGAGACTGTTCATAGATTCCTCCAGTAGAAGTTTAAAAGCTGTGTTACTGAATATTGGCAACAAGATAGCTTCCGTTCCTATAGGCCATTCAATCCAACTTACTGAAAGTTATAAAAATATGAAAAAATTGCTGGATGCAATAAATTACTCTAGCTATAAGTGGAGGATATGTGGTGACCTTAAGGTAAGATCATTTTACACTTGGCATTTCTAAGCTTTTTGATATTGACATTTTCATTTTTAATTGTTAACACTTGTATACACCTTTTGGTCAACTTACATTTTACAAGAATGCAAATCTGGAAATCATAAGTCATTTTTGAGTTACATTTTTGTTGAAGTGTGTCCCTATAGGTTAATGCATCCTATTGGGTTAATGGGGAACTTATACCTAATTGAGAAGGTATACAACACAACTCAATAAACTCAAAATAAGATGTACATATATCCAATTAGTTCCAATACGATGATTTAATGCATCGGCATACAGGATTTTTTAGTACATATTTATATTCTTATTGTTTTAAGAAATATTAATTTGAATTTGTTTTTATAAATATTACACTGAATTTACATACCGTGCTAAATTTTTTTCAGGTAGTGTCTCTTACGCTTGGGACGCAAACAGGCTACACGAAGCATCCCTGTTTCCTATGTTTACGGGACAGTCGTGCAGATAGTATGCACTATGAGAAGAAGGTTTGGCCTCCACGAGAAGCATTTAGAATTAGATCAAACAATGTGATAGCTGAACCTTTAGTGCCTCCTCAAAAAATACTCCTCCCTCTACTGCATATAAAGCTTGGCATAATGAAAAATTATGTCAAAAGCCTTAATAAAGTAGGCCAAGCTTTTAAATTTCTTCTTCAAAAATTTCCACAAATCAGTGACGCTAAGCTCCATGGCGGAATTTTTGATGGACTTCAAATCAGGAACTTGATCAGCAATTTGATGCATCAATGAAGGACATAGAAAAAGATGCCTGGAAAGCTTTCAAAGCTCTAGTTAACAATTTTCTAGGCAATAAAAGAAGCCTAGAAGAATATGTTGCCCTGGTCAATCAGCTCTTAATAAGTCTCAAACATTTGGGAGCTCGAATGTCTATAAAGATACACTTTTTACAGTCTCATCTGGATTATTTTCCCGACAACTGCGGGGATTACAGTAAAGAACAGGGGCAAAGATTCCACCAGGACATAAAAACAATGGAATCCAGGTACCAGTGTAAATGGAACGGAAACATGCTTGCTGACTACTGTTGGTGTTTGAAGCGTGATGCACCAGATGACAGGCACAAACGAAAATCGTCAAGGGCGTCTGTTCTTCGAAATTATAATTATTTTCTTTATTATGTTTCATTCTTTTATTTTTTGTTTATTGAAAGAATTATAGTTTACATACGTGTATTCCTGTTTCTATGATATAACAGTAATAATGCATTATTAGATAGAGAAAGGTTTTTTTTTTTTAAATTCAGAAAAAAATGAGGTAATCTCAATGAAAATGGTGTATGCTGTACTGAGAAAATCTGACCTGATTGAACAAATATACATTAATTTTTGAGCTCAGGAGGTTGGATTCATTAAGAAACCACAAAGAAATCCTGGGGAACATAAATTTTTTTTTCAAAGATTTCATAGGGTCAACGGGGTGCTCATTTGTAAAGTTCCTTGTTGGCTCTACTCCACCTTGCAATTAGGCTTTACAAACTTACATATGATATATTACCAATAAATGAATATATGATTTTAATCAGCTGTTTTCAAGTGATAAACAACTTTAGTTATTGCAATTCTTTATTTTCCCCCTCTATTTTTTAAATTTGGGGGTCCTGAAGATAAATCATAGTAACTCAATATTTTTAAATCCCTATTCATCTAATTTCAAAATCCAGAAATAGTCTTTAGTCAGGCTTTAATTCCAATCTATAATATTTCGTAATCAAAATAAGGCAATCTTTAGTTACTGTTTCCTCAATTAATTCAATTTCAACTCCTGTTAAACACTACTCAATGACCCGACAGCTAAATTGATCGATTAGTTAGTTGTTCAGGTTTCACTTATTTTGAAACAGTATCATAATTTGATTTTATTCGCATATTTACTGGTAAACTTTTCCGTTCTTGTCCCTCATTCAAGTTGTTAAGATTTTATTCTACTTATATATTTTGTACACCTTTATATTTTATTTTTGTATGTTTTCTAAGCCTATATTAACTATATTATGTATGGGCTTGCATATGATTTTCATTAGTTTTGGGTTACCCTTCATTAATGTTGGGCTTCTTTCCAATAATTTATTTCTCTGTATAACTTTGCATTGGAACCTAAAGAAGTTTGCATCCGTGAACAGCTTTAGTTAAACGGCCTTGCTTCTTTTTGAGTACTTACCAAATTTAAATCCTTCTGTTTGTAATTTACATTTGAAATTAATTTAATTCTTACTTCATTTGGTAAGGTAAGATTACTTGTTTGGTATGGTCGTAGAATGGCCCTTTTCGATCACTCCACACCTGATACCACTTTTATGTAGGAGAATGCCCCTTTTTCCTATTTCTACACACAAACCGCTGTTGTCGTGGTATTCTTGGTGGTAGTGATATACTTCTTTGATGAAGTAGGCTTTGTTCTAAGAGTGCTAAGTGTGCTAATATTGTTATTTTAAAAAAGAGCCGTAGGAAACACGTAAGGATATAGAGAAACGCACAATAATTCCCAAAATAAATTTATATTTTAACTTTAACAATTTACTGCACAAAAATTAACCATTAACCACAGAAATACTCCGAATATTATAATACACAATAATTACTTTAATTAGCTTGCCCCTCAAAAATTGGTTAAATTCGCTACACACTTCAATATATAAGATTTAGGCTTCCTGACTCTACTGGGGTTTAAATACCTCATGAATGTTATTGTCTCCACGACGCGTGCCGACCGGGCAGATGGAGGTGGTCGAGATCACGAGGTACTTTTGGCGAGGGTAGCAGATGGGGTCCACACGGTATTCAGGGGGAGTTCTTCAAGGACAAGAACAATCACGGTGCTTTAGGCGGCACCAAGGTAGGCGTGGTCTCTCTGGCGAGAGTAAGTCGAACTTGGTTCATAAACCAAGTTAACTTAGATTTCGGTGTGGCCACCGAGTAACGGGCTCGAGGGGGAGCTTTTCTCCTTCGTTACTTAATTCCTCATGGGCAAGGACTATACTCTTTACTCGGGGAGAGTCTTCTTTAAGGGCGAGGATCGAGGAGGGGGGGAGGGGGTTCTCTGGCGAGAATAAG
Organism: Ceratothoa steindachneri; assembly: GCA_963969495.1. NCBI lineage: Eukaryota > Metazoa > Arthropoda > Malacostraca > Isopoda > Cymothoidae > Ceratothoa > Ceratothoa steindachneri. The sequence goes on along the minus strand of OZ018324.1, from coordinate 74,018,405 downwards.
TTGAACTTTAAGGTCGGTTTGGTAACCAGAAACTAGCTCGAAGATGAGCTTCTTCTTAGTTCCAGTCTTGCTCAAGGGCGAGGATAACGGAGGGGAGTTTCTCTGACGAGAATAAGTTGAACTTGATTCCTCAACCAAGTTAACTTATGAGTTTAGTGTGGCCACCGACTAACGGGCTCGAGGGGGAGCCTTTTCCTTCTTCTTTTCTTAATTCTTCAATGACGAGAAATACCCCTGGTGTTTAAGATGCACCAGGATATGAGGAGTCTCTCTGACGAGAGTAAGTCGAACTTGAACAAGTTAACTTAACGTTCGGTTTGATAACCAGGGACTACCTCGAGGATGAGCTGCTTCTTAGCCCCTTAAGTTAGGTAGCCCTGCCTCTCTTGCAGGGTACTTCTTGGTCTGGCGAGCCAAGTAATCTACCTATCCAGTCTCGGTAGCCTGATCTTAATCCGGGGACTTCGTCACCTGGAGACTGATGTATTCTACCTATCCAGTCTCAGTAGCCCGATCTTAATCCGGGGACATCGTCACCTGGAGACTGACGTATTCTACCTATCCAGTCTCGGTAGCCCGGGGTCTTAATTCGAGGACTTCGTCACCTGGAGACTGACGTATTCTACCACGATTTTCCTCAGTGTTTCTTATTTATACCTCGTCACCCCACTTGGGGAGGGGTAAGAGGGGGGAGGCATGAGGACGGGTCCAGGAGGGTTCTTATTCCAAACGGTTTTCTCACCAAGTCTTACATCGGCTCCTCGTTAGCCTTCGAGCTTGGGAGAAACGCGTCTCCAATTTCTTCCTTGAAGTGAAATTCCATATCGCTCTCTTATGGGAGATCTTGAATTTTACAACCTTTCGAATGTACATAGCGACAAGTGGCGAGGCGCTGAGGTTACGCGCTTGACCCAACGGTGCTGGAGCCGGATGTCTTTGCGGTAATCGCCTCGTGTCTCCACTGCGAGAAAACGGGGGAGTGACGATTCTCCTACAGGTATTACAGGTACTTACTTCTTCGTTTACGTGCAATCACGGTCATTACGATCCGGTGAATATTTTGAGAACGTTATTTTATTGACAATTAGGACCGGGGCATTGCGTCAATCCTTGTATAAAGGCATCTTTCCCTTGTACATTGAATGATTCTCTAGGTTTTTTGAATCAGCTCATTTATGTTTGGTAATCTAGATGGAAAGAAAATTGACCCACAGATAGAACTACAGAACTACAGAATCTAGGACCAGCAAAGACCCTAAGGTCCGCTCGAGGCTAGTCCGCTACACTAAATCAAAAACTACGATACACCCTTATCTACGAGTGTATCTCTAACATGCTTTTTTTTTTTTTTTTTTTTTTTTTAATACTATCTACTGTACACACTTATCTACATGTGTACATTATCGTGCAATTTTAACTAATCAAACTAGGGGTCGGGGGAGATAGAAAGTTTTTCTTCTCATCTTCCGCAGCCACTCGACTGCTAGTGGTGAAAAGCTAATTTAGGGATAGAGACTACTTATAGGATAGGCGGAAAAGAAATGGGACATCTAAGCTACACATGCAGAGAATCGCCGGCATCATTTTTAGTCATAATAATTTCATATCCTTAAACCTCCGCTCCAAACTCTCTCTCTGCAAGGACGTTTAAATTCACAGTGCTCAACTACGTTATATTTAAACTATTCAAATGCACGTCGAGACGATTTTTGAACATATTAACCGAAGTGCTATCTACTACGTGGGTGGGCAGCCGATTCCAATTTTGAGTAACTTTAAATGTAAAATAGTTTTGGGCTATACTAGTGTTAAAACGCTTGTTCACTAATTTTAACCCGTGCTGACGAGTATTTCCCCTATGATCCAGTTCGAATAGATTGCGAAAGTCCACGTTTGAGAAACCCTTTAGTATTTTAAATACTTCTATTAGCTGGCCACGTAATCTTCTGCGTTCTAGCGATGGCAAATCTAAAGCCCTGAGCCTTTCCTCGTATGATCTATTCCTCAGCTCTGGAATTAATTTCGTAGCCCTACGCTGCACTCTTTCTAATTGCGTAATATCTTTCATTAAATATGGAGCCCAAAATTGAACAGCGTATTCGAGAAGTGGCCGCACAAGGGATTTATATAAAGGTAAAATTACATCCTTAGATTTGAAGGTGAAATTGCGCGCGATATAACCCAAAACGCGATTTGCTTTTTTACACGCATCCGCGCATTGCTTCGAGAATTTAAAATCGTCTGAGACTAATACTCCCAAGTCTTTTTCTAATTTAACCGCGTCGAGGACTTGGCCTTTCATGGTATAATCTACTCTTAAATTATGGCAACCCAAGTGCATTACCTTGCATTTGCTTAAATTAAATTCCATTTGCCACTTGTCCGCCCAATTGGCAATCGAGTTTAGGTCCCCCTGCAATTTATCGACATCCGATCTTACATAGGCACGATTACCCAGCTTCGTGTCGTCCGCAAATTTCGAAATCCGACTAAGTATGCCTTTATCTAAATCGTTAATATAAATTAAAAACAATAAAGGGCCTAAAACAGAGCCCTGCGGTACCCCACTACTAACGCTGGCCCAATCTGAACATTCCCCATTTATTACTACCCGCTGCGAGCGATCTTTCAGCCAATTTCTAATCCAGTTTAAAATCTTACCAGTCACCCCAATCGCTTTAACTTTCATTAATAACCTTTGGTGGGGGACGGTGTCGAACGCCTTTTTAAAGTCTAAATATATTACGTCTACAGCTTTGCTTTCATCGTACACGCAAATCATTTTGTGGAAGAATTCGAGCAAGTTAGTCAAGCACGATCTCGCACGCCTAAATCCATGTTGGGTATCGTTAATCAGCTTATTTGCCTCGAGGTGGCTCACTATTCTATCTTTAATTACAGATTCTAAAAGCTTCCCAACTACCGAAGTTAGACTAATAGGCCGAAAATTCGTTGCTTCAAATCTATTCCCCTTCTTAAATATAGGTGTAACGTTTGCTCGCTTGAAATCCAACGGAACTACGCCATCCTCTAATGAGCGATTGAAAATTTCACGCAATGGCTTAACGAGTTCATTTTGAAGCTCCTTTAAATGAATTGGATATACCCCATCGGGGCCCGGAGATTTCGACTTTTTCATTAGCTTAATAAATTTAAGAATTTCCTCGTCCTTTATACTTACATCGGATATGCATTTCTCAGCACTACGAACTTCCCCAATTAACGATTCCAATTCGGAAGAATCTTCCACAGTAAACACGCTCGTAAAATGCTCATTTAAAATTTTAGACATTTCTGTCGGAAGTTCAGTCAAACGACCATCCTTATCTTTGATCGGCCCTATCGATCCTTTTACGGGTTTCCTATTATTTACGTACCCATAAAACCGTTTCGGTTCATTCTTTGAATTCTTAGCGAGGTTTATTTCATACTTCCTCTTCGCATCTCTGACCGCACGTTTAACTTCCCTACGAGAATCTATGTAGTTTTGCCGACTTATAACTGACCCATTGTTTTTATGAATTTTAAATTTTCTATTTCGGTCCCGGATTAAGCGTAGTATTAACGGACTAAGCCACGGAGCTCTCACCGACTTCCCGCTCTTACGCACATACTTAACCAAATCAGAATTCACACGAAGCAGCGTACATCGAAGTTCTGCGTACATCTCTCCTACCGACCTGTTCTCGAATCGTATTCCCCAGTCTATATCCTTAATCCTTTCGCGAAAAATATCGAAATCACAGCTACCAAAACGAGGGATGAGCTGCGAACTCATTCTAACTTCTACGCAGGTGTTTAGTTCGAATCTAATCGCATTATGGTCGCTGGAAGCTAAATGTTCACCCACACGTACGTTTTCTAACAATGACTCATCGGTTGCTATGATTAAATCAAGAATATTGCTATCACGAGTAGGCTCTTCCACTTTTTGTACGAGAAAATTCTCCAACATAAAGTTTAATAGCCTCTCCCCCGGTTTATCAGAAGTAAGGTTGCTAAAGTTAACATTAGGTAAATTAAAATCGCCGCAGACTAATGTGGTCCCTTTTCTAATCCAAGACGTAAGCGTATCGAAGAGTGCAGCATCTTCTCTTTCCAATTGGCAAGGCGGACGATATAGCACGACTAAGTTAATTTTATTTATAGCATCTAAACTTAGCTGGACTAATAAAGCATCACTTCGCATATCATCCTTAGACGAGTCCATCGTTATGGCGTTTAGATCCTCTTTTATATACATTAATACGCCCCCTCCTCTACCGGTTTGTCTATTTCTGTAATGAATTTTGTACCCCGCTATATCGAACTCGCAAACACTGATGCCCGTATGAGTGTCTAACCATGTTTCACTTAGGAATACGAGGTCGAAATTACCCTCTAGAATAACGGCTTTTATTTCGGCAATTTTATTTTTTAAGCTACGAACATTCGCATATATGCATCTCAGTTTGCGCTTTACGTTAACTCTTCTATAACACTCAGATCCGTTCCGTTTCCCTGCACCCCGTCGATAGTGCCCTCTTCACGCGTGGGCCGGCCCGGCGCATCGGCATCACGTGGCCGCGCAACTCTCCTACCTAAAATGCTACGTACGGACTCGTCTAAGATCCTACCCAGCCGACTATTACCCACATCGCTTAGGTGAATTCCGTCCTTTTGGAAAAGTGACGGATGGTCCTGGAATGAATCCCATAAGTTAAAAAAGCTAACACCAGTTTCTCGACACAACCGCTTAAGACATTCGTTTGTATAGATCGCTCTAGATTGGAGGCGCAACGTGGATTTAAGTCGGGGGAGAACACCAATAATTCCCACGTTGGTTGCTTTTGATTTCGCCGTATCTATCATGGTTCTGGCACGAGAAACTATATCTTCCGGGGTGCTGTCATACCTATGGACGTCGTTGCCCCCTACCATCGTGATGATCGTTCGTTCACCACGCGTATCTTCCAATTTCTCGATCTCTGCGGCCACGTTGTTAATGCGGCCACCGGGATAGCAAAAGCGCTTACGCTTAGAAGGGTTACGCGCAGCAAACTCCTGATCCTGCCTTCTAATTAAGGAGTCCCCCATTAAAACTGTTTCCTCTTCCCCCTCGATAGGAGTTAGCAACGCGAAAGGGTTCGAACAGGGTAAGACGAAGTTCTGATCCCTCGTTGGTCTAGCCCCATTTCTAACCCGTCGAAATTGCGATTCCTGAGGCCTAAACGAGTTTAAAATTCGTTGTTGCTCGTCAACAATTACCTGCTGAGTCGAATTTGCAGGCCGCCTATCTCTATTACTATTTTCCCTCCCGCGCATGTCGTGAATAGCAGAGTCTAGTTTTGAATTTAAGTCATCGACTTTACGGTTAGTCGAGATCACATCCCTCGCAACGGTATTTAATTCCAGTTTGATCTCGCTGATCGCACTTGACAACTTGCGTTCAAACGCTTCGTTTAACATACAAAATCGACATATTCTAATTTGCTCAAGGTTCGAGGGAACGTAAATTTCCTTATTAAATGAAGCAGCGCACCTTGAGCATTCGATCTTTATAACGGGCATTGTCGGTTTTATGTTTTTTTTTAATTCGGAACTAATTTAGAAAACAAGCTGCACAAGCTAATATACTGTAATTGAAAGATCGAACTTTATAATACGGCGATATATATAAAAGTATTCAGTAGCAGAGGCACGATAAATTCTGAGCACAGTGAAATTAGCGGGAGCACAGAGCGAGCACGTCTTTTCAGTAGAAGATATCAAGATCGATTCTACGATTCCTCTCTTAACATAGTTAGCCGATTTAATTAACATTTTACTTCCATTGAAATCGATCGTATGATTCTTGTCTCTAACATGGCAAAATATTCCACTACTTTCGCTGCCCACTCTAATATCTTTTGTGTGTTCGTACAATCTCTTGTCTAGATTTATCCCCGTTTCCCCTATATAAACTTTATGGCAATCGTAGAATCGAGCTTGATATCGTCAGTTCCTAATTTAAATCTATCTAAGGGTCAATTTTCTTTTAATCCTGTAATAAGATCGCAAATAAACAAAATAGTAAAATGCCATCCCTTCAATATGTTTAGGCCTACCACCCCAAATTAGCCACAAGTAGGGGATTGGGGGAAAAAAGAGAGGATCTTGTGTTATGCTTATATGCATTTCTCTTATATTTTCTGCCCAGTGTCAGTTGAAAAAGGGTGTGAGATACACCGAAACTGTTCTGAATAAAATTGTCTTCGGAGAATGTGGTTTAATTCCTCATCTTTTCTTGCGATATTGCATTAATTTTCATCATATATATATATATATATATATATATATATATATATATATATATATATATATATATATATATATATATGCAGTTAAGATAATAGCATAATTCTACAACTGCTCTGCTTTCGGTCCAGCGGGTGATGCTATCCTCCTCAAACTGGAAGACAACACTTAAGGATGGCCCATCCATCAGCCATCCTTAAGTGTTGTCTTCCAGTTTGAGGAGAATAGCGTCACTCGCTGGACCTGAAGCAGAGTAGTTGTATAATTATGCCATTATCTTAACCGCACCAATTTGTCTTGGATATTTTTCCATATATATATATATATATATATATATATATATATATATATATATATATATATATATATATATATATATATATATATAAGAGGAAGAAGAATTGGACGCGAATGAACAAAGGCAAGAGAGAGGAACATTAGAAGAATCCAGAAACAAAGGGAGCAGAGGGCGGCACAGTGAAGGCGATCCTTTACCGAGAAGACAGAAATAACGCCAGGGTAAAAAGTTTTTGAAAATTCTTGGCCGGGACTCGAACCCGGGTCTGCTGATTGCCGGTCAGATGCTATGCTACCAGACACAGTAACTATATTTCGCCCAAAGGGTTACCCCATCAAACCCAGTATCTTCCTAAGATAGGAACTGTCGTAGAATGGACTCTCGACGATATACCATATATAACTATTCGTTGAGGGAACAATTCAATTATATTTCGAGTGCGTGGTTATCTGGTTGAGCGATATTATTTATCTTCAATATGCTTAAGGAGTGAAACTGAGCTCAAGGATAATAATATGCCTATCATTAATAAAATAGAGTTTAATTAATAAAACTATCAACAACACACAAAACGGAAAATGTTTACATAAACAGAGAATGGAAAGGGTCGTGGGACATATCTGACTAATCCGAGGATTAAGATTAAGAGAGATTTAAAAAAAGGTAAACAAATAAAAATTAAAGGGATGGGATGGTTCGCTAAACCATTTAAAGCACAGAGTAGGGTTGATGAAAGGTTAGGTAATCAAAAGTAATGCTCAGCTTACGTAATTACAAGTTGTTGTGCAGAGGAAGGCAACGCGAAGGAATCTTCGGTCCGCTGGCGAGTTCCAGCCAAAGGGAGGGGGGGATTAAATTATCCTGACGTGACGTCTTGGGAATGAGAACGGTTTCTTGACTACGGGCTCAAAGAACAATGGCTGTTCTAACGTTGTTCTCTTTCTGAACAATCAGGGGAGAGAGGGTGAGAACCGTTTCTTGTCAACGGGCTCAAAGAACAATGGCTGTCCTAACGTTGTTCTCTTTCTGAACAACAGGGGGGGAGGGTGAGAACCGTCTCTTGTCAACGGGCTCAAAGAACAATGGCTGTTCTAACGTTGTTCTCTTTCTTAACAACAGGGGGGCCTTGTGGACTTGGCGTCTTGAAGGCTCGAACCTTGTCACTCAAGGGATATTGTCCTCTTCTGGACAAAAATAGTGAATCTCGAGGTAGAGGGCCCCTGGTGCACAAGGTGAGACCGGATCAGCGTGATGTCTCGCGAAGATAATCTGGATCTGATCTCCCTAATCGGTAAAGTTTCCATATAAATAGTCGCGCATCCCCTTGGCGTAGGGAACAATAGAGTAGGGGCTTCGAGGGAATGCCCAGCCGCGCATGAGAACATACCTTATCTGCCCATAAGCCTAACTCAATCTGGCGAGATCGACGCATGGGGCAAAACGGGGGGGAGGGAGGATGACCTCCTTGGTTAAATATTAACTTGGGTGGCGATAGGGCGCCCTGCTTCGACGCAAAGATGCACGTAGGTACCAACGTGTTTCTAAACAACATGTGATAGCGGTTGAAATTATGCGGTCTCAGACCGTTCTATCACAGGAACCTCCAAGGAATTTTTATACCACATCCTCTTACCCGCTCACAATTTAAAGGTTCACTGTCCATGTCACATACAAAGAAGGAGCAACTACAGGATCTGCGGGTGATTATACAACCCACACAGGGGTATGCCATTTTTATTTTCTGTTTTTCAAATAAATTTGAAGACAGAAAGAAAGATGCAGAAACCTTTTATAGCTGACTATTAATACATATAGTACAAGAGGAAGAAGAATTGGACGCAAATGAGGAAATGAGACAAGAAACCAGAGTTTTTTTTAAAGCAAGAGAGAGGAACATTAGAAGAATACAGAAATATAGTTACTGTGCCTGGTAACTTAGCGTTAAAGCATCTGATCGGAAATCAGCCGACCCGGGTTCGAGTCCCGGCCAGGAATTTTCCCAAATTTTTTTCCGTGGCGTTATTTCTGTCTTCTCGGTAAAGGATCGCCTTAATTGTGCCACCCTCTGCTTCCTTTGATTCTGGATTCTTCTAATATGGAGGGCACGCAAAGTAGCCAGCGGCCGGAGAAGAATTCATTTGCCTCAATAATATACCTTACTCCTCCAGCGAGATACAGAAGTCTGCGATTTACTCAAAAATGTCCTCCATTCCTGACACATGTATCAGCGAGGTGGCTTCTCATGTGTCAGTGTCCTAGAAAAAGCAATTTGAATCTGAAAATTATCAATATTATTGAGTTCGTCGGTCTCACCCTACTAAAAATCCGAGTGTGCATCCAGAAGAAAATATTGACAGATTTAAGTAGGCAAACGTTGCTGTTCTGGAACGGTTCCTTAAGGGTCTTGTTTCCGCGACTGATCGTGTATTCACCCTGTAAGGAAAGCATACTATTGAGTTCTACTTACGACGTTTCGGCAATCGCACTACGATTCAGCAGAACTCTACCTCACTGAAACCAGATGGTAGAATGCAAAGATAGACAACAGCTTACCTTATCTGCAGGTGGAGCTGGAATGATACCTTTTCGAGGAATACGGAAATTTGAAGAAAGAAATGAGACACCACATCCGCTATAAATTACGCTTCCAACTGACCGGCCCTCTATCACGTGGCAATAAGGTTGTGAGACATTTATATTGCAGGAGAGCATGCGAGGGGAACATATCTGATATGGTGTCCTTACAGACAGACTGCTAAGCTGGAACTTGAAAGGAAAAGACTCCACAGTTCCGCCCAATTAGCCAGGAATCCACGGTCTAAGATGTCATCCAGATCTACTTTGAACGAACTTGCTCAGACCTTCGCACTGAAGACATGTACTGGTAGGCATATAAGTTTAGTGGAGAAGTTCCGGCTTGACAGGCAAATCTTGTTCTTCTCCTTCTTCTCCTCCTTCTACCATAAGGACTGTTTAGTGGTTGTTATTATCCAATTTTTGAGGTAAACGACCACCAGTAGCGTTACGTCATTCCTCCATCATGGTTAAGGGGGTCCTTTCCCAATGGTGCTGTCTTACTTTTCTGTGGTAATCTTCAAAGTCGCCAGGGGGGAGGGAGCACTACCATCTTCCTCTGCGTCTACAGGGAGGAACACCCGCGGAAGAGATATGATAGTTTTGAGGTAGAGTAAATGGAAGTTCAGAAAAGAGTATGACCAGTGTCCTTTTTGGTGTCAGTGGTCTTCATTGGGAGGACAATGGACCCCAACGTAAAACGGGCGATGTGCTCATCTAGCTTAAGTGAAAGTCATTGCGGACAGAAAATCGTACCTGTCCAATAGAGTACAAAGCTTATATTTTGAAAGGAAGAGCAAAACGCCCTTGCAGCCACTCAAAGACCCAAGTTCAGCATTGGACAAAGGTGTCAGAGCGTTGAGTGTTATGCGAAGTTGTACACGGCTTAAACCAATGTCTGGTTTTAACTGAATTAAGTCACTGTGGAGTAAAAATAACTTGCAGCGTTTGCCACTCCATTTACTGTGGAGCAAATGAATTAAAAGTTAAGTGTAGACAGGGTGGCGGAAATAAGCTGAGAGAATTAACGTTCCCATGATCGCTTCTCATCGAAGATGATGTCTAAAAGTTTCACAGATCGCTTTGCTGGTATTGGACCTACAGATATACTGTAAAAAGGTCGAAATTTCAGCATGTCTGTTTTAGGGTGCGAAAGAGGACAGGGAAAGAGTTGGGTGGGAGGTGGGTAGATGAGAATCTCTGAGAACCAGTCCATTCAACGGCTAGAGTGATGGTTATTTGGACCCGTCAGACGACAGTGGAAAGAAACCTACCACATTAGTAGATATCCAGGCTATCAACTTACTTTGTTGCTAATGGGAGGGATAAAAAAAGGAAGTAACGGTGTTCATCTTAAAAGAGAAGTGGAGGTTAAGTATTAGGATTGAGCCATTGGGAACGCTTTACTTCTGTCATAAGGTCTCTACAAAGACTTGGAATGAACGATTGCGAAATCACTGGAAAATTCAAATAGGTAGGTAGGAATCTACAAAATCTAAAGGAGAACTAACTATTAATAGGAGTGAAAAAGTGAGTAGTATCGTAAGCTTTGCCGTTGTAAGAGAAGCCAGCCAACATGGTACCTCGCCGAAAGAAAGTCTCCTAGACGTATTGTCTAAATCGGAAAAAGGAATCACAAGAAAAATAGTGGCAGACATGTTGGTGAAAGGGAAAATGGAATAGAAATCAGTTTGAAAGGAAAGGCACAAATCCACCATGTTCTCCATGATCTTGTATATGTATCGATTCATGATTATGAGTAGGTAGGATGAAAAGTCAAAAGAGTCTGAGTCCGGCTTGAGCACAGGGTGCAACGATTGCCCTACGCCAGTCCAAGGGGAAACTACCTTCCTGGCACATCTGTTTATACAGATCCAGAAGGAAGTAGGGAATTCCGTCAGTGCCAGGAATAGTAAGCCGACAAGATGAAGGGGGCATAACGAAGCGCTTCTACTCGTATGAAAAATAGCTAGTTTTAATGAACATTATCGGGAGAGTAGGGCTGTTAGGAGTAAATTATCTGATAATGACCTTGAAATTGAAGTGAAGTGAAAGACCTTCCTCTTAGTAAACGTTATTTTCTTCAAATAGGTATGACGCGTCGTTCCTAGGGACAGTTGAGCTTGAGTTACCGGGGATCCCAATCCCATTGCAAATTCATCACCAGACGTCGTTGGTTGACGAAGAAGGAGAAAATCTAGAGATATGTGCTTTCCTAGAGGAGCGGCAAGCCTCTTTAAGACAACGCCGTGGAAAGATCCAAAGATGGTTGCTTAAGACCGAAAACTCAATTGAAATAAGTAGTTCATGTTAATTTATAACCTCTGATAAGAAGAAGAAAGAGAAAAATCTTAATAAAAAATATTGAAAAAGAAATTAATTAATCTAGGCCTATTTTGATATGGGCTTCAACCTAATCAGCATTAATTTTTAAATGCAGGGTCGTAGGTTATCCTTTGCATAAAAATATGAATATAACAGTAAAATAAGGATGAATAAGTAGCATTAAGTTATGTATGCCCACCCAAAATCGAAAAGAATGAACAAAATATAAAACTTGCCAAAAGCAAGTAACATCAGTAACATATAAAAGATAAAAAGATGAAGCGCTGTGAAAATTACTGAAATACTAAACTGATACAGGAAGATTAGTAGCGTGTCGAGAGTCCCTTGACACTTTGAGAGCATTTATTCTTAGAGGCATACCACCCACGAAGGTGCGAACCCCTTTGGGGTGTGATACTATCCCATTACTCGGTGATGACTTTCTTCAATTGCTCATTGGAGTCTGGATTACGACGATTACGGCTTTTTCCAGGTCCTAGAACAGATTTTCCTGTGATTTATATCTCAAGAAGGAGGTGGCCACTCCATGACCGTGATATAATTGAACTGAAACCACTATGTATAGGATGGACGCAGACTTGTGACATGGGTCATTGTCCTGCTGGAAAATCACATTCTGGTTATTTCTGGAGAGGTCTCGGGTTGATGACAACATGTAATTGGTCAGGAAAGTGTGATAATTCTCTGAATTTATGGTGCTATCAGAAATGGTGAGACAACCCAGCTCTGAATTTACACGAATCCCCATAGCACCACAGAGCGGCCAACATACTTTATTGTTGGCAAAATACACTCTCAATTCCACTGCTTACCTGTCTCATGCAGACTCTAATGTTGCCTGGGGTCAAAAACAATTGGAACGTGTACTCGTCGGACCATAAGACACGTCCTCACTTACTTAAGGTCCAGTTGCGGTGAGCATGTGCGCAAGCTAGTCGACGTTGCTTCTGCTTAAGGTTGATAAGCGGTTTCCTGGCGAGCTTTACATGACTACAGGCTTTGTGCGAGCAGCCTATGACAGACTGTTCTGACGGATTCATTAACCTGGCCACTTTCTGTCCATTCAAGGTGCAGCTGGACTACTGTTTTCTTAAGAGCCCGTAGGTTCATGCGACGCAGAGACTAGAAAGTAACCAATTTCAATGTAAATCTCATAGTTTGAGCTTCTCCAAATCCATCTTTTAACTACTCTTTTTTTAACTCAGTGTTAGAGATTTTGAGTTCTTGGGCAAGTGGTAAATCCAAATCTTTTCCTTTTTTATTTCATTTCCCCATTATAAATTCAATATATAAAAAAGTTTAATTGCTCTTCTTCAAATATTATAGGAGCATTTGAGGTAAAGATAATGTTATGAATGATATCAATAGACAGAAATAACAGTTTATTGCTTTGGTCCGTGTTTGACCCGCAATTATCCGCCTTATTTGTAGGCAGACATAATCAGAGCTATAAAAGCTTTCTTAGATGTATTAATGTGAATTTTGTAGATAAATATATCGCTTCGATTTTAGAGAGAGAAAAGAAGGTAAAAGTAAAATGAGGGAGAGATAAAAAAAGTAATTGCAATATCTATGTTTTTAAGAGCCTTTCGAATGTATGCTCCCTGTTTTTTATAAGATGAGATCACCTTCATAACATGCATGTTCATTGAATTAAAATATCGACTCTATTGTATAGATTAGAGCCTATTTAAAGCCAGGGCAATATTCTACCGTCCCCAACAAATAAATATTCTTACGTGTAAAAAGAATTGCTTATCTCTACCATATTCCCCCTTGCTCCATTATATATCTCAACTTGACCACTTTCAAACATCCCCTAACTATCAAAAAATCTTTCCATTCCACCAAGCCCCAAATTGCCCCTCCTTCTACGTGGGAGAAACCGGGAGGTCATTAAATAAACGCATATATGAACATAGGGGGGACATTCATAGAGCGATCAATGCTTCCAATCTTTTTAACCATGTAAAAAATGCCAATCATATAATAAATTTCCCTAGTGCCCAAATAGTTTACCATTGTAGCGATTATAATAAAAGAAAAATAATTGAATCCTTAATAATCAAAGAAATTCCAAATTTTAATTTGTCAGAAGGCCAGCATAAATGTAGCCTTTATATATCAAACCTCATTCTAAAGGATATTGTTAATCACCTAAAGCTCCCGCCTCCAGATTAAAGTCAGTTGCCTGTTATTGTATATTCCAATATTTCAGTTTTCTTTGTCAATTTCTCTTAGTTAACGGCTGAAGATGATATGGTAAACTATATGTCAAAACTGTTCCCGTTTTAATAACCGTTTTAATAATAATAATAAATTTTATGTTCCAATAATAGTGGTTTTCTTGCATATATATATATATATATATATATATATATATATGAATGCAAGATCCCGCAGGAAAAAATGAAAAGGTGTTTCCAAGTATTTTCGAACTTAATTAAGTTCGAAAGTACTTGGAAACACCTTTTTATTTTTTCCTGCGCGATATTGCATTCATTTGCCACCCTCACGTGATATTTTGTGAGTTTTTAATATATATATATATATATATATATATATATATATATATATATATATATATATATATATATGTCTGGGATGTCAAGAGACCACTTGAATTTAGGCTCTGTTCGATTACACAGGCCTGCGTTTGAAAAAAAAAATCTGTTCTTCAGGATTTTTTTGTGGTTTCTTAATGAATCAAACCTCCTGAGCTCAAAAATGAATGTATTTTTGTTCAATCAGGTCAGATTTTCTTAGTACACCATACACCATTTTCATTGAGATTACCTAATTTTTTCCCTAAAAATAAAAATTCAAAAATCTTTCTCTATCTAATAATGCATTATTATTGTTATATCATAGACACAGGAATAAACGTATGTAAACTATAATCCTTTTCATGAAACAAAAAATTAAAGAATGCAACATAATAAAGAAAATAATTCTAATTTCCAAGAAAAGACGCCCTTGACGATTTTCGTTTGTGCCTCTCATCTGGAGCATCACGCTTCAAACACCAACAGTAGTCAGCAAGCATGTTTACGTCCCATTTACCCTGGTACCTGTAACCATTGTTTTTATGTCCTGGTGGAATCTTTTCTCCTGTTATTCACTGTGCCTCTCATCTGGAGCATCACGCTTCAAACAACAACAGTAGTCAGCAAGCATGTTTACGTCCCATTTACCCTGGTACCTGTAACCATTGTTTTTATGTCCTGGTGGAATCTTTTCCCCTGTTCTTCACTGTAATCCCCGCAGTTGTCGGGAAAATAATCCAGATGAGACTGTAAATAGTGTATCTTTATAGACATTCGAGCTCCCAAATGTTTGAGATTTGTTAAGAGCTGATTGACCAGGGCAACATATTCTTCTAGGCTTCTTTTATTGCCTAGAAAATTGTTAACTAGAGCTTTGAAAGCTTTCCAGGCATCTTTTTCTATGTCCTTCATTGATGCATCAAATTGCTGATCAAGTTCCTGATTTGAAGTCCATCAAAAATTCCCCCATGGAGCTTAGCGTCACTGATTTGTGGAAATTTTTGAAGAAGAAATTTAAAAGCTTGGCCTACTTTATTAAGGCTTTTGACATAATTTTTCATTATGCCAAGCTTTATATGCAGTGGAGGGAGGAGTATTTTTTGAGGAGGCACTAAAGGTTCAGCTATCACATTGTTTGATCTTATTCTAAATGCTTCTCGTGGAGGCCAAACCTTCTTCTCATAGTGCATACTATCTGCACGACTGTCCCATAAACATAGAAAACAGGGATGCTTTGTGTAGCCTGTTTGCGTCCCAAGCGTAAGAGAGACTACCTGAAAAAAATTTTGCACGGTATGTAAATTCAGTGTAATATTTATAAAAACAAATTCAAAGTAATATTTCTTAAAACAATAAGAATATGAATATGTACTAAAAAATCCTGAATGCCGATGCATTAAATCATCGTATTGGAACTAATTGGATATATGTACATCTTATTTTGAGTTTATTGAGTTGTGTTGTATACCTTCTCAATTAGGATAAGTTCCCCATTAACCCAATAGGATGCATTAACCTATAGGGACACACTTCAACAAAAAATGTAACTCAAAAATGACTCATGATTTCCAGATTTGCATTCTTGTAAAATGTAAGTTGACCAAAAGGTGTATACAAGTATTAACAATTAAAAATGAAAATGTCAATATCAAAAAGCTTAGAAATGCCAAGTGTAAAATGATCTTACCTTTAAGTCAGCACATATCCTCCACTTATAGCTAGAGTAATTTATTGCATCCAGCAATTTTTTCATATTTTCATAACTTTCAGTAAGTTGGATTGAATGGCCTATAGGAACGGAAGCTATCTTGTTACCAATATTCAGTAACACAGCTTTTAAACTTCTACTGGAGGAATCTATGAACAGTCTCCATTCTAATGAGTTGTAGGAAATTCCAAGGGCCTCAACAAGTCCTTTAATATTGGCGCAGTATACTAAAGAGCTGGAAGAATGCTGTAAAAAATAGCTTCGAAACTCTCTTTCTCTATTTCTGTACCCCCCTAAATGTTGTTTCTTAAGCGAGAAGATTACTTTCACGAAGTCGAGAGCCAAGAAGTTGTGCATTTCCCTTTGAAAGCCCAAGATCCATAGCCAGGTCATTTACTGAACTTGAGTGAACGGTCTTGCGACCATATCATGTGTGGAAACCTGATAAGACTCAGATGTGTCATAATCTTGATCAACTTCCATATTAATCTCTTCATGGACCTCTATATGTTCAGGGAGAGAAGGTATAGGAATTCTTGGACCATGGGGCAAGGGTTTGATGGCAGAAGGAACATCCGGATATGCCACACTATGTTTATTCCTCTTATTTATACCTGTGGAAAATATAATTGCATATTACATAAAGGAATTGATTTGGAGTTGCAGATAGTACATAAATGTTTAGTAAAAAATATGTTCATGCTGAAGTGAACTATGTTAGTTTTTTATGCTAATTCTCTGCATAATAATGACATTTTCAGGATTCAATATAATACAGAAAGCTTAAATACTTGATACATGCTCACCTTTAAGATTTGTCATGCAGAAATAGCAGTCCATAGTGTGGTCCTTGCCCTCTCTCCACACCATGGGAACACCAAAAGAGACTTCTGCTCGCCCTGACTCCAGCGTCTTAAACTTATGTAGCATCCCTTGCAGCAGATATGCGGTGCAAAACTTTTATCTTGATCTCTTAGCCTTACTCCAAAATATGCATGATACAAAGATTTAATTACAGGAGAGATTGTACTTTGCTGCTCGGAAAAAGTCACTTTGCCGCAAACATAGCAAAATCTGTCGGAGTGATTCTTACATTTTCTTTTCATTTTTAACTCAACCACTATTATTATTATTATTATTATTATTATTATTATTATTATTATTATTATTATTATTATTATTATTATAATGCTAACCTGCAAAAATAAAAACTTATTAACATAATTACTTAAAATGTACACCAAATTTACTGCCAATACAGTAGTGCAAAAACTATTGAAATTTTGATGTAATATAGGACATGTATAAACTATAAAATTATTATCAGCCCCTGTATCGCAAAAACTGGACCTGATAGAGAAAAACGGATGTCAGATGTGGATTTAGGAGGTCAATTTTATTAAGAAACACTATAGAAAACCTAAGGTACATTTTAGACGCAGACCAGTGTTATTTGACGAATTAATGGTAATTGAAAGTAAAGGCAAATCGTAATAGAATCTCTTATTTTACTTTATTTTGTAATTTTAATCAACTCTATTGTTGATAGTATTCTTATTGCAATAATTGAAGTTAGTGAAATTATTCATGATACTTTCTTTAAAGGATGCAAAGACGAGGTATGGAAAGAAGAAGAGAATCTTTGTGTAAAAGAGTGCAAAGTACCCTAGAATATTTCAATTATTTAACTTTTCTCTCTCTCTCTTTCCTCTCTCTTCCATCTCTCTCTCTATCTTCCTTCCGTTCTCTCTTTCCTCACTTCCCTTTATATAATCCCTCTCTTCTCTCTCTCTCTCTCCTTTATGTTCCCCTCACTCTTCATCTCTTCCCTCTCTCTATCTTCCTTTTACTTTTCACATATCTCGTTTTCTCTCCTTTCCCCATCACTCTCTCTCCCTTCCCCGTCCTCTCTCCTTTTTCTCCTCTCTCCCATCTCTCTTATCTCACACTTTCTCTCCTTTCTCCCCCCCCCCTCTCTCTCCCCCTCGACTGATAGTCCAAAGATACCCTCATTGAATGGACCGTAAGGTCTTCTAGGGTACGTTCTTTCCTTGTTACTCCTTGTTAGTCCTTATTACTCTCCCCTCTCTATCCTCCCTCCCCACTCGTTCTACTCCATGTCATCTCTATTCTCCCTTCCACCCACTTCACTCTCTCCCTCCTCTCTCTCCTACCTATCCCCCCTTCTCCCCCCGTCCTTTACCCATCCTCTTCCCTCTGATCTCACTCGCCTCTCTCTGCTCTCTCTTTCATCTCTCATCTCCATTGCATTACTCTAAACTCTATACTTCCCTCTTTATCTGTCTATTTCTTCTCTCCCTTCACTACTTTCTCCTCTCTTCTCTCCTCTATCTTCCATCTCTCTTCTTTCCCAGCTCACTCCCCTCTCTTTAATCTTTCTCCCCTCTACCCCATTTCCTTCTCATCTATCCCATCTCTCTCCTGCTCCATTGAACCCTTTATCTTATCTCTATACATACACTCCCCCTATCTTCTCTCGCTATCACCTCATCACCTCTATCCACCCTATCTCCCGTGCCTCTCTCTTACCGTATCTCGAATCCCAGTATTTTCTCTCTCGCCCTATATCTATCCTCTCTCTCTCTCCTCTATCCCTCTTCATATATCCCCTTTTCTCCTTTATATATATATATATATATATATATATATATATATATATATATATATATATATATATATATATATATATATGGTGCGGTTAAGGTAATGGCATAATTAGACAACTGCTCTGCTTCAGGTCCAGCAGGTGATCGTATCCTCCTTGAACTGGAAGACAACACTTAGGGATGGGTCATCCCTAAGTGTTGTCTTCCAGTTCAAGGAGGATAGGATCACCTGCTGGACCTGAAGCAGAGCAGTTGTCTAATTATGCCATTACCTTAACCGCACCAATTTGTCTTGGATATTTTTCCATATATATATATATATATATATATATATATATCTTCATCCACCGAGTCATTAAAATCACAGGAGGCAACCCTCAAGGAAAGTGTCCTGAGACCGTCTTCCGTAGTTTCTAAAGCTGCACCCGAAAGACAAACAGCACCAAAGAAGCTTAGGCTGCTATCTCCCCACCCAAGGCTGGGCTGGGTGGCCCTGAGATGGCGGATGCTCCAAAGGACGGACCACCAGCTTCAAACCTACCTTGTTGGCCAAATGTCTCGAGGTGAAGGAAGATTCGTATATTGAAGAAAACCTCCCACGATAAGTCCTCGCAGGTGACAGCGAATCTAGCGCCTTGTTCATTAACAGCGCCCGGAGTTCTGTCTCCGGGAAGCGTACGGCCATTCCCGTGACGGTCGTCTGCTTGAAGAGGGCTCCTGCATCTCTTCCGAGCTAGGCCTGGTAGGTATATTCTTCCCGCTCATCGTTAGCTTTTATTTGCAGGAAAACCAAACTGGGCGAGTGCCCCTTGCCCACCCTTCCGGTTTAAGGGTTTGCGGGCCCACCACCATAAAATTTGGACCGGAGAGGACGATGCGTGATTTAGACTCGGTATCATGTCTCAGTTCCATTTGGTATAAGTGGCTTCTTTAAGGTAGTAGCAGTGCAGCTGCACATGGATAGGAGGTATGTATACTGTTAATTTTGCATGCATTACACTGTCAGCTGACTTGGACGCTTTGGACTTCCACCTCGTCATGGCAGTGTTGCTGAAGCCCTTTCTAATAGTCGGGAATTGGAACAGTATACACCCTCTCTGGGAAGACTATTTCGATCAATCCCAGGGGTCATGTTTTTCCCGACTTGATCAACGATCTGAAGATAGGCGTCCTAAAAATGGCGATGAGTTTACGAATCACCGATCGAGAACCACTTCATTTTCTGGCCTTGATATATCCCTGTGATGTCTGGATACACAGCCGGATTTTTGGTGGGAGGTGGTCGATGACCTCAATGATAATGATCATTTTCCCATTGAAATATCTTTTTATGGATCACTGCCGCCTGAAAGACCATCTCGGTGGTGCTAACAGTGGGCGCGGTGGTCCGCATTTCAGGAAATGAATGATTTCTTTCTTCTAGTAAGGAGTTTAGGTCGTCGGATCAGGCAATTGAGTAGTTTTCGGAAATTCATAGCCGTGAGCCTAGCTACTATTTTTAAAACGTTTGCAATTTTGCATGCCGATCACTTCCGTGGGGGCCAGCCGAGTGTGAGACTGCCCCCAAACAGTAGCGTTATGCCTACATGCGCTATAAGTGCTGCCTAAACATTTCACTCTCGGTTAATTTCGTCGCACTAGGGGTTCGGGTATGTTTCGACGAATGCTTGCCGCTTTTCATGAAAGTTATACATGTCTTCATTTAATGGTGAAACCCTTCTTAAAGGGCTGTGGAAGCAAGTCAAATGGATTAGGGACTGCTTTATCCCCATTCTCTAACCGGGATGCTGCTCGGCGAGCATTCAATGCACGTCTTGAGGTCGCTGAAGGCCGCCGACTGGACTTTACCTACAGAGGTGGAGAACTGTTCAACGACAGGTTTACATTGAGTGAGTTGCATTCCCCTATTGCCTGGTGCGAGTATACGCCCACGGTCAAGAGGATATCCGTTATGCCATGTTTCGACACCTAGCTGCACGAGGTTTTGCTTTCTGTTAGATTTGTTTAACAGGATCTGGACAAAGGGTTTCCTCCCAGACTCCCGGCTAATCACTACTGTGCTCGCCTTTATCAAACCGGAGAGACATCACTCTACCTCAGCCTGTTTTTGCACAATCTATCTAAACTCTTTCCTGTGCAAGTTGATGGAGAAATTGGTAAATTTTAGAGTAGCCTTTTCCTTGATAGCGGAGGCCATCTCTCTTCGGCAGAGTGCGGCTTAAGCAAGTTCCACTCCACGTGGGATGCTCAGCTCCGAATGAAAAATGCCGTCTGCGAGGCCTTACTTTATAGAGAGGACTAAGCCAGTGTGTCTTTGGATCTGGAGAAGGCTTATGATACCGCATGGCAATACGGTATTATGGAGACCTCTCAAAATGATAGTGGATTGCGGAATGTTGACTCAATCCACGACACCGATCTCCGCCTGGCAACCGCTGCCTTCTGCAATTATATCATTATGAGTCTATTTGTTAATGGTTGAGAGCTGCAACTCACTCTGCCCCGTGAACCGCGCGCTATCTATGTTTCGAGGAATAGGTAACTACCCAGACAATACCTCTATATATACGTATGTGTATCTATTGGTTGGGAGGAAAGAGATAAAAGCCACGAGAATATGTATATATATACAGTTACATACACATATATCCTCTAATGTAAGTACGCGTTCTTCGCTACGTACAAGTACGTTCACTTTGTAAAGTAATCCGTTGATTACGAGGTATATGAGTGCGATTTTAATACAGGTGCCGATAGCGTTTAATGAGTTTTCCATGATGCAGTTCAAGGATATATTCAAAGAGTGAAAACCAAAAATATATTTTTTAATAAGTCACTAGTTAACATACGAGGGGCGGTCAATAAGTTTTGCAATTCGGATATAAGGAAACGAGATATGAGGAAAAGTGTTTTATTATTTTTAAATATAACTACCCTCGACTTCAATGCACTTGCGTCACTTGTCCCTGAGGCTTCGAATTCCAGACAACTAGAAATCTCCCGATTGCTGTTCAATCTACTCGTGGACGGCGAGCTAGACATCTACATCGTTCACAAACTGGCGTCCGCGCAGTGCAACCTTGAGCTGGTGGAATAAAAAGTAGTCGCTAGGGGCCAGATCTGGACTGTAGGGGGGATGGTTGAGCTCCTAGAATCCGAACTCGCGCAGGGCAGCTTATGTAACTCTGGCCTTGTGGACTTTGGCGACGTTGAAGTTGATCATGGGGCGTGAGGTTTCTAGGGACCCAACGGGCAGAGACCTTGGTCATGGCCAAATTGTCGTGGATGATGTTAATAATACTACCATGTGTTATTCTAAGTTCTCGCTCGATTTCTTAGACCTTCACCCGTCGATTTTCGAGAATCATCCTCTCTACACGGGCCACATTGTCCTCGTTGGTCACGTCTGACGGGCGTCCTGGATGGGGGTCATCTTTTCAAGGGACTCACGACCATGGCGGAACTCCCTATTCCAGCGAGCAATGGAAGGCATTCTTGCCTTCCTTGGTCAAAAATCTGATCACTGCGCGGTGCTCAGCCTTTTCCATTGTTGAAAAATTTGTGACTCACTATCCGCGATCAGCTACTGCTTCTTAAATGAACGAGGCAGGAGTGTGCATCTGCAGGTCCTGATTTGTCATAACTTGTCCTAACACCCCCACATCAGCCATCCCTCTTCCTCTGTTTTGCCCTACCGATTCGCCCCTTGTATATATACATACAGAAAATATAGGAAATTATAAATAAGGGTAATACCAACAGACTATAGAAAATTGACACTCGGGTAACGTTAATTACTTGTTAATTAGCTTTTAAATGGGATTCTATAAATCAGTTATACAAAAGGAATATTTAAAAGTCGGAAAGCGGGTCGATTAACGGGAGATGCAATCGTTTTACCTTAAAGGGTGTCCTCGAGGAAGCGGACTCCTTTATCGAGTCATACAGGGAAATGGAGACGGAAAATGGTCGTGATTCTCGGCCGAATATCCTGATGGTGAAAGGGATGAAGGGGGGTAGGACTAGAAGACGAGTTCACGATCCTTCTTGAAGACGATCGAAGGCACCTCTTCTCAAGAGAAGTGTAACCTCCAAAAATCGAGACTCTGACGCGGTTCGGTGCGAAATCTCTCACAAAAAACTGGAGATGCTTGAAGGGGGGTTCTGATGAGACGAGAAGAATCCCGGCCAGTCCTTGGAGGTTAAACGATTCGAGGCTTTGTTCTGAACAGAGTAAGCCTTCACATAAGAGATGGATCTGCCTGGTGAGATCCAACCTCGATGGTATACGCGAATACCAGGGACTTGGGGAAACAGACACACGATCTGGACCGAAGGTGACGAGATCTCAAACCCAATTCCCTGATCTTTGAAAAACCCAGCGTATTTTATATGACGGCCACTTTATGGTGCTCCTTTGCTGCACAAACATCTAAAAGAAAACTTCTGGCGCCGAGAGGTATTAACTTTTGTCGACCGACAACGGTCTTAATCGTCTCCAACGATGTGGGTGGGAACTTTCGGCTACACCTTTTCCGACTACAGAGATTAGCATTTTATCGGCGAGGTGAAAGCTTTTAGCGGCCAGCTTAACTGATATTCAAATTCTTTCTTCCTTCATTTTTCTCCTTGAATACAGAGCTTTTTACTCCCCGTGAAGTTAATGTTAGGAGGCATAGGGAGGGAAGGAATTCAAGAAAAAAAAGAAGGGGGGGATTCTTATTAGCGTCCCACTTTCCCTTAAACTATGTATACGCGCTAGCCTAACGTCTCCTTCATTCGCCAAAAGCTATCACTACCTAACTCGACGGTGCCTCTGCCAGGTAAAGATGGCTGTCATAACCCAGTATATAACATAAATCAAGAAAGCTTTTTGGGATACCGGAATGAAAATATGGGAGATAGCCAAGGACAACTTAAAGTTGATGCCATTGCCAAACGACTGTACTCATGAAACTACTCCCCAATGCCGCGATGGATTCAGTTGCGTTTTGCCGTTTTCCAATTGAACTAGACGTTACTGTGACAGTTGCGTTGTCCCCCGTACTGTTCGGTACATTCTTGATGAATATCCCAGTCTGAGGACCTGTCCCTTGTACTCAGAACGTGTTCATGTACACAGAATTGTGGACTATCTTCATTTTATTTTACCTTCTTTGGTGATGGTCGCATGCTCCTACGCCAGGGGCAGTCGGGCCTCCCCCTGTCGCCGGAGAGTGCTTCCTAATTACTTTTTATTTTGTCTTTTGTCTTTATCTTTATGTGAGGGAAATTTAAAGTAGACTAGCAATAGGCTGAAATTTTAATGACGACGAATTTTGTCCTTGAAGGCAGTCGCCATATGGGCATGTTAAAAATACTCTTTTTCCCTTTCCCTCTCCTTCCTTCGCCCCAGAAAAATCCAAAGGTTCAAATCGCAGAGACGGCACTTAAAACATCTAAAGGCATAGACACTTCTCTCTGACGGTTGGCCACCATCAAGTATTTAGCTTCGCCTAGGAAACGACCAAACCTTTAAGAGTTAGAAGCCAGAAGCGTGACTCTGAGACTGCCACATACCTCAAGAAATTCCTCTACTGACCTTAACTGCATAATTGATAGAAATCTTAGTCATTTCATATAATGTCGACCACCCTGCCTTATACAAACAGAGCGAAGGCGGTCTTCCTACGGGTGGCTTTGATTGAGAAATTGATCACTTCTGAAGAGTTCATTATCTACCTACTATCCAATGTCTTCTATTATATTATAAGGGCATAAAAACATCGAGACAAGGAAACAAACATTTTTAGGTCATATGTATGTAGATGTGCGAATTTATCTATAAAATGACACCAATATTCAATTATTCGACCAGTTGTGCTAGGACTTGGCCTCTGGGACTGGAAATGTATGTCCCGCAGAGCGGCAGATGCACTGTCTTTCTATC
Organism: Ceratothoa steindachneri; assembly: GCA_963969495.1. Lineage (NCBI taxonomy): Eukaryota > Metazoa > Arthropoda > Malacostraca > Isopoda > Cymothoidae > Ceratothoa > Ceratothoa steindachneri. Next base: position 73,994,101 of record OZ018324.1, on the reverse strand, counting down.
GTTCAGCTTCCCTGGAAGGATAATAGGCCTCGAAAAACAGAGTTCACCACTGCGGAACTTCCTTTAATCAAACCTGACTGATAGTGGGAGGTACATATATAGACACAAGATAGAACTTCCTATATAAATGAAGCTGCATCGTTACCATTTGAAGAGATTAGTTGAAGGCAAAGGAAGAACGGAGACCGCATAACGCGTAAATTGCTGACTCACCAGACTCGCTCCCATTTGGTTGTTGGAAGGTTTCAAAACTCTTGTAGCCCGCGAGGGTGAGCAGCGGGGATGCACCCAATATGGTATACTTAAGGTCTTACCTGAAAAAGAACGTAAAAAAATGACCGTCCTTAAATTCTCTCAATTAGCAAAGAGTCCACGGTGATTTAATTGAAAGAAAATACCACTCAGATATCTTTGAAAGAAGATATTGGAGGCCCTTTTCGGAGAGAAAGCCTTCACCGGGATATTTATCGAGCGCTTAGAGCTAGAACTCCGATGTTTTTTGGCCATAGAAGGCACCGAATAAGCTCTCGACTTAGAGGCTTCATTGGAAGACAACAGGCTTACATACGATCCTCTTTTCTGTCGTGCTTCAAGTCTTTGGGCTCCTGCTGCGCATTTGGTGTTGGGGCTAACCAGTCTTTTGTACGTGGTCACCTACTCCAGCTTCTGTCAAATGTAATCTAGTATAATATCCATTATTGATATAGTCCTTCAAGGTAGTAGGCTTCAACTTACTGAGAGAAAAGTTTAGTGCTACCTTCCTAGGCGTTGCCTTATGCAAGTAAAGCACTCGGTAAAATTTGCTTCGTCGCTTCATTCCCCGAAAGGGCACAGTTAGGGAAGATGGGGGGATGGCCAGAGAGGAAAGTGAGCCTTGTTTGCTAGCAGGTTGATCAGGCTAGCTTCCTGTGAATATACAACACCCAGAATTGCTGCCAAAAGACGCGGAAGCTACAACGCTCGTAGGCCTATAATTGCCAAGCGTGGAAGGAGCTTTTCATTTAAGGGAAACAGTAAGTATCTGGTCGCGTAGACTGCAAGAAGGTTATTACTTAAACCTCTTTATATTATACCTGTTCTACAATCTGGACGACCATGACATATTTTCGAACACCTATGAATTTCAATGCTTAGATGACGTGCGATCCGCCCTAATTCACATACTTGGTTGTGTATAGAACACATTTATCATGCACAGACTTGGTGAATAATAGAATTTTGGGGGGGTTCGCCCTCATTTTAATGTCGTCATTGTTTACCTCTATCTCTCTAGTGGTTGTAGTGATAGCATTTCGATAAAAACACTAATACTTTCATACGTGAGTGATACCAACCACCGAAAAAAATACCACCAGCACGCAACTATTTGTTGAGCTTGATGATTCTTATGTGATTGAGAATATCATGGGCGGGTCTCGTGAACCCTCGTTTTTCTTCATCACACGTTCGAACTTGACTGAACCATGTTTCAAAAGATAACCTTTCTTTCCTTCCTGACCTCGTTCCTCTTAGCAGCAGGTGGCATCGGAGAAGAGTATCATTTATTTCTGAGCTTGTGAATAGTTTGTTCAAGCAGCTGGGACTGATCTTAAAAGTTCATTGGTAGCGCTAGTACTTCGGTAAAATTTGAGTAAACTATATTTATATTTGTTACATATGTAGATAATAGGTTGAAACAAAGTTTGTGCACAACTTTTATTGACAATGATTTACAACGAAAGAATACAGGTAAAGAAACATATCAATGAACAATGTAATCACTGTTATCTTTGAGTATCTGCTTCCCACGACGGTATAGATCATGGATGCTTTTGTTGCAAAATTCAACTGGTTTGCTATCAAAGAAGTCTCCGACTGGATTTTTCAGTTCCTCATAATTTACGAACGTTTTGCCGTTTAAAATTTCTGTTAGCGCCAGGTCTGGCGAGTACGGTGGGTGAGGGAGAACTTCCCACCCAAACTCTAGGAGTTTTTCACGGGTATGATTTGCAAAGTGTGGTCGGGCGTTATCATAAATAAACATGAAATTAGTCAATTCTGTTCGTTTATGCGCAATTGCATCTTCCATCTTTTGATGTTGTTGACTAGATAATTTAGCGTCGATAGATTGATTGCGTTCCAACATTTCCCACTAAATCACTCCCTTTACGTCCCACCAGACACAAAACATAAGCTTCTTTTGATATCGGTCTGCCTTTTCCTGAAGTTGTACAGGTCCACTTTTGACTGTTCAACTTCTTTTGCGTGCCATGTTCGAGTGTAGACACTATCTCCTGCCTTGTCTTTGGAGAGAGGGCTCAGCCCGCTCATTAGAAAGGACTGCGAAGTGGAGTTTTACTATACCTCTCTCCTCCTTCCTCGACTTTTATTTATGGTCTCATTTTTATGTTATTTAGGGTCTCTCCTCTTGTCCCTCTTTATCTCCTACCCCTTTTTCCTGTTCTTCTCAAGTGTGGTTGATCACACCTGAGCGTATCTGTGTGGTCGGTTGTAGTAAGTGAGTGATTGAATGTGTGGCTGCTAGTGCGTTTTCTTGGTTTAAGTTCGGATTTGTGCAGTCTCAGTGTACCGGTCCTTCCTAGCCGGGATGTCTCGTTGCGTGGCTGAACCGCGCTGTGTTGGATATGGTGAATGCCCGGACTGCGGCTGCCTAGCAATGTTCTTTGCGCCATTGAAAGAAAAATTCCGAAGGCAGCCTCCTCTTTTTAAAACAAGGGTGCTGGTTGAGGAGTGCACGAGCCCCTCCCTTCCTTCAGTAGTGCACATCGGGTGACGAAACCAAAAACTACTTCGCAGAACTATTTGACTTCTGCTCCTCGTGCTTCTGGATTTAGTTCCAGTTCATTTTGCTTTCTCGCGGTACAGCGGTTTTCTTCAAAGCTGGACCCTGACCTGGACTACCACCGCATTTTGCTCCTTCGAACGAAATTCAACATTCTCCTATCCAAACTTAATATTTTTTAAGTTTTTGAGGATTTTAATGAAAGGTGAAGCAAACTGCGGCGCATGTGGCCCTGTAAATATGGATTACTTATAGTGGAAGCCACTTTCCGTCCCCAACATGATTCTGTAAGAGCCCTCAAAACTTTTGCTCACTCTGAGATTGATGTCTCATCACCTCCAGTCTTCAACACTGTAGAGAATGTTATTTGCGATAATGAATAGATGGACTATGACGTTAAGATGCTTCAGTCAAAGCTGGCTAACCAGCGGATCATTGAAATTTATAGACAAGAGCAAACCATTGTTGGGATCCTTGTGAACACACCAACGATGTTCCTAACGTTTGATCATCGGGATTTCCAATTGCATATTAAAGTGGGTTAATTATGAATATCCGTCAAACCCTATATATCAAATTCGAGACGCTGCTTCAATTGACATATTTTTGGCTATGTGAGCACTGCCTGCCACAACCCCTCTGCATGCGTGGATTACGTATGGCCGTGGACTATCGTCCCGCTCACCCACCTATCCCGTATACCACTCCATTTGTTCCGCCAGCTTCCAGGATGCAGCACCACAACCCTTTGCTGTATCACCATCGTCTTCTACCTAGACCCAAGTCTGGTCCTTTAATATACCCGCATCATTTCCTCCCCTTATTGCCCCCTTGCTAACAGAGCGTGCCCAATCCCCGGATGCCACTCAGAAGACTCTGGGCGCCATTCAAGGCATATTGAATATACTGAGGCGCTCCACTCTGATGGAGTCATGACTGATGACTTCTGACCTAAGCATAAGACTTCTCCAGGCTCTTACCCTCCATCTAGAAAGCTAACTTCCAAAAAGGGTGGGAAATCAACCTCTATAAATACTCAAATCTCCACCCCGGTTGAGGTAAATCCTATCCCTTACTCTCTTCTCCCAACCTCTGTTCCTTTGACACCTGTAACTCAAACTTCCGCCCTCCTATCAGTCGGAAGTCATCTATCGTTCACCCATAGTGATAGACTTCCACCCACAGAATGTGCCTATGCACATATCACTTCCTTCCAACCACGACTATACCCCATCTCAACTTCCTACTAGCCTTGTTCCTTTGAAACTTTCCGTAACTACGACTTCCGACCTCTCTTCAGACATGGATTGCACACCCTCCATTAAGAGTGATAATCTTCCCCTTCTTAGGTGTAACAATACCTCCAAATCTCTCTTATCTCTACCTTTTCCTTCGGGTCACGACCCATTGACTTTGGTCTGTTGAAACAAACTTAGCTCTCATCATACTAGAACCCGCCCCTCTAAATCGGAGTTGCCTCGTCGTTCGGAGGCTCCTTATATAACGTCCGGCACCTGTTAGTGAGGGATCCTCTGCTTTCTGATATGATCTTTACTGTGGTCTCTCACCGACCTGAGTTATGTCAGTATTTCTTTAATGGAACTGGCAAGGGACTATTCCCATTTGGCCGGAATTATCCTTTCTATTATACACTTTCTCTTATATGCTAGCAGGAAACCAAACTCTGGAAATGTCTTTTTCCCAAGTTTAGTTATTTTACTCTTTTTAACTCTCCACCATCTCCTCGCGGGGAGGAGGGGGGCAATGGAGGTGTCTCGCTTCTAATGAGCACTAACCATTTTGAACGCCTTCATTTCTGAGGTCTACTCTTCAAGCAGTCGTAGCCTGTGTTCATCTTAAGAATAAAATTTATACGTTTTTTAAAATTTATATGCTTCCAGATGAGCCCCCTTTAACGGCTCAGTTTTGAGACCGTTTTCTCAACTTTCTACCCGATTTCTAGTTATAGGCAACATTAATACCGAACACTACGTATGGGGCGATTGAATGAACAACTATCAAGGACGTCTCCTTGAATTGCTTTTATCAACTAATCCTTTTAGCATTCTTAACTCTGGTCATGTTACGTCCAACCACATTCAGACTTCAGACTGATCCTTTCAGTTGTGTCGATTTATCTATTTGCACCGCCGACTGAATCTCTGATTTCAAGTGGTCTGTTTTAGATGACCTGCATGGCAGCGACTACTTTCCTTTTGTTCGTTTTAGATGACCTGCATGGCAGCAACCACTTTCCCTTTGTCTTAAAACACACGACCCTATTCCCATCTCTTTCATATCTGCCCAGATGCAATGTTGTAAGGACTGACTGATCAAAGTTCCATGCGCTTCCTGCATCATAAAAAATAGAGATTTTGTTGATATTGATAACGCTAAGCATTACTTTTCCTCTCTAGTGCTTGATGCGGCAGAGTCCGCAATTCCTCGTACTCGCTCATGGTGGGGCAGAACATCAGTCCCATAGTCGAATACTGATTGCATCCGTGTGGTGAAGGCCTATTAAAAGGCTTATACTCCATTCCGCAGGAACCTAACCCTTCCGAGCCGTATTGAACGAAATCCAACTAGAGCTACTCACCATCGAACTTTACGACTGGCGCGAATTGAATCCTAGAGGGCATTTTTGGCTTCGTTATCTTCCAATACCTCTTCAGCTCAGGTGTGGAAGAGAATGAACAAAATCAGGGTTCAGTATGCTAGTCATTCCATCCCGGGCATTGAGATGAATGGTTCTATCATCTGTGACCCCGCCAGGATCGCCGATATATTGTCCTCCTATTTTGTCGATGTTAGCAGTGCTACCTGGCGGAGTTTAGACGTATCAAAAACGAGCTCGTGGGCGAATCCTTGCGTTTCTTGGCCGATGGAAAGCAGCCCTACAACTTTCTGTTCACTATCGCCGAGATGCGCTCACCGCTATCTTGGTGAGCCGCCACGTACCCAAGGTAAGACAACATCCGATTTTCTCGGGCATTTCATCCCCGTAAGGAATCACTCCTATTAGATGTTTTTAATTAGATATGGATCCAGGGATTCTATCCTAGTGCGTGGAGAACGGCGTTAGTCTTACCATTTCTGAAATCAGGTAGAGACTGCTTGTCTCCTTGCCATTATAGGCCAATAGCCCTCACCAGCTTTCTTAGTAAGTTATTGGAAAAAATGGTGATGCTCACTTGCAGTGGTTTCTGGAATACCATGGACTCCTAACTCCATAGCATTATGACTTCCGTAAGAGGAAGGGGGCGACACATCTTCTTTTCCGTATGGAGGGTACTCTCCGTGAGGCCTTTCCTCGTGGCTGCCTTGCGATGGCTGCCTTCTTCGATATTGAGAAGGCCTATGACACCATGTGGCGCCATGGAGTCTTACTCTAGTTGTGTGAGTGAGGATTGAAGAGACATATACCAGTTTTTATTTAGAAATCTTTAGCTACTTGCAATTTCCGGGTTAGAGTTGGTAACACTTTTTCTGATCTCTAAGTCCATAAGGAGGGTGTTCCCGAGGGCAGTGTAATATCAAACCTAAACCTTCACTGGAATCTAAATTTATATAATGAGGCGGTAGCTGATATCATGAGTAGATATAGGTGGATGAGCATAAATCGCAATTTTCACCTTTCAGATAACAAGAAGGTTGACCCTACTGATTCACTTTATAAAGTAAGACCTCCTGTCACTGAACTATAAAGAAATTTTAGACAAAAACTATGTCAGAGTTTCTATGTGTCGATGAGCAGATAATTCCACTCAAAGGAAAATCAAAATTGATACAATATATTTCTAAAATGCCCGACAAATTGGGTTATAAGTTCTTTGTTCTTTGTGATGATAAATGAGTTGTCTATGGCTTTATCCCATACACTGGGAAAATCCATCCAGTCAATGATCTTGATGTTTCAGACTTAGGACAAAGTTCAAATGCTGCCCTGCGCCTAGCACAAGCTATCCTAGCCCATAGGAATCACAAACTATTCTTTGACAAATGGTTTTCGTCCCTGGATCTTGTTACTTACTTGGCTATTAGAGGAATTTGGTGCTGCGGTACTGTTCAGGCCCGACGGCTACCCAGCCTCAAGTTCAAAACAGATGGTGTACTTTCACATGGAGGAAGGGGTTCTACAGATAGTTCGAAAGCAAACATTGAAAGTGTAAGTGTTTTTGTTGTAAAGTGGCAAGACACGAAATCAGTGTGTCTACTTTCGACCTTTCTCTCTGAGGGGCCACAAGATACTTGCTCAATATATGATACAAAATCAAACAGCTTGATTTAAGTCCCTCACCCAAATATTGTGCCAGTCTATAATAAGAAAATGGGTGGTCCGATTTACAAGATCAAATGATATCACTATGCAGAATGCAGCACTATCCCTCAAGAAAGTTCTATTAAAGGATAATTTTTCATCTCTTGGATATGACCGTGGTAACAGTTGTCTTCTGTATAGACGTGATGCAACAAAACTGGGAATACCAACAGCAAAGCAGCGAGGCTTCTGTGAATTCAAATGGAAGATTTCTTTTTCCACAATGAAAACTGGAAAGGATATCATCAAAAAGAGAGGAAGACCATCATCTAGTTCTGATTTTTGTTCAATACCAAAAAATATAACCAAAGGAATATATTACTGTCACTTCTTTTTTAGTTTTATTATGATTTATCTTATAACCCTTTTAACACCTATTAGAACATATTTGTCCTCTCAGAAGAGCTTAGTAAAAATAGCCTATGATCTAATAGGACATATATGTCCTCTTTCAATATATCATTTAGAATTTTAGATGAATAACGTTTTTTTCAACCAAACATCTACTAGATAGGTGTTTGCAGTCATTATAAAGCATAAAATGTATCGATTTTCTTTTTTTGTAGGAAAAGATAATTCAGGGCATAAAGGGTTAATCTTATCGTTCCCGAATAGCCCATATCTATCCCCTTTCAAAGAATGGCAGTAGCGTAAATATTAAAAGCAATATTTCCACACTTAAAGGTTAGAATTTATCTGTACTCTAAGGAGTTTAATATAAAAGCTGTATCTGGCAACTTCACTGTGACAAGGTGGTGCAATTATGCATCTCGTTGCTTGTGAAGTCTATACGTGACAAATTCCTCAATAGTCTATGGACTATGGATTTAGAACTAGGTAATTAGTTCGTTTATATAAACATTACACTATTCTTGAATATTTTGGAATAAGGTTTAACATATTTTTATTAAAATTAGCGAGTTTGAAATTAGTTTTTCAGTGATAAATTCAAACGTGGCATATATGTATTAAGAGAGAACCAACTAAAAAAAAGCTTGTTTAGCCGTGAAATTTACTCTGATCATAAAATAGATGTAATTAGAATGAATTATGCTTTTCTTTGCTGAGTATATAAATCTACATATAACTTTATATCATTTTGACACTTGTAATCATAATCCTGTGTAAAAACGAATAAACCAAAACAATTGTTGAAGTGACAGATATTCGTAAGGTACCTTAGAATAAAATATGCTTCTCATTTTACATTTGTATATACAAGGTGTCCCAGAAAAAAAGTTAACCGTAATTTGAATTAGTATAACTCAAAATCTATTAGAGATTTTTGAATCCTGCAAAACGAATCAAATTTACCAACTATTTATCTGTCGATTCTGGAAATTTCATTAAATTCCCTTTTACGATATTTATACACTAAAAGGTTTAGGGGAGGCTATCAAAATTATGTTTGCGCAAGAAAGTAAAATAATGCAAATTCGAAGTTTAAAATCAACAAATATATTTAAATCCATTTTTAACCAAAACACCTCTTCATATGGGTAGTAAAAATTCGTATTTTGATTTTCTAAGCACCGTTTCCTTACACATGTCCTCCATTTCTTTCCAAGCACAGTTGCGCCTTTGATCGCATTGATTGAACAACTCTTTTGATTAACTTGTGATTTTCCTTAAGTCTATTGACTTCACTTGTGATATTATCTCTTAACTGGTTGATGCTTTGTGGTTGAGTAGAATACACTTTATTCTTTAGATATCTCCATAAGAAATAATCGCACGGTGTTAAGACAGGGGATCTTGGGGGGACATTCAATTGCATGATTTAGCGCGACAATGCGGTTGTCAAACGTTTCTCTTAGTTTTGTTCTTACAACAAGCTGTCTATGAGCTAGTGCGCCGTCCTGAATCCACCGAGGTCTATTGAATTGATTGCCGTAAATCTGGCGGAGTTCCAGGAAGATCCTTTCGTTGATCATGCTCAGGTAGGCAGTGCCATTCAAGTTATTCTCGTAAAACAATGGGCTGACAAGAAATCCATTCCTGCATATTCCGATCCACAGAGACACTTTCTGCTGACAAATACATGTGACGAAGTTGAATGCTGGGGCAGGGGGTCAGCAGCGCATACTGCCGAATGTTATGGCTATTTACCTTTCCATTCATGAAAAAGGCTGCCTCGTCACCAATCACAATGTTTTCCAAGAAACGAGCAGGTATATGGAGAAGCTATTTGACCAATTGTCTACGACGAGGAAAATCAGTTTCAAGAAGCTGGTGTATTGCATGCATCTTATAGGGATGTCATTTTAAGTCATGTTTAATAATGCGGTTAATTGATGACTTTGAAAATTGTAACCCATTCTTTCTGACTGATAGATACATGTGGATTTTGAAGAAGTGTCATCTGAACATTTTCGATATTTTCTGTTGTTCTTATGGTTCTCATACGACCCGAATGACCTTTATTTAAATTTAAGCATATTCCTTCATGTTGGTATTTGCGAACATTTTTCCAAATAGTGGGCTTGCTTGGTGGGTGCCTAGCTGGAAAACGTTGTTCAAATGAATCTTGTACTTGCTTAATCCTGCCAGTCTTAATAAAGTTTGTGACTACAAAAGCGCGTTGATCTTTTGTTAACTATGCAAGTAAACCTTTACACAGACACGCTTTGATTTGCTTAGTAAGCAATAATGACGAGACTATGCCACATCGTGGTGAAAAACCACTGTAAAATGGCCTAGGCTTTGCTTGAAGAATCGCACAGTGACCTAGGCTACCTAGGCTCCCTACGCTTCTCTTGGCAGGGCAAAATGGCCTAGCCTTCCTAGGCTTCGTTTTATTATTTTACTTCCTTGCGCAACGTATTTTTGATAGCCTCCACTAAACCCATTAGTGTATCAATATCGTAAAAGGAAATTTAGTGAAATTTCCAGAATCGACAGATAAATAGTTGTTAAATAAAACACCTTTTGCAGGATCCAAAAATCTCCAATAGTTTTCGAGTTATACTAATTCCAAATTACAGTTAACTTTTTTATGGGACACCCGGTATATATATATATATATATATATATATATATATATATATATATATATATATATATATATATATATATATATATATATATATATATATATATATATATATATATATATATATATATATATATATATATATAAATTAGGGTGATGCAAAATAAATAGCGAACCATCCTGGATTTTGGGGGATACCCTCTAATATGATTCTGTTAGTTATAAAAATACTCTGCAAATTTTTAGACAAAATATATAATATTCGTAGGTCGCGCCCACTCTTTAAAAATATTTAAGAAAATGAAAATTGAGTGCGAAACCTAAGTTTCCAAATTTTCTTTCTATTTACAGGTTTAAATATATATAGGAAATGTTAGTATAAATTTAAACTAAAATACAATGAAAATAAACAGTTAATTGTATGTAGAATATAAACCTGTTTAATAATACCAGTGAGTCCTAACCCTAGGGCCAAGTATGAGCTGAACAGTAGGACACTGCCACTGAGGAGAATGAGCTCAGTGTGTGTTCGGCATTGTCAAAAATGACGTGTTACTGTGTGTTTCTCTCAATTACTGACTCATCTTGTTATAAACATGACACGAAGCGCAACTGATGTATGGCTGATTGACCAACAAATAGATACATTAAATCAAAGTGTGTTGCCATAAAATAAAGAAGTACTTTTCTTATTCATGAATTACAGAAATTCTAAAAGCGAAACCGTTAGAGAAGCTTTAAATTCAACTGTTAATGATGTGATGAACGTTTGGCAGAAGGTAGCAATACCAACAACGCAGAAATGTAATGCTGTGAATAAACTAAACAAATTGCACGATGAGTGGTAAATGTTGAAAAAGAGCAAAGGAAAGAATTCAATGTTTTCAATAGCAAAAGACAATAAATGGAAGGAAAATTTGTGTCAATTATTTGACATTGCGCATGCTAAGGCTGATGAACTATTAACTATTGAATAAGATAGAGAATTTCTACGTTTACAGAGGAAAGGTCGTAAAGGTAAGATCATTTGAATAGATAACGAAGATGAAAAGCGCCGAGAATTAGCAGCAAAGAAGCAAACATCTTTAGAAAAGTTGCGTATTCGTCAATCAAGTTGTATAGATGAAAATGTAGTTCTAGAAGACAGCATTGCCAGCACTAGTGCTTCCAGCAATGACATAATATCAAGTGCAGAAGAGATTGATCTAAACCAACCTTTAACATCTAAACAAGGGCCACCAAGAAAGAAAAAAAATTATTAGTGAAAATCTACTATCTGCATCAGATGTGGCTAAAGTCAGTGATCGATCTGCTTCTCTGATTCTTATTTCAGCTATATCAAATGTGGAGGAAAAATCCTGAAGATTACGGCGTCGGCTACTCATCACTTCATAGAGAAAGGCCTCACGGACGAAAAAGGATAAGTGAAAATATCACTAGAAGCTTTGAGACTGACAAACCATTGATTGTACATTGGGATGGCAAGCTTTTAGAAGACATTATTGGGGATGAACTATTTGGAGTACCAAAGATACATCATGGAACAAGCAAAAACAATGCAACTGATGTATATAAAGAAATTTGTGATTCGAATTTAACAGAGAGGATAAAAGGAATGTTCTTTGATACAACATCATCAAACACAAGACGTAAAAATGGAGTTTGTGTCCTAATCGAACAAAATATGGAAAAAGATTTGCTATTGATTCCTTGTAGACACCATATTTTTGAAATCCTCTTAGAAGCAGCGGTGGCCCCTACATTAAAACCACATTCAGGTCCTAACATTGAGATATTCAAACGATTTAAATCAAACTGGAAAACACTGGACTTGAAATCATTGATTTATTAGAAAACTTTCCTCAGCATGAAAAGGAAAAAATGATTGCTTTTGCATCCAAACAACTGAGTGAACAGCAAACCCGTGATGATTATAAAGAGCTTTTAGAACTGACAATAATCTCGCTAGGCGGCACTCCATCCACTGGAATAAATTTCAAGAAACCAGGAGCTTACCACAGAGCACGTTGAATGGCGAAGCTGATATATTCAATAATAATATTAATGTTCCAAAAATCAATTCAAAATAACAGCAAAACAAAAGAAAAGTCTGAGGGAAATTTGTTGGTTTTCTGCTTAAATTTATATCAAACATTGGTTCTCTGCTCCCAGTGCTCAAAGTGCTCCATGCAATGACTTGTGCCTACTGAAGAGCCTGAAGAAATTACACAAGTATAAATAAAGAAATAGCTAGTAGAGTTTTGCAAAAAATGAAGAATCATTTGTGGTATTTGTCAGAAGAGTTAGTTGCTATGGTTTTCTTTGACAATGAAATCGGTCATGAGACAAAACAAAAAATGAAATAAGCTCTTACAACACCATCAGGCCCAGATCCACCAGAGAAAACACAAGTAGATATCGAAACTGTTGAAAAGAAGCAAATTCAAGATTTTGTTACTATTGGTACAATGTCCTTCTTCAAGACTATGAGTTTATTATCTTCTTTTGTGGACAAACCGGTGGAAGATTGGCCATAAGAAGAGAGTTTTGGGTTGGAAAAAAATGTGGTTAACCGCATGGTGGCAGTTGTTAATGACATTGCTGAAAGAGCAAAACTGATAAAAGATTACAACAAAATTCTCACTCATGAGGAACAACAGGAATAGTATTTGCTACAAGTTGTATCAAATTACAGAAAGAAGGTCGCACAAAAAACAAAAAAAAAACACTAATAGCTCTTATAAAGAGTAAGATGTAAATTTGATACAAACAACTATATCAAGTTTAATCTGAAACATGATGTAATATATGAAAGAAAAGTGGAAGAAGAGGCCTCCTGGGGAAACTTCCACTTAAAAAAAAATAACGAGACACTTGCTGATACCCCTGGGTGTCTTGGAAATCAAAAAATTTTCAAAGAGCGGGCGCGACCTTAAGATATTTGAATTTTCACCTGAAATTTAGCCAGGGCCATTTTTTTATAACACAAATTCATTTGAGAGGGTTTCTTGGGGTTTCTAAAAAAATATGCTTTGCCCTCCATTTTGTATCACGCTAATATATATATATATATATATATATATATATATATATATATATATATATATATATATATATATATATATATATATATATATATATATATATATGTGTGAAATATAATTCATATTCTTTCCAGGTCCATTACATGTGCCTACATCTGCTTTCTCTGGCAAACGGAAAAGATATACAATTTCAGATACCCTTCAATATGATACTGATGTGGAGTCAGAGATTGATATTAAGTCTGATTTTGATAATACTGTTGCAGATAATGATTTTGTACCAAACATAAATAATTCACAAGGTGAGTTAACAATAAGTTTTAGATATGGTACAAATTGATTTAAAAATAATTACCTGAAAAAAAAAGAGTTTTAAGGTAAATGCATGAAAGGAAGACCTAGGTAAATGTATGAAAGGAAGACCTTTTGTGCAGTATAATTTAATTTATATATATATCCGTTGTTTACACGTAAATATTCTTTATATGGGTATGTAATACATAGTATTACATTTTCTAACACTTTATATGTGATCTTCAGGAAATATTTGCAGTTTTGATGAATAACGATAAATTATAATTATGTGTAATAATAATAATGTGTGTCCCTAGTATGTGTAATACTCTAGACGAGCCAGTGGTTAGAGAGTGTGCCTGTGAAACATTCTGTCCGGGAACAAAACCTCACCTGCTTTGAGAGTTTTTACTGTGTCAGTATCACCACTTGGTGCCTTGTGACTAACAAACACCAGCGTAACTTTTCATTTCATGTGTGTACGTGCGTTGTTGACATACACGTGTGTACTGCCTAAATTCTAGAGTGGAGTAAAACGGATAGGTATATACGTACATATACTCGTACATGCAATTCTTATATACCAATGATTTTTGCAGATTGTCTACAACACTCAGAATTGGAAGCAGACGAATTTGAACAGAGGTGGGCCGTCCGATTCGGAAGTCCGATTATCCGATTAATCGGACTCGTGTTTTCTAATCGGATAATCGAATTGGACTAACCCCCACCAAACGAATCGGATAATCGCAATCGGACTGCCGAAAATTTAAAGCGATTTGCGATTAATCCAGGTCGGCGTCGTCTTTGTTTTTTCGCAATAGTAGTTTCTTAATAAATTTTTCTATATTTTTCTCAAGGAAATATTTTTTCGTTTTATTCTATTCTATTCACACTTTTGTATTTTCTCTATAATATAATGCGTAAAATATCATGATTAATTATTAAATCATACATAATATAAAGGTTATATTTTACAAGTATAAAGTAGGTATAATAAGTGTTTAGCTTTGGTTTTTCGTACGCGTCTCATATCGTTTAAGTGACGCGCCGCACCATTTTAGAGCCAGTCGTCGTAAGAGCAAGCTGCTGCTGCGCTGCTCCCTAGCCACCACTTGTGAACGCTTCGAAATACACTTCTGTTTTCATTTTCCTGCTTTTGCTTCAGGTCCTTCATTGGCTGCATGAAGCCTGCCTCAGAGACAGATAATGAACACAATAAGGCCCTCTTTGGGCCTAGACCTGTCCAAAGTTCAAGGTCCTCTCCAGGCGGAAGCTCACCCGCGACATCAGGGCGATGGGGGACAAGGCCAAGGCCTATCTGACGGACTTCTTCGCCAAACAGCTGGTCGGCAAGAAACAGGGCCTTCCTGGGAATGACGGTAACATGGCTGGACAAGGTCACCTTCAAGAGGCACTCCGCTATCCTCGAAATCAAGGAGATCACCATGAGCCAGACGGGGACCTACCTGGCAGAGGCGATCTCTGAGCTGCACGATGAATTCGGCATCAAAAGAAAGGTGTGTAAACTCTAAGAACTATCGCATATTTGTTTTTGTATTTGCCCCGGTATCCAGCAAAATTCTACACTTTACTTTTTAATACTGTAGTCTGCGTGCAATATGTTATGTATGTTTGTCCTTAATACTTTGAAAAAAACTGAGGGAGTCTTTAAAAATAACGAAATAATGACTATTGTCGTATTGATTTTGGAAACATACCTCAAGTTCATACTGATAAATTAAATTGAACTTTGTTTTAGAACATTATTTTGCTTTTCAGGTTGTCAGCACCACCACTGACAATGGCGCGAACTACATCAGCGACTTTAACCGCAACATCGAGCGGGATGCCGAGCAGCAAGGACAAGATGTGGTGGACCCAGAGGTGGTGCACACCAGCACCAACCTGGTGGCAGACGCCATGGAGGAGGTGAACCAGTAGGAAGAGGTGGTGCAGCTCCCCAAGCATCGCCGCTGTGCAGCACACACAGTGAACCTGCTTTCCTCCAGGGATGTAGAGAACGTGCTCAGCTGGGCCATCCACCCCAGGCCGGCCTTCAACAAGCCGGCCACCAAGGCCCAGAGCATGTGGAACGCCCAGAACAGAAAGACAGTGACCGCCAATGACATTAAATCCGCTCTGGGCAAGAAGCTTGTTACTTCTGGCGTAACCAGGTGGAATTCTAGCCACGATGTTTACAAGTGCCTGCTGCTTAAAGTGCTTGAATCGAACAAGAGAAACAAGCTGAGCCAGATCTGTCAGCGGCAGCACCCCCACCCCCTGCCGCACATCATGCAGGATGACGTGCAGATCTGGTCGGAGTACGTCAAGGTGACCGCCCCCTTCGCCGCTTGCTTAGCCGTACTCCAGGGGGAGGAGAAGGCATACATGGGGTGCCTTCTCCCCCACCTCCAAGTGCTCAAAGACTCCCTGGAGGCGCTGTCGCGCGACGACAGCATTGTCCATACCCATAGCCTGGTAAATTAAAACTTAATAAGTGTTTTTTTCTTCTTATATTATATTATTATTATTAAATGATTATAATCCTTGCAGGTCAAATGATTCATTTTATATGAACTAAAAGCAGTGTAACAAAATTTAATTTTTCAATTGACAAATCTGATAAATTTTTAAATTTGTTTTAAAACTTTTCTTCTACTTCAGGTTCAGCCACCTCTTTGTGGACATGGACCTGTTGATGGCTACGGCGCTGTACCCCCACCACAAGCTTGCTACGGTCAGGGCCATCTGCAGGAGATAGGACAATGAGGTCTACTGTCACCTGGTGAGGGACAAGCTCATCCGCGACTTTCTCGACCTCGTCCAGCCTGACGAGCACCCGGACCCTACCCTGCAGCAGGGACCCTAGCCAGGCTCCAGCAGCACGGACTACCTGTTCGCCATCGAGGATGGGCAGCAGGAGGAGAGCCTCGAGGAGAAGGTCAGGGAAGAGGTCAACAACTGGTCAAGGAGGCCGCTGAGGGGGGAACCCGATGCTCTCGCCCAATCTCTTCCCGCTCGAGTTCCGTGATGCTTGGGTAACACTCTTTCTCACATATAACACGCCACTCCCGAGCTCCGCCTGGGTCGAGCGCGTGTTCAACTATGGGTCAGACATCCTCAGGCCTAAGAGGGCGGCCCTCATTGCACCAAACTTCACGGCCCTCGTCTTCATGCAGGGCAACTTCCACCTCCTCAAGAAGGCCCACGAGGTGGAGGAGGAAGACGAGGACTAATCTGGCGGGCTTAGAGTAGAGTAGGTGGAAAACTTCAAATATTATGAGATATATTTGAAACATTATGAAGTTATTATTTCACCCTATCTTTTTTATGAGAGAATATATTAGTGTTACTGTGTGTATTTTGTGTAATATGTACTGTATAGTTTAATTTTTTGTTATACATATTATATTTTAATTAAAATAAAATGTTCATTTTTTATCTTAAAAGCTTGGTTTATCTTTGTATTAGTCAGAAATGGTTTATTAGGGTAAAAGGAATTAAATTCCCTTAAGGAGACATTGAAAATCGATTAAAAAAATATCGAATCGCATTTAAAAAATTTAATCGAATCGGATAATCGTTAATCGGACTTAGATTTTTGGCACCCGAATCGGATAATCGAATCGGACTTGATGAGCTAGCGAATCGGTAATCGCGCCCACCTCTGAATTTTAAGTTGTCTTAGATGTCGGTAATCCATGCAGCGCAACGACATGGAAACCTAATAAAAAACGCAAAAGAGATATCATTTGATAACATACGAGGGGCGGTCAATAAGTTTTGCAATTCGGATATAAGGAAACGAGATATGAGGAAAAGTGTTTTATTATTTTTCAATATAACTACCCTCGACTTTAATGCACTTGCGCCACTTGTCCCTGAGGCTTCGAATTCCCGAAAACCAGAAATATCCTGACTGCTGTTCAATCCACTTCTGGACGGCGAGCTGGACATCTTCATCATCCCCAAACCGGCGTCCACGCAGTGTAGCCTTGAGCTGGCGGAGTAAAATGGAGTCGCTAGGGGCCAGATCTGGACTGTAGGGGCGATGGTTGAGCTCCTCGAATCCCCACTCGCGCAGGGCAGCTTGTGAAACCCTGGCCTTGTGGACAGGGGCATTGTCGTGGAGGAGCAGGACACCGCGTGTCAACTTGCTGCGCCACTTCTGACGGATGCACTTCTTCAATCTAGCTAGTTCCTCGGCGTAATATTGGCCTGTGATGGTCCTTCCGCGAGGTGCATAGTCCACCATCAACACCCTCCAAATCCCAGAAGATGGTGGCCATGATCTTCGCGGCTGAGGGTTGGGTCAGGAACTTGATGGAGGTCGGAGAGCCCCTGTGCTTCCAGGCAATGCTTTTGAGCTTGGTCTCGAGATCCCAGTGATGGACCCAGGTTTTATCACCTGTCACTATGCGTGATTCGAATCCCGCCGGGTCTTGGTTGTACAGGAGCAGCAGCTCCTCCGAACTTTGACGACGTTGAAGTCGATCATGGTGCGTGAGGTTTCTAGGGACCCAATGGGCAGAGACCTTGGTTATAGCCAAATTGTCGTGGATGATGTTGATAACACTTCTATGTGATATTCCAAGTTCTCGCACGATTTCTTCGACCTTCACCCATCGATTTTCGAGGATAATTGTCTCCACACGGGCTACATTGCTCTCGTTGGTCCCGTCTGACGGGCATCCTGGACGCGGGTCATCTTCAAGGAAGTCACGACCATGGCGGAACTCCCTATTCCAGCGAGCAATGGTTGCATAGGAAGGGGCGGTGTCGTTGTACACTGCAACCATGCGTTCATGGATCTCTTTTGCATTCTTGACTTCCTTGGTCAAAAATTTGATCACTGCGCGGTGCTCAACCTTCTCCATTGTTGAAATATTTGTGAATGACGATCTGTGATCAGCTACTGCTTCTTAAATAGACGAAACAGCAGCGTGCGGCTGCAGGTCCTAACTTGTCATAACTTGTCCTGACACAAACAGCCATCCCCCTTCCTTTGTTTTGCCCTACCGATTCGCAAAACTTATTGACCACCCCTCGTATATTTGAAAGTGATGAGGCCGTTTTCCCTGCTATTTCTTTCATTAATGATATTGTAGACGATATTAACGCATATATACGACTCCCAGTAAACTATTGGGTAAATTTCATTTCCGTTGACATAAAAAAATTTGATAGTTGAGCACTCCAACCTCTACAGTTTGAAAAATGATATTTCAAAGCCCATTAATATCTCTGTTCCAGAATTAGAACAATGGTAATTCATTCGCTATTGTAATAAATAGCATGGTATACTCTCTGCCAGAAGGAGTGCCCCCAACCTTATTTGTTGGCGCTCTGCCTCACGCCCGGTATTAGTGGCCCGCCGCCTCCAGTTGGCAGTTAATACCACCCACCGCAGATCCCTTGATATAGGGTCCTGTAAATTCGTCTTAAAGACGAAGGTAATGCTTGTACACCGGAAGCAGGGGCAGCAAGTTAAACCCCTATTGTTCCTATAGTTTAACCCCTTTAGATTTTATGTCAGATATATGGTTGATGGGGACGATCCTAGATCCAAACTTGCTTGATCTCCTCATCTTCGTGACCTAAGCCGGAGATGTCTCCGGAAGATGTGCCTACTAAAGATGCTATCCCATACATCTTGGGGAAGTCATAGGCTCACGTTATGGAGGCTATATACCTCTCTCGTCCAGTCCAAGTTAGACTATGTTATTGAGATGTATTCTTCGGCCTCTGTCTCATGTTTGTATGTTGGATATTATCCGAAAACTGACCCTCTGTCTATCCAGTGGACCATTTCACCCTTTCCCAATATAGAGCATTTATGCTGGGATGGCATTTTCCTCCCCCATCTTCACCGTCTCTAGGTCTGTCTGTGGTATATTTTTCGCATTCAGCAGCTCCCTTGCTCAGAGGTCTACAAGAGCGTGTTCTAACTAGGGTCTGCCACCCCTTATGACAAGTCCCTATCCAAACTCAGCCCTTTGGGACTTCGTGTAGACGAACACGTTTTCCGTTTAGATCCACGCAACTCGCTCTTACCTCTCGCTACGAACCGCCCTCCTGTGGTTAATCCGAGTGTGCCATGTGCTATGTTCATTGAAAATGTGACATATCACACATTATTATGTCATCTCTTCACAGACGGGACAAAAAGGATTATGGTATGGGAACTGCTTTAATCTTATCGAGGTCTGTAGTCTGAGAGTCGTTACCGCGGGTAGCTTCCATTTTTACCTCCGAGCTTTATGCAGCTTTATTAGCCTTACGCCTTTTATCCACCTTGCCTTTTACTGCTTTTAGTTTTTATTGATTCGAGAAGCGTATTATACGCTCTTTAACTTGTGCACATCCCCTTGTTTCCTTTAATACATACCTGGTTAGTCTAGAACTCTTCCAGATACAAACTACAGTTTTGATGGGTTCCTAATCCTGTCATGGTCCAGGGTAACGAGCGGGCCGATAAGGTAGCTTGAAATACAGCCACCCGGACACCGACTTGTTGCAGTTTGCATTATTGTGACTTTTATCCTATGATTAGGGAGGGCTGCATCGATACAATTTGTTGTCAACCTTTTCAGAGCTCTCTGAGATGGTTCTCTGTCGTCTGCGAATCGGCCACACACACCTCACTAATGAGTAGCAATCGGCCCCACATCACCCCGTCCCCTCCACACATGTCCCATCTGTTCGTCTCCCATATCAGTACGTCATCTTTTGATCGACTGACAGCCCCTGTCTGCCCTCCGTCTGGAATGCTTCCCATCTATTTTACGCGTCCCATATTACGATAGACTGTGCTTCCTCCTAGCTAAGGTCCCATCTTTTAGCATTAATTCCCTCTTCCGATTTCTAATTCGGTCAGGCCTTTTCTCTTTTATAGCTTATAATTAGCTCGAAATGTAAATGTTAGTATGCGCATGTGTCTTTTTCCCCATTGGTGCGGGGAAATAGTTCCTCCCTAGCTTCGTTTTCGATTTTAGTTAGGCTATGCCGTGGCATGACATTTGTTTATTGCCCTTGGGTACACTTATTAAATTTGTTTATCACTTTTATTTTAACCTTACCAATTTTTTTACTTTAGGGACTGGCACTCTTTCATGCCTTGCTACTCAATAATCTTTTTAGATTTTAGTGGCTTATACCCTCCTCGAAATAATAATAATAATAAACTCTTTGCTCAGCAAATCAAAACGACGTTTCATGCATACGTCTATTCAGCACTAACGGTCGAATTCGGTCAGTTTACGTGGAATTAATACGTGTTTGCTGAATTTGACCAATTCCTCTAAATGATGCAAAATAGCTGTATGACTGACGCTAAACTTTTTTTCACCCAGCTCGCGTGATGCCAGATGTGGATCAGCTTTGACACAAGCGCACAAACGGTCATTATCAATAAATGAGGGTCGACCACTTCTTGGCTGATATTGGAGATCGAATTGGCCACGCTGAAACTTCTTAAACCAATCGTAGGTTGTCGACGAAGTATTGTGTCTTCTCCAAATGATTGATCGATACGACGTTGCGATTGCGCAGCGTTTAGGTCTGACTTGTAATCATACAGTAAGATAGTACGTTGTTGTTCACGAGAATTTTATTTGATGGGTAATTTTTGAAACTTAAGATATCATTTTGGGAATCCGACTAAATACTGTGCAGTAACCTAGGCTTTCCTAGGCCTCGCTTGAAGGTGCATAGTGACCTAAGTCTAACTAGGCTCTAGGTCACTTTGCAACTATAAACTATTTAAGTATTAAATATAATGCTCAATTTGACTTATCTTATTAACACAATGAACTCCTAAGTGTTAATAATGATGGAATGTCATTATTCTAACAAAGTTCCAATTTTTCTGTATGGGGTAGATATAAGGTGGAATTTAGGGATTTTTCTGTGCCATTGCTGTAACTATTCTTCTTGTACCATTAACACTGAAGAAAAAATTCCCCCTAAATTCCCACGCTGAGATATTCCAAACTTTAATTTTATTAATTTTGGCTTTTTTCGCGTCTGCTTGTGACTTTTAAATGGGATGAAATTTTAAATGTCGAAAATGTCCAGGAACTGTATAGTGATTTTCAGTATTCATTTTTCACTATAATTGAAGAAATATTTCGCTGTTAACTTAGAAATTCTAATACATATCTTAAATCAGATGCCGAAGGTAAAAGTTATATTAAAAAAAATCATAAGGGAACGTAACCGATTGTAAAGTTTTTGGAAAACAGAAATAGTCTCGAAAATCGAGAGCGATACCTCTACTATTGTCGCCTTGTCAAACTCAAAATAAGAACAAGAAAAAGGAACTATGGAAAAAACTAGCGTCGTTGTTTTAATTAACACGATCCAAAGCGATTTTCTAGAGATGTAAATTATCGTTAGCCAATTAAAGGATGCATCTGGTCCCTTCAGGATGTCGAGGTTGTCCTAAGCGACGGGCCGTGCCACGTGATGAAGACATTGAATAGGAATTCTGCAAATGTTCTTACCACCCAAGATATAAATAACTTTCATACAATATGAGACGTAATACTTTGTTTCACATCCTTTTATAGCCTCAGGTGGGTTAATTCGGGCTTTTTTTCTATAACGTGGTTTGAGAGTTAGGCTGATAAATTTGGTTATATCGATTGATTTCTTTTAGAGATTTAATTAGATTGTCTATCGGAGTCAGTTTATCTGCTAGTACTTTTTCTATGTTCGTTCTTGCTTCGAAAAGGTTGTTTCGCTGTTATTTTTGAGTGGACAGTTTATTAGTTTTAATAATTATTCTTTGGTTACAATTTTTGCATTGATGGGTGGAGGGATCGTAAGTGTGGCTGATTCAAGTAAGGGGGAGGATTTAAGTTTGGGGGGATCGGTAAGTGTGGGTGATTCAAGTATGGAGTGATCGGTAAGTATGCGGGATTCGAGTAAGGCCCAGACGCAGTCGACTAGCAAATAGCTCCTCTTTTCTACTTTATATTTTTGATGTTAGCCAATTACTGGGTTGTTGTGTAATACACTTGAGGTGGGGGTAGAAATTTATTTGACAAGTTGTTTTCCATTTAGAAAAATTCTTTTCTTTCCGCGATTGATGTAATTTCTGTAATTGGCTGGTTATTTATTAACTTGATGGTTATACGATGTCTCCGGGGCTGTTCTGTTGGCCAGTTATAAGCCGTAATAAAATTTGATGAAGACAATACACTTGAAAATAGGTTGTTATTTATATTAAGAAAATTAAAATTTCCAAAACACCGGGTCCGGATAAAATTTATCTAATCCACATCAAATAATTATGAAGCAAACTTTTAAAACAATTTTGTACAATTTGCAAAACATTTTTTTATATCATATAGACTGATCAAGGAAACTCCTCGACCATTTTCATTGCTTTTAGTCGATGGTAAACTCTTGGAGGGCATTGGTAGAGATAGGATCGTTGAGAATATAAAGTCTTCCATAAAGACCGCCGAATTTGAATTAGACATCACCTTTGTGTTTTGGAGTTTCAAGACATGATTTTATCATTTTTACTATGTTTTCACTCCGATTAATAGTCATTTGTATGATTTTCAGAATACTTCTGTGCGGTGCGTCATGGGGCAGTTTACAACTCAGCAGCGCGTTCTCATCGGGAAGACATTTTACCAAAACGGAGAAAGTGCGACGCAAACAGTTAGAACAATTCGTACCATTTCGGGGAGATTAATGAAGCACCCAACGGGTCTACGATTCGCAGACTAATGACGAAGTTTAATGAAACCAAGTGGATCAGTTGCAACGGCCAATCGGGTGGGCGGAATCGTTCTTGTCGGACAGAGAAACAAATTGCTGTTGTGCGGACAGTCCCACTCTGACTCGAGGAAAATCTATTCGACGACGTTCGCAGTAGTTGGACATCCCGACCACTTTATTACATCAAATTCTGCATAAAGATCTTTATACCTAAACGAAAGACATAAGTCATTAGAAAGATGTAGAATATAACCAACTTTATAAAAATTCCTCTTAATTATTCACCTTTCAAATTCGGTGCCCTTTATGGAACACTCTATATAAGAAAATAGCTTAATAAATGACTCACAACACGGATTTCGACGCGGACGCAAACGTTACACCAAGATAAAGCAGGAGATGTAGTTTGATCTCGATTTCAAAAAGGTTTATTTACGTCGGTCTACATAAGAGAGTCTTGATGAAACTAAACGCGTAAATAATAGGTAGCAGCTTATTAAAACGAATTGATGACTGGCTGGTAAAACTTAGACAAGGAGTTGTTGTTAATGGAAATAGTTCATCATGGACAACTTCTAACAGTGTACCCTGCTGATCTGTTCTATCAACTTTCCTCTTTTAAATACATATGTATATAAATAAATTTCACTTGATATAAATTTATGTGAAATTTTCAAATTTAATGATGAAACAGAACTAGTTGCTAGGGAAAATTACCATAGTAGGTGTGGAAACATCTAAAAAGACTTTGATAGAGTAATCACATTATTAGAAAAATGGCATATAGGTAATGCTAATCTCGAAAAATGAGTAGTCCAAATTTAAACCCAGTCCGCATGCAAAAGAATCTAGAAATATAACAAATCTTGATTGGTTAAAAAAAAATTCAAAGTAATGAACTGAATTTTCTCGAAAAGCAAAAAAAAATCCTAGTTTACATAACTCGACATTTTTCATTTAAATTGAAAGGTATTATTATTCTTCCATTATATAGAGAGCATGTAAGACCTCATTTATTTAGAAGTTGCAGTACATTTCTGACCTCACTATATGCGAACGGACACTGTAATAGTGGAACGCGTCCAGCGACGAAATAAATTCCTGAACTTGGAAAAAGATCACATGAAAACAGAGTGAGGCACTCGAATTTTATTTCATTACTAGTTCGGCTTCTGCATAACCAACTTAATAATGTCTTAAAAAAAAAAAAACCCACGGTTTACTCATATAAACATTTACTCGATATTTTAGCTAAAAAATTGAGTGAAAACTAGAAATATCAGTTTCAAGCAAGTAAACCAAAGATTCAACACTGCTAGAGTAAAAAAAAAATTCTTTTCTCTTAAGATCACCCAAACTTGAAATAACTTGCATAGGAATGTCAATGGAAATCCTGGAGTCAATATACTTAATAATAGAATCGATAAATGTGACTTTGAAATACAACTTTACAAAAATACGTGTTGTCAGGCTAATTATATTTATCCATATCTTCTGTTTCTTTTATCTTGCTTTCCCTTGTGACTTACACCATTTCTCTCCCTCCTTGACCTACCCTCAAGTAGATCCTTGGTTCTTTGCTAATTCGTAATTCTGTAACTCATATATAATGATTTGTTACCTCATTAGAGTGGAGTTGTTTGTTAAACTATGAATTTTGACCTGAGTACGTTTTTAAATGTCTTTCGATAATCGCATTTTGAAAAATTATATTATATTTTCATCTAGAGCTCAGAGTTTTCCTTTTACTCTCTCATTGTTTGCTTTTCGCCAAAGGTCAACAGAACCTAAAGTAAACATTAGCACGGTAAACAATAATAGCACGGGATTATATGAAATCAAGTGGAAACAACGAAATGAAAGAAAAGGAAAAATGAAGGGAAAAAAATAGAAAAAAATCTATATATATATATTATAAAAGTTGAAAGGATTCAATGAGATTAGCAGATACCATTATATTTCGCAATTTCCGACAAAGAGGAAGATCCTGAACAACATAAGAGCGAAATTCACCACTAAGTGCCACATTCATCAATGCTAAAGTTTCCATTTTAACCAAAAATAAAAAATAGCCTTCTCCACAAATCCTCAATTTGAAGAAAATAAGCTTTTCGCGAACGTCGAGAAAACACTGAAAATATAACCGGAATAGTGTAAACAAGTCACTTCCTTCTCATCACTTTTTTATTTAGGAGAAAGTGAAGCAAGGGACGGAAGTAAATCGAAAAGTTTTGTTTTTATTTTGGTTTTAAGATTTGAGAGATATGGAGACAAATAAGGGCAATAGATTGATGGGGAATTTATGTATTTTCAAACGTTTTTTTCACATCTTTACCTTTTGGTATTTTTTCACGCAATGTTAGGAAAGTTAAACAGAGAGATAGAAAATTTAGATAGTTCGGATGATTTATAAGGTTGATTTAAGATGTGTGTTAAGAATACGTCTGATTAAAACACCAAATCAATGGTAATAAATTCCTTAGAAAGATCATTGCATTGTAGCCGAACACCTGCAAATCAAAACGTAACCTGGAATAGCCAGCCCTAAGAAACACTCAACGAGCTTAATCAAACCAGGAGGAGAGGAACCCCCCAAAAGACTGTAGAGTCCAAAACCAGGGCAAAAATTACTATCGAAACATAAAAGGAGACTATCCCACTTATTAAATAAGTTAAGTAATATCCCAACAAAACCCATATCATGCAAACTCATTTCAACTTGGTTACATGAATAATATACATACCAAAAATATTTAAGAGTAAGAAGCATATAATAATTACATACACTACCGAGCAAAATGAGAGAATGATTTTCCTTTATTAAAATATTTTCAAAATTAGGAGCAGGTAAATGAAATTTCCATGGTAAATAAATGCATGCATTTAATATATTTTATGAATATTTCATATATTAGGTTGAGGAATGAGTTCTTGCGTTTTTTTAAATGTTGTGTTGATTTAAGTTTTGTTGACGTGATTTGTGCACAAATTAAGAAACAATAATAAATAATGAGAGCAAAATTGGCAAAGGTTAGGCTACGTCTCTTAACAGCGTAGACTATTAGGCTTTTGCATAGGCTACGTCTCTTAACAGCGTAGACTATTAGGCTTTTGCTTAGGCTACGTCTTGAAGTTGAGTAATAAGTCATTGCGGTTTATTTAAAAGTTGTTAATTTAATTTTTGTTCTATACCCTCAAAATGGAATGTCAAGTTGAAAGAAAGGCGCATTTTCGACACTTGTTATTCATTTTCAATCGAGATGGGAACAATGCAAACGCAGCCAAAGCTCGTCGCGATATTTGTGCTGTGTATAGAGAAAATGCTTTATCAGAAAGGACAGCTCAATGGTGGTTTTCACGTTTCAAAAACGGTTATTTCAATCTTAATGACGGAGAACGTTCTGGCCGCCCCATTAATTTGGATGAAGATCGATTGAACGACCTTCTTCATGAAAATCCTCGTCAATCGACTAGAGAATTAATTGGCTGTACAATTGGCATGTGATCAGAAAAGTGTAGTGAATCACCTTTATTCAAAGAGGAAAGTTAAAAAACTCGGTGCATGGGTTCCGCACGCTTTGAACGAAAGCAACAAACTTCAACGCTCCACGATTGTCGCAGATTTGCTTGCTCGTCACAAGGCTACTCGTGGATATAAGGACAGATTTCTTTACCGCATCATCACTGGCGACGAAAAGTGGTGTGTTTATGTCAACATGAACCATCGAAAACAATGACTTAGACCCCCCAAAAAACCACTTCCGCGATGAAAGCAAGGACTTCATACTCGAAAGACGATGCTGTGTGTGTGGTGGGATTGTGAAGGCATTATTCCTTATGAGCTCCTTGCGAACAACGAGATTGTCAATGCAGAACTCTACGTTCAACAAATGTATCGACTCACGGAAGCTATTCGTGAAAAACGACCTCATCTACGTTATGGAGTCCTTCTGCAACACGACAATGCTCGTCCTCAAATTGCCAATATGACAAAAGACACCATCCAAACGCTTAATTGGCAAATGCTGCCGCATCCTCCATATTCGCCAGACATGGCTCCATCGGATTTCCATCTGTTCCGATCGCTCTCCAACAATTTTCGCGGCGTTTCGTTCAATACTGATGTGGAATTAAGAACCTGGTTAGATGAACTATTCGAGTCAAAATCCAGAGATTTTTATTGCAGAGGCATCGAGAAACTATTTGAACGTTGACAAGAAGTCGTAAATAACAACGGAGAATACATTATTGATTAAGTTGCATATTGTTATCAATTAAAAATATTTTTTTTCTAAAATTGTTAATGATAATGAATAAATTTGATAAAACCGCAAAAACATATTCCTCAACCCAATAAGAAAATCGTGTATTAAAGAAATTATACAAAATAATCTAAAAAAAAAAAATATTGACATATGCAAAATAAGAGGATGATTTTTCTCAGGAACATTCTAGAAATTTCTTAAAATCACCTGGCAACAACTTGCTCATTAGGGAAAAATTATACAACCGCCATTATTGTTACATTCACTTAGCTATGATGCCACCACACGTGAAATTGACTCCTGAGCTCCGTCAGAGAATTAATTGTTCGCTTGAAGACTTCGGAGAAGATTGTCTGTGATTTGAAAAGAGATAGGAAGGTCCAAGACTGTGATTTCGCATGTTCTGAAGTTATACAATGAAAAAAACCCTATAAATCTCCATAAGATTCGGTCGACCTCACTTAACTACCATTCGAGAAGACAGAGCCCTTAGGCGCTTCTCAAAAAGGATACTTTCGAGACTGCAGCAGGAATTTCTCGAAAAGTTAAGACCAATAGTGGCAAAAATGTGAGTTGTTTCATAGTATCCCGTTGCCTCAATGCATCTGGTTTAAAAGCTCATTCCCCAGAAACCAAACCAATCATTAGTATGAAGGTAAGACTCGAATATGCTGAAGCTCATGTTGTTTGGAGGGATGAAGATTGGGAGAGAATTCACTTCAGCAACGAAATTAACTTTAATTTAGTTGGATCTGATAGTAGACGCTCTGACGCTTTGTTAAAGAGTCTGCCAAGCATGGAGAAGGCAGCTTAATGGTATGGGGGAAGTTTTCTTCTGAATGAATCGGTCCACTAGGACGAATAATTCGAAAGATAAGTGCGAATCTGTACCTAAACCTCGTACAACCCCATGTTATACCTTCACTCTGAGCATTTCTGAGCCCGCTAGCAGTATTTATGCAGGACAAGGCGCCAAGCCATACTGCAAAGTGAGTAAAATACTATTTAGATGAAGAATATATCGAAGTAGCGGAAGTATCCTGCCTAGAGCCCGGACCTGAACCTAATTGTGAAGTTCTGAAATATAAAGTTCAAGACAAAGCAGCCTTCAATTGCAACGAATTTATGGACGAAAATTGAGCAAGAATGGAACAAAATAACACAAGTATTTAGCAGAATATGTTAAGGTTTTAGGGTCCTCTTTGCGCCAAAGTAATAGAAAACAAAGGCATCGACACCTCATATTAATTGTTTTAAGTCTCATCGTTGTCAAATTTTGCTTTGTTTCTAGTGTATTAGATTGCTAAGCAATTCTGTGAATGATCATTCTCTTATTTTGCACGTGTTAATATTTATTTTTGTCTGTTTATTTAGTGTATTTTCTTGTATATACGATTGTATCATATGGAAATCTTAATTAATATATTGAATGCGTCTTTATGTACCATGGAAATTTCATTTACCTACTCATCATCTTTAAAAAATATTTTAATAAATGAATATCGTTCTCTCATTTTGCTCGATAGTGCATAATTCTTTACTATAATTAAAATTTGTCTCTTGCAAAAATTTTATTATGACCCGCTTAACTGAACTTATTTCAATAGAATTTGCTAAATAAATAAATAATATTGCATTAGGCCACTGAATTTGGTGATTAAGGGTGGACTGATGGATAAATAAACCGAGCATTTGAAGTTTGCCCAGTCCTACAGCCGTATTGATGCTGTATGTTTCGATTGTCCAGTCATTTGGCAGTTTTTCCGATTTAAAAGCTACACCATAATTTACAAAGGGTTCATTATATACATTCTTCTTAATCTTATTTTTAATAAATCCATTCAAAAAAACTATTTATGATAAAATAATCCCCTAATGACAAAAAACGGTGAATGTAGAGTGATTTATCCCCAGCTTGCTAAAACCAAGTGAGGTAGTCATTCGTCAGTAATTTAGAAATATACATACCTTATTTTCTTATACTGTTGAGCTAGCAAGTAAAAAGGCAATGCTTCGCTCATCCATGTATCAGGGCAAGCGATCAACAATTCGTCAACAGATGCTAGATCCATGATGGGGTACTTGTTTCCTGGAGGACGAGAGTGGGCTCCTGTGGCAACTTGCCCAGGAAACCTTAACCACACATCGTCACCTCCGAAGAGCGGTCCTTCTATTGAGTGAACATAAGAACATAAGAAAAGAAGGAGACTGCAAAAGACCATTCCTGGCCTACACTTGGCAGCTCCTGTTCCAGTCAACACACAAAAAGATTTCTTACCAGAGAAAAGTCATCAACATTGTCACCCTTAAGGAGTTCGTCAGATCTAATCTACAATATACATAAAATGCATCCAGAGGATTATGTGCATTCATGCGACCGCAAAATATAATCTCCCCACTCCTTAGAAAAGTATATACATATGTACAAAAAAAAAGAAGTCAGTCCCATCTAGCAGCTTCATCCATATATTTATCTAATCTATTCTTAAAACTACCCAGAGAGGAGGCTTCTATCACATGTCTAGTGAGCCTATTCCATTCATCTACCACACGATTTGTAAACCGATTCCTCCCAATCTCCTTCCTAAACCTATACTTATCAAGCTTAAACCCATTGCTACGTGTCCTGTCATGTTCACTAAGTATAAGAACCTTACCCAGATCCCCTTTATTATATCCTTTCACCCATTTAAAGACTTCAATCAATTCCTCACTGACTCTTCTCCTTTCCAATGTATGTAGATTTAGTTTTCTGAGCCTTTCACCATAAGGTAAGTTACTTAGCCCACCAATCATCTTTGTCATCCTTCTCTGCACAGACTCAAGCAAATCAATATCCTTCCTATAATATGGTGACCAAAATTGTACTGCATAGTCTAGATGAGGCCTAACTAGCGCCAAATACAGTTTTAGAATGACTTCAGCACTCTTATTGCTTACACTCCTCCTAATGAATCCCAATATCCTATTAGCTTTATTCTTAGCATTTAGGCATTGCTTTCTAGGACGAAGGTCTGAACTTACCAAAATACCCAAGTCCCTCTCACAATCGGTCCTCCCTAAAATTCTTCCATTTAATTTATAACTATTCAATGGATTATTTCTACCTATACTAAGTACACTACATTTGTCTATGTTAAACTTCATTTGCCATTTCTCGGCCCAATTGGACAGAATGGTCAATTCCTCCTGCATTACAACAGCATCAGAATCAGCTCTAATGGCCCTACCTAGCTTAGTATCATCAGCAAATTTACTCAGGTCACTACTAATACCTCTTTCAAAATCATTAATATAAATTAAGAATAGCAAGGGACCCAAAACAGATCCTTTCGGAACTCCACTGCTAACACACCCCCACTCAGATTTAACTCCATCTATACTAACTCTTTGCTGTCTGTCACCAAGCCATGACTGAATCCCCTTAAATATACTGCTATCGATCCCGTGTGCTTTAACTTTGCTCAGAAGCCGTAAGTGTGGCACTCGATCAAAAGCCTTACTAAAGTCCAAGTATAAAATATCATAGTTTTCATCATTATCTGCTGCTTCATACACCTTACTATAAAAAGACAGCAAATTAGTCAGACAGGATTTACCCTTACTAAAGCCATGCTGTGATTCTTTTATCAACTTATGCTTATCCAAGTGATCTCTAATATTCCTTGCTATAATAGATTCCATCATTTTCCCTACCACTGATGTCAAACTTACTGGTCTGTAATTAGACATATTTGTTTTATCCCCTTTCTTAAATATAGGTATCACATTGGCTTTCTTCCATGCCCCTGGCACAATGCCACTCTCCAATGATTTTCTAAAGATGCATGCTAGGGGCTCACTTAACACATCCTTACATTCTTTCAAAATTCTAGGAAAGACCTCATGAGGACCGGGTGCTTTACTACTTTTGATTTTATCAATTTCCTTTGTCACTATCTCCTTTGTGATCAAGATATCCTTTAATTTCTCCTCATCATTACCCCGAAAGATCATTGACACCTCGGGTATATTTAGAGTATCCTCCTGTGTAAATACTGAGAGAAAAAAGTCATTTAGCATTCCAGCCATTGAGTCCCTATCACTCACTAATTCTCCATTGGAATCTATAAGTGGGCCTATTTTATCTCTAACCTTAGTTTTGTATAATTGATAAAAACTTTTAGGATCTTCCTTTGCCCTATTTGCCACTTTAATTTCATAATTTCTCCTTGCTACTCTAACTAACTTTTTAACATCTCTTGCTAGTTCATTATATCTCTGCCTTAAGTGATCCTCTCCATTTTTTATTTTCCTATAATTTTATCTGTCATCCATTTTGGCTCATTATTTTTAGTCCTAATCTCCTCATATGGAATGTTAATCATCTGACCTGTAATTAATTGCTCAATTATTCTTTCATACTCCTCTTCAATTGTATTCTTTTCCTCCTGTTGATTATTGCCTCCACTAACTGGTATCATAGAATCTATTCCTAAATTGATTTCATTGCCTGGTTTCTGTACAACTGCCTCCAGGTAAGTCCTTAGCCCATTATAATTTGCTCTTCTAAAGTCAGGAATTTTAACATTGTTCATGCTACTATCAATACCATTCCATTTCATCTTGAATCTAATTTGACAATGGTCACTATTACCCAAATTTCCTCCAATCTCAGTATCCTTAATAACTTCTTCCCTATTTGTCAGAACTAAATCCAGTATATTATTACCTCTAGTGTGTTCGTTAATAATCTGCCTCAGAAAATTATCTTGGACAACATTCAAAAATCCTCAGCCTCCTGATCACCCACAAGAGCTTCCACATCTATATTTCTGTAATTAAAATCGCCCATTATACACACATGCTTACTTCTACATGCCCGTTCAATCTCCTGCCACAGAAGATTTGAAGCTTCCTTACTAAGATTTGGTGGTTTGTATAATAATCCTATGAGAAGCTTGTTTTTACCTTCCCTTACATTTAGCCATAATGACTCTGTGTTATCATCTAATTTAATTGTACTGTTTACACAACACTGGAGATTATCTTTAATATAAATAATAACCCCTCCTCCTCTCTTCCTATTCCTATCTGTATGGAACATGTTAAAGCCCTCAATCTCAACCTCAGGTTTAAAGTGATTACCTGCCCAATCAAGCCATGACTCTGTTATCGCAATTATATCAAAATTCTCTTCACTCGCTAACGCTCTTAAGAGATCTATCTTATTCCTTATACTCCGACCATTTGTGTAGTATATTTGTGAGTTTTTTTATTATTGTCCTCTCCCCTAGCTATTCCTCTATCTCTGCATCCCTTCCATTTCCTACACCTGCCCTCTATTCCTGTTATTCCCTTACCTCTAACAGCTTCTAGTTTTCCACCCGTAAGGACCTAATCACACTATCCAGCTCCCCCCATAGAACCTCAACACCTGCCCGACTAAGATGGAGCCCATCCATCGCATACAACCTCCTATTCCCGTAAAACCCTCCCCAGACATCTACAAACACCAATCCTAACTCATCACACAGTCCTTTCACAAATTCATTCAAACCAATTGCACGCGACAACCATTCTACCCCCACATCCAATCTCGGAAGCACACCAGAAACAACACCTTTTACCCTGCTTTTACTCATCCTTTCAACTAACCTTTTATACTACTCACGTAACTCACATGTACCCACCTTCTTTACATAATTTACTCTCACATGCGTAATCACAACTGCATCCCTCTCACATCCAGAAACCAGCCTATCATACCTCTCACAAACATCACTTACACCAGCACCCGGCAGACAAACTCTCATTCCCTTCCACTTGCTATCACTTAACTTCCTATCTAAATACCTAATCTGAGAGTCACCCATCACTAGCACCTCAGTCATTCTCCTATTCTGTCTTGGCCTAACATTACCCTCCCTCCTGCTCTCAGTCACACTACCACCCATCCTGCTTTCATCCACAATCACACCAGGCAAATCACTTTCACACTCTTCCTCTCTCAGGACATTGAATCTGTTAGTCAACATAAAAGGTTCTATGTCCCTCTCATTCACACACCTAACCTGTCCTAACTTATCTATCCTATCCATTTTCACCCACCATTTATCATCACTCACAACTTCCACACTGTTCCCAGTTCTAGCCCTATCTTCCACCCTCTTAGCACTAATCTCACCCTTCAATTGCACACTTGCATCTCTTCTCACCTCAAACACCAAATCATTCAACCTCTTACATTCCCCACTCAACCTCCTAACCTCCCCTTCCAGAAAACACACACGGCATTCAGTAACATTCACTCTCCTTTCAACTCCACATGCATCACACACCACATACACACTACTTTAAAACGGCATGCTCTCACCATCTATACAAACAGCCATACTCTCAGAAATTTACTAAGGAAAAAGTTAACACTCACCAAAAAAATTTCTTGCTCAGGATTGCTGCCAGTTATCTTCCCCCAAAGTATTAATCACTAATGTATTTATTACACAGTGATTGATGTATTAAATAAATACAAGAAAAACTACACACCCAAATCAGTATTATATCGCAATCTTACAATGAGAATCAGGAGCTTCCTGTAAGACAACCTTCCAGAACAAAGCCAGACAGCCAACTGAGAACAACGCCAATAAGAGGTGTTTCGAAACGAAACGGTATCTGGCTCTCGTCCGTCTAAATTCAAACAGGGAAAAATCTTTTAGACGTCACCTGTAGCGCTTAGGTTCATATCGCTTCCTTTCTGAGGGCCGCCTCGCATTCGGCAGACCACATGGAAAATGGACGGCTTAAAAAACGGACATACGTTAGATTAAAATAGAGAGCCGGAGAAGAGCTCAACTGCTTTATCAACCTACTTAACTCCTCAAATCCAATCGAGCATGCTTGATCTAAGCACTAACGAGTTGGATTTTATGGCGGCAGTACCTCGACAAATGATATTTGAGTGGGAAAGTGATCACTACCATGGTGGTCGTCGACTTCTACTCACCCAAAATCCGAGTGGGCATCTGGAGATCACAAGGAATGGCCAAAACAGGAAAACGAGGCAGTTCAAGGACAGCGATGTATGAACTCATCCACATTTAGGAGACCAAACTCCAGCTCTTCGATCAGGTCAGGTAGAACCCGACTTACTGGAGGAACGCTGGCTTGGCGTGTGGGCATTTGATTCCTCGAATCTGTCGGCTGACGGAGCGGCTAAGGACCATGATTCCTTTATCCTATGAATGGACTCGGCTTTTAGAAATACTCTTTCCAGCCTTAGATAGGGGAATGTGAGCTGAATCTACCTTGTTGTTACCCTTCTTTGGTGGAGTAGACTGAACAATCTAGGGTTGATTTAATCACCATTTTCCTAAGTTTTACCTCCTATGAGGAAACAAACTCTAAGGTCCACCTCGAGCTCCCCTCTTTTAAGCATAGACCACTTTGGCCTAAGCTAGATCTCTAAACGCAAGGAGAGAGAGCAATTCTCGCGCGGGAAAACTTCAAAGCGGCTGGTAACGCCTGTGTTTGATCAGTCGGCCTATCTGCTGCTAAGAGTCATTTTTAACAACCCTTCCCTGCCTGGAGGCCAGGGTGGACCCGAAAAGAAGCTTTCTCGGTCGTCTTATCTCGTCTAGGCCTAAAGAGACTGGCGCTAATGGTTACTCCCAAGAGACTGCCATGCCTGGAGGCTTTCTAGCGAGGAAGCCAGCAGGGTATTTAACTTAAGGTCAACCGTTACTCGTCAAAGAGTACCGCCCGCCCTTTCGTGAAGATAAAGCCCTTCGGCTTGACTCGAACCTCTGAGTTAGGTCTCGCTGGTTAGACAGATTCGCGTGAGTTTGGCCACGGTCAATCGGTAAGTTCGTGAAACGACTTTTTCTTTGGACAATTGCGCGAACCACTTTTCCCATTCCATTAAGGAAACCTCGCCCCTCGTCAGAGATTACTCATCCAATTCGAGAGTGTCTAACCAAGCCTGGAAATTACCTTACTCGTGCCCCAGGTAATTCCGATCCCTCCGTCAAGAGTACAACGCCCCTCGAGCCGCAAGAGTATCTCGCCTCGTAAGAATCGCTCCTTTCACCAAGCGACAAGCCGTCAAGGTAAAACCCTTTTACCCCTTTTCGAGGATAATCCCCCCTTTTGTCCTCGCCACCTGATATCCTCCTCCCGACCGTTTAATTGGACTCCTCCAGTGCTTACCAACACTTTTCCTGTCTGAACAAGTCCTGTATTTTGATCCCCGTTAAACTGATTAGTATTTGATTTATTATTTCATTGGGAGCGACATTATTCTCCCCTTCGTTTGCCTTTGTAGATGTGGGGGAATTCCACGTGGAATTTCTTTTCCAGCACGGAAGTGATGTCCTTGCGCTGGAGAAGATTCTAGATGTTGGTTAGGTTTAAATGGGTTTAGCCTCGGCTCCCCCTTCCACAAGCGGTAGCCTCGAACCGCGTCCACCACGGACTACCTTTACGCGGGTTAGAATCCCCACGGTGTGAAGATTCGAGGCCATTCGAGAGTAGCGCTGTTTCTCCCACCCCCTCGGGGATAGCCTTGGATATATATAGGGCTCGTCTGTCATGTTTCACACACAGAGTTGAGGAGTCTCGCCCGGACCCAGGAAGATTCAACTGGTTCCAAGTCAGGTGCTAATAACAAAACAAATTGACGGCTGAACTTTTGTGTGTTGGAATTAGCCCCAGCCAGTGAGGTAATTCCATTTGACGATCGCCACTGAGCGATTTTTCCGACTCCACTCATCAACTCCCGTCCAAGCCCTCCTCGTTCGCCCCTCGTTTTCGGGTGGCTAAAATACTCTCCCCCTGGACGGGACGTTACCGCCCTCGGCCTTTTTGGAGAACCGTCATCACGTTAACTTCCCGCTCTGAAGCTCCGAGCACCCTCGCCTCACGTTTTTTGCCTGCAGAAGACATCCGTAAAGCCTTACCCTGACGTCTCACCCGGAATCCTCCGTAAGCCAACCCCTCTCCCCCTTCAGCAACCCATTTGAGTTAATCCTTCCCCATTTGAATAGTCTCCTGTAATACATTAAATTTTAACTTCAGAGCCTGATGCATAACTACAATTTCCCCCCTCGTTTACCGATGTAATTTTGCCTATTAATTCTCTTATTTTTATGTAAATAAAATTATATATTTGTTATGCCTCTTTAAATAACCTTGAGCTTTGCCATTGCCCAAATTTTACCTGACCTCGTTGCACTCTTATCTCGTTGTTCCGCGCGTTAAAACTCGTGGCGTTCCGTTCCTTGTCGGTTCGCCTTTAAGTTATTGGTCCCTCCCCCATAGATATAATATGGTATTGATATAATTTAATGTCATACCACGACAGTAGACATTTCCATAATTAGCATTATTAGTGTAATTTAAGTTTATTTTGGTTTTTAATCTTTCAATAACCTTGAATGAAACCTGGAATTCAAACCTTCCATTTGGCCAACCATTAATCTACTCACGCACTCACTTCTTATTAGTCCTATGCAGCTGGTCTATGCATCTCAACGCCTGCAACGTCAGTAGACTCCATTCTCTGCAGCGAAGGTATCCACTCACGAATACCAGGACAGCTTCTTTGAGTGTAGTGAATCTGTAGAATCGCACAGCTGTTTTTTTGTGTTTTGTGCAAGATAGTCATGCGGTGGAGTGGCGCCTGAGGGAGGCTAATCTAGCAGAAGATGTCCTACTAGGCTCCGGAGATACCATGCTCGAAGACTGAAAGGGGCTGGAGCAGTGGGCATTTTTTTAATTAAGGAGGCATAAGAGTTTCCTGGTCGCACAGACCGCGACTAGAATATTTTCATGCCTTACAAGGACGAGATTCGGTCCGCAGCCTGAGCGGTCAGTACTTCTTTTTTTCAAACAAATATGAATCACAATGTTTTGGAGAAGCAGGGAGTGATTCACCTAAAGTTTCGCCCTTTTTTATCATACATCATTTTCGTGCGTAGCCTTAGATCTGTTGACACATATCTGTGATTGAAGGGATTAAAATGACGACAAGTTGGGATTTGTGGCTACTGTAACGGCAGGAATGCCTTCACGTCGTAGGGGTACCCGGCAGCCTGCACCGGGTCAGAGAGCCTGCCCATGCCAAAAGTGACATATAACGTCAGGGTGGGTCTAGAGACCACTCCGTTTTTTATCGGAACTCTCTCGATTCTGATCGTCCCCTGATCGGCCAGCTCTTAAATATTTTCAACGTATTAGTTTGTCATTTCTGTGCATGCACTACATTTTTTGCAATATTCTTGTTAGTGAGTAGTATCACCAGCACAGGTATAATATTGCGTGCCCGGAGACCTAATGTAAAGTTAGTCACTTTAACCAAAATAATCCTATATTAGAAATGGGAGACCCTTAGTTCTTTTTAAAGGAAAGAAGCTATGCTCTTGTGATAATGGAACGTGTCATTCAGAGAAACTTTTTTTTATTAGTTACGCGTACGATGAAGAGCCGTTTGAGACTCCCTCTCGCCTTGGTAGGTGCGTCATTTATACTATTACCCACCAAAGCCTCGTATTTTCCACCTGAGACTTCCGCAGACGGCTTTGGGAATAAGGAAACAACAAGGATAAGTATATTTCTATGATAATGAGTAGATATCGTGACACATTAAAAGATAGAGTGAAACTTAAACATGCAAGGAAGGGTGATTGGGGATGGTAAAATTGACAGAATAAGCAAGCTCTCAAAAGAGAGAGAAAGAAGTTGTCGGAGGGGTAACTAGGAGGGCTAGAATAATTTGAATTAGAAGAGTGGGCTTATAAAACAATCAGGTGAGTAGTATTAAAAAAATTTGCGCGAGTTGATCGAAATGAGAGAGGAGGAGATACGAGAGGATGCAATTAAATCAATTCCACTACCACGCTCTGTGGCTGCATAAATGGCATTTGCACTGACCATGAACCATATTTCTTTGATGCCAAAGAAGGCCTAGTTCCTAGATCTGATAAGGTCACTAATTGAATTTGGTTTGTTTAACCTCAGCAAACTACATAGAGTTTATTGACCTAAAAGAGATATGAAAAGGTCATGTGGAAGAAGAGATGAGACTAATGGGAGAAGGAGGAGTTGTGTTTGTAAGTGCGGGGCTGGCGTGATATTCTCTTATCGGAAAAGATCTCGTAAGGAGGCTGAAAGATAAAAATCCTGTGTTTTGATGGATGGCTTGAATAAACCGAGATGATATATTAACCGATAGGAAGATAGGGTAAGCTTGTTTAAGAGATTGTTCGAAAGAGGACAAAGAACTTCAAAGAACGCGGGCGAGTAGGAGAAAGGAGATTGAGTTAAGTGAGCAGAGATTCTTAATGCGAGGAAATTTTGTAGGAATTGGGGCGAGTAAAACTTCGTTCGAGAAAAACAGGAGAAGAGAACAGAAGAAACGGGACAATAAATGAAGATATTGATAGGGAAGCAAAGAGTCCATCAATTTTAAAGAATTTAAATATAAACTAGAAATTAATAGCGAAAAAGCAAAGAACACCGAAAACAATACTGCTACACAAAGGAAAACACAAAGCCCTGCTATTCAAAACACATCTGATGATAGGCCCTAAGGAATAACATAAAAAATACTTATATAGGCACTGCAAAAATCCTGCACGGAAGAGAACGCATTAAACTAAAATTTCTGCATAACGAGAGTTTGTTTTTTTATTTGGAAAGATTAAAGCACAGTATTAAAACAGACAAACATGAATCCATAAATAGATGGATACATTAATGAGCAAAGGTATTCATCCAAAGATTTTATCATCGTTGTGGCAAAAATGCCTTTCCTTTTGTTGACACTATGGGATGGCAACTAAATAACTGGTCTTTTCTTCGACATTCTTATAGTGCATAGTCGCATCCATATGCTATTCATAACAACAGAATGCTCCTCTATAATGAAAACTATATGTATTTTTTACAAAAAAGGGTAAAGATGAACTGAATCAATAGCTATTCGACTTAGCTTAAAAGTAGTCTTCGACCTGTTCTATGCACTGTTGAGAAAAACACAGGATATAAAAAAATGGCTGAAAAATCTAAATATTAACCTAAAAAAAATAGATTCTTATCGTCAGTTTCATTAAGATGGAAATGAAGCCGAATGTTAGGTATTTCACTCAAGACTTTTCCGGGGAAGTAGGGGTCTTCTCTTCCCTACTTGCCCATTAGGGTCAGGAGAAAGGTAAACCTAAATTTGATTTATATCTATCTTCTATATTATTAAGAAACGGCATTCATAAACAAAATATGCTTTGTTATTTAAATTTTGTTGATGAAACGAGACAAGGAATTTCTCAACAACAAAATACCGTGGAAATTACAATGGATTTGAGTATTTTCCTAACAAATCTACACAGTAGCGTTCAACGCCCAATAGCTTGAGAAACCACTACATGAAAAGGTTTTTTTTTTATTCAAGACTGTCTACTACTCGGTCGAGTTGGAGTATTTAACGAAATCTTTAGGACTAGAAGTGAGCACTAAGGAGTTAGAAAACTTGTAGACAAATGCCTGCTTCTATGCTCGGGACGAAACGCATTTGGATCAAGTTGGGGTAATAAAAGAAAGGTAATTGAATATTTTTCTATATGGATTGATAATTGAAAGGGAATCCGCTCTTGTTAAAGAATACTTAACACGGAAGATTGGGCTAGTTTAAAGAATATACAATGCAGATATTCGACTTAAGCACTAGCAAGCAAGTAGAAATGTGTTTTCCAAAGTTATAAAGGTTTATGTTATATAACTCCTAGTAATGGACATAAAGTTGCCTGGGAATAGTAACAAGGAGTCTAAGTAAACACTACCGAGCGTAGTTGAAAACTTGAAGCGGGCACAAATCAAGGTTCTAAGAACTGATGGTAAAGAATGCCTAGGAAAACAAGAGCAAATATTCCAAGTCATATGTAAGACGGGTTCATGTTTAGCTAATATAAACATATTTTCCAGTTTCGTTCGAAAAACTGCTCCTGACCGGGAAGGCTTACAAGGAGGGTAGAAATCATATATCGAATAGCCAGGAATATGAACATAGTAGTTAAGTGCTTACATTCGACGAGAGGCTAACAAAGAACTTTCATGTCATCAAACAGCTTGACTATGAAGCTGCCGAACATCTATTTGCTAAACCAACCGAATCACCTGCCAGACAGCTGACCTCGAAGATGAAGTCTGTGAACCAGGCTGCTGCGCAAATTTAGCTAGAAGTACTGGAACCAGTCTTTTAAACCAAACTGATATCTGCGCTAGACAACGCGCCGATATGACCAGGAAATACTATATAAACAAATTGGAAATGGTCTGCCCGCACTGATTAAAATCAGGAGTTGAAAACATTGCTGGTGTCAGAGATTGATAGATTTCGGAATTGAGCATTGAATTAATTATGACTTTTCTCGCGAATAAATTTGAGAAAATATAAGTTGATAATGAAATAGGTGAAGGATACTACCGCTGAGTGAGTTGGGTCTTGTGAGCTTAGAGGAAAAACCGGCATAAATATTTCGACAATAATTAATAAAAAATGTGGCAAAGCCACTTTGAAAATTGAAAGCTTTTATACTAATGAACATTGGCATATCTACTATCTGACACAGCTTTAAAAGCTCACTTACAACAGGATCTGAAAGGTACTTACACACACCATAATTGACTATATTTATTTAACCAGTCCAAGTGACTTGGCCATATAGGATCTTCTGACATGGCGCGCCTCTTGGGCTTCGCTTTGGGAATCAAGCTGTCGCATAACAAAGCCCAAACTTTCGGTTACTGAAACAGTAGAGGGGTAACTTTGAGACAATCCATCTAATATTGAAGTTGTTGATATGTATTTGTTTAAAGTACTCTAGGGTCTAACTTTACCTCGGTTGCTTCCACTATAATTTGGAGGACAAAGTACATTGAAAGGAGGGGAAGGGAGACCAGTACCTTGAGAAAAGTCGGTTAACTGTTTATTTCATTTTGAATCGAATGATTTAGTTTTAAATTTGTTCCGTTGTGCGATTGGGTCCTCAGCTTAAAGTTCATCCTGGATCTATTAAGTTAAGGAGTAAGTTCTTGCGTTTTTTTTAATGTTGTGTTGATTTAAGTTTTGTTGACGTGATTTGTGCACATATTAAGAAACAATAATAAATAATGAGAGCAAAATTTACAAAGGTTAGGCTACGTTTCTTAAAAGAGTAGACTATTAGGCTTTTGCTTAGGATACATCTTGAAGTTGAATAATAAGTCATTGCGGTTTATTTAATTTTTGTTCTGTGCCTTAAAAATGGAATGTCAAGTTGAAAGAAAGGCACATTTTCGAAACTTGTTGTTATTCATTCTCAATCGA
Organism: Ceratothoa steindachneri; assembly: GCA_963969495.1. NCBI lineage: Eukaryota > Metazoa > Arthropoda > Malacostraca > Isopoda > Cymothoidae > Ceratothoa > Ceratothoa steindachneri. Next base: position 73,952,324 of record OZ018324.1, on the reverse strand, counting down.
GATGGAAACAATGCAAACGCAGCCAAAGCTTGTCGCGATATTTGTGCTGTGCACGGAGAAAATACTTTATCAGAAAGGACAGCTCAATTGTTGTTTTCACGTTTCTAAAACGGTCATTTCAATCTTAATGACGAAAAACGTTCTGGTCGCCCCATTAACTTGGATGAAGATCGATTGAACGACCTTCTTCATGAAAATCCTCGTCAATCGACTAGAGAATTAATTGGCTGTACAATTGGCATGTGATCAGAAAAGTGTAGTGAATCACCTTTATTCGAAGAGGAAAGTTAAAAAACTCGGTGCATGGGTTCCGCACGCTTTGAACGAAAGCAACAAACTTCAACGCTCCACGATTGTCGCAGATTTTCTTGCTCGTCACAAGGTTACTCGTGGATATAAGGACAGATTTCTTCACCGCATCATCGCTGGCGACGAACAGTGGTGTGTTTATGTCAACATAAACCATCGAAAACAATGACTTAGACCCAATAAAAAAACACTTCCGTGATTAAAGCAAGGACTTCATCCACGGAAGACGATGCTGTGTGTGTGGTGGGATTGTGAAGGCATTATTCCTTATGAGCTCCTTGCGAACAACGAGATTGTCAATGCAGAACTCTACGTTCAACAAATGTATCGACTCACGGAAGCTATTCGTGAATAGCGACCTTATCGACGTTATGGAGTCCTTCTGCCACACGACAATGCTCGTCCTCACATTTTAAATATGACTAAAGACACCATCCAAACGCTTAATTGGGAAATCCTGCCGCATCCTCCACATTCGCCAGACTTGGCTCCATCGGATTTCCATCTGTTCCGATCGCTCTCCAACAATTTGCGCGGCGTTTCGTTCAAAACTGATGTGGAATTAAGAACCTGGTTAGAGGAATTCTTCGAGTCAAAATCCAGAGATTTCCATTGTAGAGGCATCGAAAAACTATTTGAACGTTGGGAAGAAGTCGTAAATAACAACGGAGAATACACTATTGATTAAATTGCATATTGTTATCAATTAAAAATGAAGTTTTTTTAAAATTGTTAATGGTAATGAATAAGTTTAAGTAAAACCGCAAGAACATATTCCTCAACCCATTAGCATAAACTATACTCTAGTATCGTTCCCTTCATGATTAAACATATTGCCTTTTTAAATTATAAGAACCTTTTATCCCTTCGAGAGTCGCTTGATAACAATGAATGCACCGATTATCACTCAGCATCCCTTTTCTGATGAACAAACTCAATGTTATTCATTTTCACCCAGTTTTATCACTTAAATTCAAGGCTTTCTCCGCCTTTTATTCCCTTTCCCGGCCTGCGATCCAAATCTTTGGAAACTTGAAAGAAAAGTGGTTATGGCCAATAATCTATTCAGGAGTTTCTCGCAATCTTTCTCTCAAGAAAATAATATTTAAAACAGAAAAGTTGATTAACAGTTTGGCCGATGGAAATAATGAACCGATCAATTCGTTTGTTTGTATATCCCTTACTCTATGTTTGTTCGGCTCTCAATATGTTAATGTGACAAATTGTTCGCCTATTCACCAAAATATTTGTTTCTAAATCCCTTTCTGTGCATTTCAGTTCACTCTCCCTAAAATATCTAACCTCCCTTTACTCTTAATTATTTTAGTTTTACTTATTCGACTTTTCAGCTGCCTTACCTTAATATATCCACTTCTTATTCGTCTGTTTCTTCGTCATTTCATTTTCTGCCGAAAATATATCATTAAAGGGACGAAGGGTTTAATTTCTGTTGAATTTTTCAAGTTTCGTCATTAATCAGAATTTATTGCTCTGCAAAGAGGCAGAAAAGCCATTTAGAGTTATTAGAAATTGAGATAAACAAAGAAATTAAATTTCAATCATGGATCGCCTCAGCAATTTGAATTTTTTTAATGGGGAACTATGCATTAAATAGAAGATAATAAGTCGTGAAATTAAAAGACTTTGTGGTCAAAACAGCGAGTTTATTAAGTTCATTAGAAGGCGTCCGTTTACCTGCAAAGGCATCCATGCCGAAGGACTCAAAATTGACTCTTCTTTTTCTAAATTTTAATTTGAAATGCAACGAAGGCATCTCTAGCAGAAAGTTTGTAAGGATATGTCAGTAAATAAAGTGCTGAAGATAGAGGAAGTCAAATGTGTGAAAGATATAAATTGCTGCAGAACTTCGTGCGGGCATTGGGGCGTGGGGTGAGTAATCTACCAAATGTCAGTTGCAACAATCAAACTTTTGCTATACCTGACAATGATTGTGTGCTGCTCGTAAGGGAATCTGCCACCTTTAAGGAACATTTTCACTTTGCCTAACATTAACACATTTTTACGCTCCCATTAATGAGAGCATACATTCAGAGATGCTCTCGTCAGTTTTCCTCTATTTTTCGTTAAATAAATGTAATAAAAGATACTGTTCTGCATCAAAGATCTGTCAACACAGTTAGAAAACACCACTGCGAATTATTCAGAACGTCACTGAAACGTGAAATCCCGCGGGGTCACTTTGGCACGGTAAAGAAATAAAGGAGAGGAAAAAATGAGGAGAAAGACAAAGAATAAAAACAAAGATAAGGTATAATAAGGAATGCTATAACCATGCAACTCAACAGTAAATGCTTGTGTTTTGAGGGCACTCAAAGCCTGCACAACTAATTGGAATGGCAGGTACTCAGTCAAACCTTGTAATCAACAGGTACTCAAACCTAGTACTTAAATGCTATCAGTGGGAATTAGAATGACGCCAAATTTAAGGCAGCTTTTCTCGTGTACCTCCCACTCTCACCGCCCCTTCATGAAGTGGAGTGACTGAACATTCGATCCAGAATTACCTTCAAGATAGATCTTATCAAGTAAAAGAATTTAAATAAGACAGCAATATACTCTCTTCATTACTGATCCTTGCCAACCCCTGAGAAGCCTAAGGTCAGGCTAAGCCCCATTACTGCTTTGATCCTTGTAGTTATTTATGCTGTATGGACAATCGCGCTTTCTCGGAATTTGTTCCAAGGATGTGGCATGGCATTCATGCTGCTATAGGCTCATCCCACTTATTTGGTGCATTTATGCGTGTGTGAGGACCCACCAATGCTCTGTGCTTTGGTTAGTTCAAGCCTGCTTTGAGGACCGACCTCTGCTAAGTATGTGCCCTGGTGCGTTCAAACGTGATTTGAACACCCACCTCTGAAAAATGCTTTGGTTCGTTCAAGCCTGTCGTGAACGAACTGTTCTGGTGCTGTAAAAGGTGCTTTGAATACTCACCTATGCTCTGTGATATGGTGCGGTTAAGCAAGCCTTGAAAAACCACCTCTGCTCAGTGCTCTGATGCGTTCAAGAGGGCCCTGACGAACCAGGACTGTTCTGTGATCTGGTAAGTTCAAGCCTGCCATGAAGACACACCCCTGCTATGTCGTCTGTTGCGTTAAATAAATGCCTTAAATAGCCACCCCTACTCTTTGCTCTGGTGCAGTCAAGAATGCTTTAAAGACCCACAATTTCTATTTTCTCTTGTGGGTTCAAGCGTGTCTTGAAGACCCATATCTATTTTGTGATCTTGTGAGTTCAAGCGCGCCTTGGATACCCCCTCTGGTGTGTGATCTAAGGCGTTAAAGCGTGCCTTGACGACCCACCCCTGTTCTATGCTCTGGTGTGTTCAAGAATGTTTTGAAGACCCACCTTTCATCTGAGCTATGGTTGATTCAAGAGTGAATTGAAGAACCACTTCTGGATATGCTCTGGTTGGTTCAAGAGTGAATTGAAGAACCACCTGTGTTTGCTTCTCGTGTGAGTTTAAGCGTGCATTGAAAATTTACTTCTGCTATGTGATTTGTTGATATCAAGCTTGCTTTGAAGACCCAACTATGCTCTTTGCTCTGGTCTGTTCAAGCTTTCCATGAAGACTCACATCTGTTCTGTGCTCTGGTGCGTTCTAACGTGACTTGAAAACCCACTTTGATCTGTACTCTGTTGCGTTAAAGTTTCATTCAAAACACACGTCTGCTCTTTGCGTTGGTGCGTTCAAGCGTGCCTTAAAGACGGAACACTTCTTTGTGCTCTGGCGCGTTCAAACGAGCATTGAAGGCATACTTCTGCTTGGTGCTCGATGCGTTCAAACATGCCTTGAAGAATCACATCTACCCTCTATTCTAAAGCGGTCAAGTGTGCATCGAAGACCCACATCTGCTTTTGTGCAGTGGTTTGGTCAATCTTACTATGAAGACCCATTTCTATTCTGTTCAGTGCTGCATTCAAGCGTGTCCTTAAGAACAAACTATGATGTCTATTGAGTTGAGGCGCTTCTTGAAGAACTACATTTGCTCTCTGCTCTAGTGCATTCTAGCTTGCCTTGAAGACCCAGCTCTGATCTTTGCTGCTCTGGTGAGTGAAAAATTTCATTGAAGACTCAACTCTGCTCTGTCTTCTGGTGGGCTTAATATGGTTTGAATCAGGACTTCTGCTATTTGCTCTGCTGAGATCAAGCATGCCTTAAAAACCCACATTTGCTTTGTGCTCTTAAGTGTTCAAGCGTGTTCTGACTAACCACCTCTGCTTTTTGCATTCGATATTTAAATTGTATCTTGACAACCGAATTCTGCTATTTGCTCTGGTGCATTCAAATGTGTTTTGTAGACCCACCTCTGCTCTGTGTTATGGTGCATTCAAGCATGCATTTTTTACCTACCCTTACCATGGGATCTGATGTGTTCAAGCGTGCATTTAAGACCAACCCCTTCTATCCGCTCTGGTTTGTTAGGCATTCCATCAAGACTGACATCTTCTATTGTCTCTGATCGTTCAAACGTGGCTTGAAGACCCATATATGCTCTATTCTCTTGTGCGTTCAAGTGTGCCTTGAATATCCCCTCTTGTATGCTCAGGAGCGTTTAAACATGCCTTAAACACCCAACTCTCCTCTCTCCTCTAGTGTGTTCAAGCCTATCATCAACACATACCTCTGCTCTGTGGTCTGGTTAGTTCAAACTTGCCTTAAAAATCTACCTCTCCTATGTAATCTACTGAGTTCAAAGGGTGCCTTTAAGACCTAAATTTCTCTCTGCTCCGGTGCTTTCAATGGTAATTTCAATATCCACCTCTTCTCTTTGCCTGATGCGTTCAACCGTGCCTTAAATAACCAACTCTCCTCTTTGTTCTGTTGCGATTGATCTTTCTTGGAAGATCCAACTACGCTCTATGCTTTGGGGTGTTCAAGCATGCCATGAAGATCAACCTCTGCTCTGGGCGCTGGTGTGTTCAGACATGCCTTATAGACCAAGCATGCCATGAAGATAAACATCTGCTCTGTGCGCTGGTGTCTCCAGACGTGACTTAAAGACTAAATTCTGATCTGTGCTCTGGTTTGTTCAAGTGTGAATTAAAGACCATATATACTTTGTTTAATGGGGCATAAGAGCGTCCTTGAAGACAAACCTATCCTTTATAATTCGGTGCTGTCATGCATGCCTTGAAGTCACAACTCTTCTCTGTACTTTGGCGCGTTCAAGTGAACCTTGAAGAGGCACCTCTGTTTGGTAATCTAGAGAGTTCAATCATGCCATGAAGAACTACATATGCTCTCTGTTTTAGATCGTTCAAGTGTGCCTTGAAGACCCATATTTTCTCTCTGCTCTGGTGCTTTCAACGCTAAATTGAATACTAACCTATGATATATGGTCTAGTGTGCTCAAGCGCACCTTGAAGACCCACCACTGCTATGTGATCTGGTGCGCTCAAGCGTGCCTTTGAGACCAAACCTTACTCTCTGCTCTGGTTTGTTCAAGCGTGCTTTGGCGACCGACCTCCGCTATGACTCTAATGCGTTCAAATTTGCCTTGAAGAACCACCTTTGCTCTTTGCTCTGCTACGTTCAAGCGTGCCTTTAATACCATAGTTTTCTTTCAGCTCTAAAGCTTTCAAGGGTGCTTTGAATACACATCTTTTCTTTATGGTCCGTTGAGTTCAAGCGTGCATTGAAGACTCACATCTCCTATGTGCTTTGGGCGTTCAAATGTGTCTTGAAGACTCAGTTTCTCTCTGTGCTCAGGTTCGTTCAAACTTGATTTGAAGACCCGGCACTTTTCTATGCTTTGGTTTGTTCAAGAGTACGATGAAGATCACCTCTCATCTTTGCTCAATTTCGTTCAAGATTGCCTTGAAGTTCCTCTTCTGGTCTGTGCTATGTTTCGTTTAAGCATGCATTGAAGAGACAAATCTACTATGTGCTCTGCTGCCTTTTAACATGTTTTGAAGAACCATATCTTCTCAGTGCTCTGGTGCAATCAAGCATGAATTCAAGACGTACCTCTGCTTTGTGCTATTTTATGTTCAAACGTTTCTTGAAAACCAACCTCTTCTCTGTCCTCTGGTGAACTCCAGCATGCTTTGAAAACATATATCTGCTCTGTCCTCTGATTCGTTCAACTGCACCTTCAAGAGCTACCGCTTCTCTGTTCTCTTGTGTAAATAAATGCGCCTTGAAGGATGACTTGTGTAATGTGCTCTGGTCGTTCAAACGCAGCTTGAAAACCCATATATTCTATTTGCTTTGTGCTGCAGTGCGTTCAAGCGTGATTTGAAGACCTCCCCCTGCCTATGAGCTTAAGAGTGCCGTGAAAGTCCACCTCTCCATGTGTTAAGTTATGATCAACTTTGCTTTGAAGACCAAGCTACGCTCTCTGCTTTGATTGGCTCAAGCGTGCGAGTGAAGACTCACTTCAGCAGCTTGACTTGAAGACTCACTTCGTATCTGTGCTCTTGTGTGTTCAATCGTGCATTAAATACCTATATCAGCTTTATGGTCTAGTCCATGCAAGCTTAAATTGAAGACATACCTCTACTCTGTGGTCAGAAGCGTTCTAACATACCTTGAAGACACAATTCTGCTTTCTGTTCTGGTGAATTTAATCGTCCTCTGAAGACCGACCTCTGCTATTTGTTTTGATGCATTCAAGCGTTTCTTAAACACCCACATTTGCTTTGTGATCATGTGTGTTCAATCATGCCCTGAATACCCAACCCTGGCCTATGCTTTGGAGCATTCACACGTGCTTTGAACCCCCATCTCTTCTTTGTGATCTGATACGTTTACGCGTGACTTTAAGTACTATCCTTGCTCTTTGCTCTGGTTGATTAAAAGGTGCCTTGAAGACAAGCCTTTGCTATGTGTTTTCGTGCATCATAACGTCCCCTGAAGTCACACCACTGCTCTCTGCGCTAGCGCATTCAAGCTTGCCTTTAAGACACACATTTTCCTCTGCTCTGGTGCATTCAAGGGTGATTTGAATAACTACTTCTGCTCTGTGATCTGGTGCGATCAACCATTCCGTGAAGACCCTCCTTTTGTCTGGTAACGTCAAGCGTGCCAAGAAGACTTACCTCTGCTATGCCGGTGTTGGGAAAACCCAATTATACTCTCTGCTATGATGTGTTCAAGAGTGCTTTGAAGACCCAGCTCTGTTCTTTGCTCTGGTTGGTTCAAGCGTGCATTTAAGATTTACATCTGCCTTGTGAACTTGTGCGTTGAAGTGTCATTTGAATACCACTCTCTGCTTTGTGCTTAGGAACCTTCAAGTTTGTCTTAAAGAACCTCCTCCACCATTTCCTCTGGTATGTTCAAGCTTACGAGGGGTGGTCAATAAGTTTTGCGCATCGGTAGGGCAAAACAGAGGAAGGGGGATAGGCGGTGGGGGTGTTAGGGCCAGTTATGACAAATTAGGACCTGCAACCGCACGCTCCTGCCTCGTATATTTAAGAAGCAGTAGCTGATCGCAGATCGTCGATCGTCAGTCACACATTTTTCAACAATGGAGAAGGTTGAGCACCGCGCAATGATCAAATTTTTGACCAAGAAAGGCGGCAATGCAAAAGAGATCCATGAACGCATGGTTGCAGTGTACACCGACACCGCCCCTTCCTATGCAACCATTGCTCGCTGAAATAGGGAGTTCCACCATGATCGTGAGTCCCTTGAAGATGACAGCCGTCAGACGTGACCAACGAAGACAATGTGGTTCATGTGGAGAGGATGATCCTCGAAAATCAACGGGTGAAGGTCGAAGAAATCGAGCGAGAACTTAGAATATCACATGTAAGTGTTATCAACATCATCCACGACAATTTGGTCATGACCAAGGTCTCTGTCCGTTGGGTCCCTAGAAACCTCACGCCCCATGATCGACCTTAACGTTGTCAAAATTCACAAGGCCAGAGTTGCACAAGCTGCCCTGCGCGAATGCGGATTCGAGAAGCTCAACCATCTCCCCTACAGTGCAGATCTGGCCCCTAGCAACTGCACTGCGTGGACGCCGGTTTGGGGACGATGAAGATGTCCAACTCGCCGTCAAGGAGTGGATTGAAGAGCAGTCGGGAGATTTTTGGTTGTCAGGAATTCGAAGCCTCAGGGACAAGTGGCGCAAGTGCATTGAAGTTGAGGGTAGTTATATTGAAAAATAATAAAACACTTTTTCTCATATCTGGTGTCCTTATATCCGAATTGCAAAACTTATTGACCGCCCCTCGTAGTTTGAAGACATGCCTATCATCTTTGTTCATGTACGTTCAAGCGTACCTTGAAGATTCTCCTACTCTTTGCTCTCATATTTTTAAGCTTGCTTTAAAAATTTGCTCTGCCAAGTTCAAGCATGCATTGCATACTCAACTCTGGTTTGTGTACTGGTGCGTTCAATCTTGACTTGAATATCAACCTCTGCTCTTTGTTCTGGTTAGTTGTAGCGTGCCTTGAAGATCAACCTCTTTTCTGTGTTCTGTTTTGATCAAGATTTCCTTGAAGACCCAATTATTGTCTGAGCTTTGTTGCATTCATGCGTGCATTAAAGAACGCCCTCTTCTTTGTGCTCTTGTGTGCTCAAGCATGACTTGTAGTACCACCTCTTCTCTGTTCTCTGGTTCGTTCAAGCTTACTTTGAAGATCCACTTCTCATCTTTTCATCTGTGCTCTGGTGAGTTAAAGCGTGCTTTGTCGACTTACCTCTACCATTAGCGTGGTGCGTTCCAGCTTGCTTTAGAGACTCACCCTTTTTCTCTTCTCTGTGTTTCAAGCGTACCTTGAAGATACACATTTGTTGGATGATCTGGTTTGCTCAAACGTGGAATGAAGACTCACCTCTGCTCTATGCTCTGGTGCGTTCAAGAGAGCCTTGAAAATGAACCTATGAGCTTTAATAAGTAACACATCTGCTCTGTCCTCTGTTGTGCCCAAACGTACATTGCAAACCTAATTCATATGTTTTCTGGTTCTTTTAAGCATGACTTGAAAATACATACACCTTTGCTCTATTCTCTGATGCCTACAAACATGAATTAAAGACCTACCTTCCCTCTGCGATCTGTTGCATTCAATCTTGCTTTAAGGTCCAGCTATGCTCTCTAATCTAATGCGTTCAAGCGTACCTAGAAGACTGTCGTGGTATGACATTATATTAAATCAATACCATATTATATCTATGAGGGAGGGACCAATAACCCAAAGGTGAACCAACAAAGGGATGGAACACCACGAGTTTAGACGAGCTGAATAGCGAGAAAGAGTGCAACGAAGTCAGGTAAATTATGGGCAATGGCAAAGCTCAAGTTTATTTAAGGAGGCATGTACAAAAATATAATTTTATTTACATAAAAGTGAGAGAATTGATGGGCAAAATTACATCAGAGAATTAGTACGCAAAATTACATCAGAGAATTAATGGGAAAAATTACATAGGTAAACGAGGGGGGGGGATTAACTCAAATGGGTTACTGAAGGGGGAGAGAGGTTAGCTTACGGAGGATTCCGGATGACACGTCGAGGTAAGGCTTCACGGATGTCTTCTGCATGTGAGGCGAGCTCGCTCGGGGCTTTTGAGCGGAAACTTAAAGTGATGACGGTTCTCCAAAAAGAGGAGGGGGCGGTAACGTCCGGTCCAGGGGAGAGTATTTTGGCCACCCGAAAACAAGAAACGAACGAGGAGGGCTTCGACAGGAGTTGATGAGTGAAGTCCGAAAAATCGCTCGGTAGCGATAGTTAAATGGAATTACGTCACTGGCTGGGGCTAATTCCAATACACAAATAGTTCAGCCGTCACTTTACTTTGTTGTTAGCACCTGACTTGTAACTAGGGGAATCTTCTTGGGTCTGGGCGAAACTTCTCAACTCTGTGTCTGCCTCATGGGAAACGAGCACTATATATGTCTGAGGCTCTCCCCGCGGGGGTGCGGTGGGGGAGGGGGGGGAGAGTGGGAAACAGCTCTACTCTCGAATGGCCTCGAATCTTCTTGCCAAACCTATTCTAACCCGTGTAAAGGTGGACCGTGGTGGACGCCGTTTGAGGCTACCGCTTGTAGAAGGGGAGGGAGGGGGGGTAGGCATACCAATTTAAGCCTAACAGAACCTTCTACAGCGCATGTAAGTTCTGTGCTGGACAAGAAATTCCACGTGGGATTCCCCCACACATCTCCCAACTGAAAGATGATGCTTTACAAAGCAGTTGCGTAGGAAAGGATCATCCCTTTCGTCAAACTAGAATTATCAAGGGTCATGGGAAATTCTGACCTGCTACGACAGGTGTACACACACAAAAAAAACGTTAATCTGAGCTCAGCGAGGAATTTACGGACATAAGCTTAACTTAAACAGGTCAATTCTAGAGAATTTAACTAGTACAATTTTAAACAAAAAAAAAATCACAGAAGAACATTGGCGAAATTTCAGTGGAACCCCCCAAAAGGATACAATTAAATCTAAGCATAAATATAAGACTAAAGACTAAAAAATTAGGGGACCAAAATAAAATCATAATTAGGAACATTAATGAGATAATATATACAATTCACGTGGAAAACCTTCGCTCCCGCCGGAGTATGGATGAAATAATCCACGGGTCCTCTAGCCTCACTGGCTAAGAAGTTTGTTGCTTCCCGTGGGAAGTAACACCAGCACCTCTGCGCCAGGCTTGAATTTTCGTTCTCGTGACTTAAGGTCAAAGTAGGTCTTATACCTCTTAATAAGTCCTTCTTCACGAGATACGACACTCGTTTGTTACCTCGGGTGGACTCACGCTCGAGGGCTTTAGTTTTATCCCAAAGGGGGGTGGAGGTGGAGTTGCGCTCTTTCTGGGCGCGGGAAAACTTCTCGCTCCTGAGGGCTTGGAACTCTGGGTCGATAGGGATTTCCAGGGGAACAGGTGCACGGGAATCCAAGGATGCCTGTGTACGGGTAATCACGGGCTGAGCCACGGGATGGTCGTGGATTACGAGGTTCTGACCGAACAAAACCGAGCAAAACTGGATTGTGGCTGCTACCACTTCGCCCCAACCGGACATATAGTCACACTCGATGTGACAACCAATTACTGGGAAACGACTGGCCTGGTCAAGCTAATCGTGGACCACCGCAAATTTCTTGTGGTTGGGGCCAACAGGGGGGATTAGGTCCTCAGACACTATAATACAGGTGCACACGGTGTCACGGACGAGGGTGAATACTCGGCGACCGTTCACAGTTCCGTTCTCGAACTTCAATCTACCAGGGTTGTTTTCATTAAAGAGGAAGTTTACCTGATGGACAGGACCTTTGGAGGGCGAGGGAGAATCGAAGGGTCTCCTAAAGCGACGGAGGGGGATCAGGGGCGGCCCAGATTTGGTGCACTTGGTGGGACTGAGAGTTTGTGAATCGGGAGTTTTGGGGACAGTTCGTGCGGTAATGGCCGGGAACTCCGCAGGTGTAGGAGACGTTTGTGTTCTTTTGGTACGGCACAACCAGGGGAGAAGAAACTAAGAGCTTAATGTCTCGGTGTTCAGATGGATAGAAGTTTCTTGGCTTTGAGGGATTAGAACCTTTGGTAAATCTTGTAACCAATTTAGGGGGGTATTAAGACCATAAAATTTAGTTTTAGGGGGCGATTGGGGAGCCTTTTTAACATCCTTAGGGTATAAATCGTGGCTACCCGCGTAGACATCGGCCTCTTCTAAGCACTCCTTGCAAGTGGCACAATGTTTATCCTTAATGAAGGCGCAAATTTCGGGAGCCACGGCAGCTCAAAGCTGATCCCTAAGGAAGAAGTCCAGAAAGGACTCGTAGACCTGAGGAATCTTTCACGCATCCAGCCAACACTGAAGGAGTCTTTGGAGGATGTACTCGTGTTGCCGAAATGTTTGACCAGGGCGGATCCTTTCCTGGCGGAATCGGGAGCGGTAAAATTCGCAATTCATATGAACAGCGGCCAGCAATTTTTACTTTAACGTGGAATAGTCCAACGTTGGTTCCATGGGAAGGGAGGCGAAGATATCTCTTAACTGGGCATTTAGGAGGGAAAGTAAGCGAGCGATGCCATAATTTTCGAGACCCCATCTATTGATCTGGAAAGTTCTCTCAAAATGGGTCCAAAATGACTCAAAGTCCTCTCTATCATTAAAAGCGGGAAGTTGGACTGAAGGAGTTTGGTGAATTTCAGCCCGGAAACCGATGGACTAAGAATCCATTAAATTTTGGCTCATTTCCAGCTCATGCTGCCTAATTTGTTCACGTTCTTCTATCTCAATTTTGTTCTTCTCCATCTCCATTTTGTTCTTATCCATCGCCATCTTGTTCTTCTCCATCTCCATCTTGTTCTTCTCCATCTCCATTTTGTTCTTCTCCATCACCATCTTGTTATTCTCCATCTCCATCTTGTTCTTCGGATCAAGCATGTAGACTGGGGAATGCGCTTCAAGAATAGGTCAGTAGGAGAAATGTACACTGAGCTTCGGCGTACACTCCTTAGTGTAAATTTCGACTTAGTAAAGTATGTGCGCCGTAAGAGCGGGAAGTCGATGAGAGCGCCGTGGATTAGCCCACTAATATTAAGCTTAATTAAGGACCGAAATAGAAAATTTCAAATTCATAAGAACAATGAGTCATTTATAAGTCGGCAAAATTACATAGATTCTCGAAGAGAAGTTAAACGGGTGGTTAGAGATGCGACGCAGAAATATGAAATAAAACTCGCGAAGGATTCGAAGAAAGAACCGAAACGGTTTTACAGCTATGTAAACAGTAGGAAACCCTTAAAATGTTCAATAGGGATGATTAAAGACAAAGATGGTCGTTTGACGGAATTTCCGGCGGAAATGTCTAAAATTTTAAATAAACATTTCACAAGCGTCTTTACTGTTAAAGATTCGTCCCAATTATGATCGTTAGTTGAAGAAGTAGATAATAGTGATATTTGCATATCCGATATAACAGTTAATAAAGAGGAAATTCTTAAATATATTAACCTGATGAAAAAGTCAAAATCACCCGGGCGCGATGGCGTTTACCCCACTCATTTAAAGGAACTTAAGAATGAGCTTGCGAAGCCGTTGCGTGCAATTTTCAATCGCTCATTAGAAGTTGGCGTAGTCCCTTTAGACTTCCAGCGTGCTCACGTTACACCAATATTTAAAAATGGGAATAGATACGAAGCAACGAATTTTCGTCCTATTAGTCTAACTTCGGTAGTTGGAAAGCTTTTAGAATCGGTAATTAGAGATAGAATAGTGAGCCACCTCGAGCTAAATAATCTGATTAAAGATTCCCAACATTGGTTTAGGCGGGCGAGATCGTGCTTGACAAATTTGCTGGAATTCTTCCATAAAATGATTTGCGTTTACGACGAAAGCAAAGCTGTAGATGTAAACTATCTAGACTTTAAAAAGGCGTTTGACACCGTTCCGCACGAGAGATTATTAATGAAAGTTGAAGAAATCAGTGTGAAGGGTAATATATTAAATTGGATTAGAAATTGGCTGAAGGATCGTTCGCAGCGAGTAGTTATAAATGGTGAATGTTCTGATTGGATCAAGGTCAGTAGTGGAGTGCCACAAGGCTCCGTTCTTGGCCCATTATTGTTTCTAATATATATAAACGATTTGGATAATGGCGTATTTAGTACGATTTCTAAATTTGCTGACGACACGAAGCTGGGCAACCGCGCCTATGTAAGATCGGATGTAGATAAATTACAAAAGGACCTAAACTTGATTGTCAGATGGGCGGATAAGTGGCAAATGCAGTTTAATTTAAGTAAATGCAAGGTGATGCATTTGAGGTGCCATAATTTGAGGGTAGAGTATACCGTGAAAGGCCAGGTCCTCGACGTAATTAAATTGGAAAAAGACCTGGGAGTTTTAGTCTCGGATGACTTCAAAGTCACGAAACAATGCGCGGATGCATGTAAAAAAGCAAATCGTGTGCTGGGTTATATCGCGCGTAATTTCACGTTCAAATCCAAAGAGATAATTTTACCATTGCATAAATCACTTGTGCGTCCACTGCTCGAATATGCGGTTCAATTTTGGGCTCCATACTTAAACAAAGATATCGCGCATTTAGAAAGAGTGCAGCGTAGGGCTACAAAATTAATTCCCGAGCTGAGAAACAGGCCCTACGAGGAAAGACTCAGGGCATTAGATTTGCCATCTCTCGAAGGCAGAAGATTACGTGTCCAGCTAATAGAAGGATTTAAAATATTGAAAGGATTTTCAACACGGATTAAAATTAGTGAACAAGCGATTTAACACTAGTATAGCCCAAAACTATTTTACGTTTAAAATTACTCAAATTGGAATAGGCTACCCACCCACTTAGTAGATAGTACGTCGGTAAATATGTTTAAAAACCGTCTCGACGCGCACTTAAATAGTATAAATATAACGTAGTCTGAGCACAGTAAATAAAAACGTCTTGCAAAAGGAGTTTGGAGCGGAGGAACAACGAGAGTAAAAATGATGACTAAAAATATTGCCAGCGATTTCTCTTGCATGTGTAGTTTAGATATCCATTTTCTTTTCCGCCTATCCTATAAATAGTCTTACTATCCTAAAATTAGATTTTCACCACTAGCAGTCGAGGGCTGCGGAAGTTGAAAAGAAAAACTTTCTATCACCCACCCCCCACCCTTAGGTTGAAGTAGTTAATATGCATGACATTGTACACATGTAGATAAGTGTGAACAGTAGATTATATATTTTAAAAAATAATAATAAAAATAATAAAATAAAAAAAACAGCATGTTAGAGATACACTCGTAGATAAGTGTGTATCGTAGTTATGGATGTAGTGTAGCGGACTAGCCTCGAGCGGACCTTAGGGTCTTTGCTGGTCCTAGATTCTGTAGTTCTGTAGTTCTCCATCTCCATTTTCAGTTTGTTCTCCTCTATCTCCATCTCCATCTTGTTCTTTTTCATCTCCATTTTCAGTTTGTTCTCCTCCATCTCCATCTTCAGTTTGTTCTCCATCCGTTTTCATTTTGTTCTCCTCCGTTTTTCTTAGTTCCTCTTCCCTTCGCTCTGCCCGTTCATTCCTCTCTTCTTCCTGTACGTAATTTAACAGGTCTTTGCCCGAAGGACTTAACATTTCACCCTGACTCTTGAATTTTTCGAAAGATGACATTGTTACGCAGTTAACTGAGGGAACACTGACACGCGAACGAGCTAGGACACTACCCGCCCGAAACGAATACTTGAATATTCGTGAAGGCCTTGTTCACACACAATAAAATTATGATACAGCTATCTAGCTCTGCTGTTTCTAAGTGAAAAAAAAAATTAAATGGTCCTACCGGAATTAGGACACCAAAGACCTTAACTCTTTTGGATTAATAACCAGGAGAGTCTTCAAAATTCAAACACAATAAATAAAAATTAATTACCTGGGGTCCAACGCAAAATCTAAATAGATTAAGTTCCACTGCTCTTCAATTAACCTAAACTTGACTTCTGCCAGTACAATACAAAAATTAAAATAAAAGGGATATACGTGAATAACAAGGGAACTTCTAATGTCGAAATTAAAATGACACTGTTTCGTAAAATCCTAAACACACTTGACACCAAAACTATTCTAAACGAGGAGGGTGGGGGGGAAGGGGGTAACGTCCATTCCAGGGGAGTGTATTTCAGACACCCGAAAACAAGGGGTGAACGAGGAGGGCTTCAACAGGATTTGATGAGTGAAGTCCGAAAAATCGCTCGGTAGCGATCGTCAAATGGAATTACCCCACTGGCTGGGGCTAATTGGGTTAGTTCCAATACACAAATAGTTCAGCCGTCACTTTGCTTTGTTGTTAGCACCTGACTTGGAACTATGGGAATCTTCTTGGGCCAGGGCGAAACTTCTCAACTCTGTGTTTGCCTCATTGGAAACGAACAGTATATATGTCTGAGACTCTCCCCGCGGGGGGCAGGGGGGAAGGGGGGGTGGGGGTAGTTTGAAACAGCTCTATTCTCTAATGGCCTCGAATCTTCTTGCCGAGGCTATTCTAACCCGTGTAAAGGTGGACCGTGGTGGATGCGGTTCAAGGCTACCGCTTGTGGAAAGGGATGGGATGGGAGGAGGCTTACCAATTTAAGCCTAACAGAACCTTCTTCAGTGCATGTAGTTCCGTGCTAGACAAGTAATTCCACGTGGGATCTTCCCACAAAGACCCACCTCTTATCTCTGCTATGGTGCATTCAAACCTTTCTTGATGACACACCGATGATGTCTGGGGCGTTCAAGCGTCCTATGAAGACCCACTTCTGCTCTCTGCTCTGTTGCGTTAGCGTGCATTGAAGACCCACCTCTGCTCTCTGCCCCGCTAACTTTGAAAAATAAAGGTTAATTTAAATGATATCTCAAGTTCATCACATTTACTAATTATATTGTTTTTATGCATCAATATCGGTATTTTTCATAAATCATTTTCTACAAGTGTGTAAGAAGAATTCCCATATTGTCTTACGGAACTCGCGGTAAAACGGGACTAAACCCGGATATGGGCCAGTGAGCGAGGAAACTGATGTACGCCAACATTACTGTTGGAAAGAAGTTGAAGCTAGTCTTGATCAGGGGAGTTTAGATATGTTCCACATTTTGGTCCTTTTGGTCCTTTTGGTCACTATTTGAAGCAAGAAGTTTATGAATTCACCGATCTATTGCCATCTTATTGCTATTTCTGGCCTTTTCATTTTTCCTCTGGTTGTTCTTTTACTTTCTAGCGACACTCAGAACTTCCCTTTAGGGAACGCAATTTTTGAATTTTTTTAACAAAACAGATTAACTAAAGAAGGCCTTAAGAATAAAGGAATAAAGGAAATGAACAAAAGGATCAAGTCAAAAGAGCAAGATAGAGAAAGTTAGGAATAGTAATAAAGTTTAAAAAACGCAGAGGCGACAATATTAAAAATGTTCAACCTTGATATGCTTTACGGAAAAAACCTTCCAGAACAAGTTCCTACAGAGAGATAAGAAAAATCAAATAGAAGAGCAGGGCTTTCCAAACCCGCAAGTGGATAATGAACCTTTTTCTGTTGGTCATGGAGTGTCCAACTGTATGTAAATTTAGCTCGCCGGAGCAGGGCTGAATTTTCATTCTCGGCGCTGGAATGAACGCATGAGGGAAACGCTAGTGCATTGTGGGTGCATCAGCCATTGTTGTTTATCGTTTCGAACGAAGTCTCTCACTGTCTATAAAATCGGTATAATGGTATATCCCCCAGCACTAATGGACGTTACACAAAATAATCTGATATTGTATAAACATTTGTAAATTAAAACCTTATTCCACTGAACTAGACCTAGATGTGGTTTAAACATCGCAAACCAAATGGAAGTTCCAGGAACAACAACAATTCAACAGCTCTAATTAATGGGCAAAAATGATTTCCGCTTTTCCCAAGAGGAGCGAATTCGCCCTGAAGGTTCTCGTTCTTTTCTCATCGACTTAACTCTGTGAAAATGGTTTCTTGACTCTCCTGGTAATCAAATCAAAGACACTAAACAAGTTGGATTCTGAAGCAGACATGACGTGATGTGCCTTGAGCCACACAGACCCGCGTAGTGATTTTTCACATTAAAATATTTGATACATTCAATCCTTCTCAATAAACATTAATAAAGATAATGTTATTGATATTTCTGTTGCGATTAATATTTTAAATTTTAAAATAATGTATCTGCAATATTAAAAATAAGTATGACTTCAGAATAAGTTGATACTACTAAAATGTGTCACGTAGTGGATAAGTTTGGGAAAGACTGAACTAGAGCCTCATTGAGAAATTGGTCTTATAAGAACTTTATTAACATGTTGGGCATTGTCGTCTTGGAAGAAATTAGCTAAGTTAAGGCATTTCTCCTCATTAGTGGACAACGTCCAAAAATTTAGCTTCTAAAAAAATCACTATAAACAATCTGATGATTACAGTTCTCATATTTCTCTTTCAGTAAAATAAAAAGTCATTCTTCAATAATACAGGGCAGTTTTTTTCTAACTTTTATTTGAACCATAAAAAATAAGTGTTTTTCAAGCTAACAAGACTTAGCAAGTGAAGATTGTCAAAAATATTATGGCTTTTAGTTTACTTTATCACACCCAAATTGATTTATTTATTTTAACGGAAGGTCTGGAGTATACAAACATTAATTTCATTACATTTTTATATCGAATCTTATTTTATGCCACTTCTGATTTTGTAGTCCAATATTTTGAACGTAAGTCATAAGAAGTGTCTATCCTTCCCTTTTTCTCCCCTCCTTAATGGAGTGAACAAAGTTATTTCCACAGGCCTAACCACATTTAAATTCCCTTTTTCTATCCTTATATCTTTTCCTTTGACCAAGACTGTGGATCAGCCAAATGAAGCAGGTGTATATTTAATCCCATGTAGCTCTACAAACTGTCCCTCATTTTACATAGGAGAGACCAAAAGAACATTAACAAAACGAATTTATGAACATAAAGGTAATGTCAGACGAGGCAGTACCACATCCAGTATTTTTAATCATTGTAAGGGAACAAGCACGTGATGGGATAAATAAAGTTGATTTTAAGCATTGCCTCCAAGTGATGGACCTCGTTGTCACTTAGAAAAACTTTTCAACCTCAAAAGCGTGAGAAACAACAGGAGCTGACTGATGGAATGCCGCCCTTATCAATCCGCGTATTTAGACAAGGAGTTCCCCTTCCCCCTCCAGCCACGCTGGGATCGCCGCGGTCGCACTACTCAAACGATGGACGATAGTCCTCAACCCTTCATGGGGTAAACTCCCTCACTCCAAGCGTAGATATATACTCGTGTCGCCAGGAATCGAGGAGATTGTGTGCAAGAAAAGCTCACGGGAGCAGACTATCTTACTCCTCCTCGATTCGGGTTATCATACGTCGAAGGGAAGGAAATTTTGCGGGATAAAACAAATATCCACTCTGGATTAGTCAATAATCCTCTCCACGTAAGGATACCCGTCTGACCCCGTGAAACGTATCCATCTCCAAAAGGCTTCATTGAAGATTAATCTTTGCGTAATAACCCCTTAATTACGCATATTCGTTCAAATAACCCGTCTGACGTATTATAGAAACTCACCCTCCGTTTTCTTTGAAGGGATTCTATCGGAAGAATTCGCCGCCTCCACTCTCGAAGGCTCTGCCCTCCCCCCCCCGTAATCTCAAAGGAATACTTCAACGTTGAGCAAGTTGACCCTGGTCCCCGTCGAAGTGATTCAACCTCTACCCTCACTTCGCAGAAAACGACCATCTTCTCTCTCTCCATTTTGTACAAGGTATTGCAACGAATATTTTAGCTTCCCCAAATTTGTAATTTCCGTCTATTGTCTTCCCCCCCCCCCCCTTTCATTGTGTGCGCACTATATCCGTGCTTACTATGTCCCTGTGTAAAGCCAAACTTTAATTCCATTCAGCCTACCCATTTTTATTGCATTTTAAATACCTAATCTTATTACTGGCCCGTTGACCACTGTAACTATTTGTATTATTATATGTATTTTATTGTTCTATCATTTAACCTAAGTTATTGATATGCATTAAAGTCTATTTTTTGTCGACTCCTTTACTTTCAACCTTTGAGTTCACCATAACCGTGTAATAGCCCTGTAACCAAGTAAGACTTAAACACTTAGCCAATACTGAGAATCAAAGTAGCTCTATTGTACTAGCCCTCCCTTGTGTTTCTTGTGGTTTGTTCTTTTTGTTTTTTCTGATCTTTACGCCATTTATAGACTTTTGTAACAATTGCATTCTAAGTATAAGACTGAAGAGGGTATGATACTTAAACTAGTCTCGTAAAATAGACTTTTGGCTCCTATAAAGTGGTTTCACTATCATATACCATAACTTGCCATTGAGTTTTTGTACTTATATATATATATATATATATATATATATATATAATAATAATAATAATAATAATAAAAAACTAACAAAGTGGCACGTGAGAAAAACAATAATAGGAAAATTAACCCACTCTTTTCATTTTCCTGTGGGTTAAATTTCACACATATATATATATATATATATATATATATATATATATATATATATATATATATATATATATATATATATATATATATATATAAACTTCCTCTTGAGATAAGCAGTCGTATTTTTCCTGCTTTTACCCTCCTCTTGTTGTCGGCTTGGAACCTATATTATGAGTACGGTTCGCTCATTGAAAGAGAGGTTTTGCACTCATATGGGAATAAGCCATCGCACGGGAACAAATTTATCTAGAAGGAGACTTTTGTAATTAGAAATCATATTATACAATATAAGACAGAATGTTCTATCGAGAATTTTAAAATAATTGGCCTCAATAATAATAATAAACATAGTATAAGAATTTTGGAGTACTTACTCAAAAAGGCTAAATCTCCTACCCTTAAAATCGATAATACCGCTGACCCCTTCTCATTTCTTAATTTAATTACCTCATTCAACAAACAACCAACTTTCACCAACCAACCAATCAAAAACTTATGCTTCTTTAAGCCTATCACATTATAATTTATTCCCTTTGTGATTTCACCTGAACTTCATCGGTAAGCAACATTATACCTTAATAATTTAGTTTTGTTTATTCGTTTCATTAGTGTTTTCATATCATAGATACTTTTAAATCCCTCATTTATCTATTTTTTTTCGTTTATCCACATGCTCTTAACTTGATTATTTTTAATATTGCTCGTTTAAATTTCTTTTAGTCTTTTGTTGAGTTTTTTATTTTAACTTTTTTGTAATGTAGATCGTCATTTTTACCTTTAGGATCTTTTACTTTTGCACATTTTTTACATATTTTATTTAAATTAGATCTCAATATCTGTTACTTCAATAATGCTTGTTTGTTCATAATCTTTCGCTTTTAGATTTTCACTTTCCGAATTTATTTTAGATATAATTACTGTTTTAATTTTTCTCGTTTAATGAAATTGCATCAATTTAGCCTTTATTAATTTTTTGCGCTCCACATCCCCTGTGGAAATATTTCAATATTTCCTTGTTTTCAAAGATTTTATGATTTCCAAATAAGTTTACTGACGATAACAATTTAATCATATCTTACTGTATTTTTTTTATTGTTTTATGATTTTAGAACCTGAAGATGGGCGATATGTACGAAACGTTGTTTTCCAATAACAATAAATAACATGCAACTGAGCGTCCTGTGTCCTTACCTTCGCCGCGAAATTAAAGATCAGGCTGGTCTTATGATATATATATATATATATATATATATATATATATATATATATATATATATATATATATATATATATATATATATATATATATATATATATATATATATATATATATATATATATATATATATATATATATATATATATATATATATATATATTCGTACACCTCAAAATTCAATTATAATAGACTTCCAACACATCGTTCATGAAATTTATACAGAAGTGATATTCAGTAAAATTCAAATTAATGAAAACAGGGGTGAAAAAATATTTGTAAAGAAACATGAACCTAACAAAATTAATTCTTAAGAGAACATGAGAGACATTTTTAGTTGTGACGGTGCAAAGAAGCTTCTAGAGGGTTCTAATAATATGCACTGCAGTCAACAAGAGCTCAGGAAATGTCATTCAGCAGTCGACGTTGCCGCAGTAAAGAGATGATATCATGGTGAAAAATAAAGAATTCTCTAATGACCCGAGAAAGTTGATGCTGAATCTCCATACTGATGTGCTGAGCTACCGGAAGATATCCGAGCAGCTGAAAATACCTTTCAGAACCATTGATCCTGTCATTCTGAAGTGGAAAAAAGGTGTAAACCATCGACAACTTTCAACATTCAGGCGCTCCTTGGAAGATGTCCCACAAAGCTTCTCGAGTAATATTCGAGAAGGTTAAAACTGCCCCTATGATGGCACGTAATGCGAAGTAAGGGCTCATACACATGCACGGGCAGATAGCCGACCCGAGGCCGTCTGCGATATGCTTTGGAGCAATTAAAGTAGTGGAAGGCCGCCTCCTTGGCTTTGAGTGCGTTTACGATTGGCCGGAATTTATCTAATAGCTTGCCAAGATGCGGTTCAAGGATATATAAAGATCAAGACCCCCAAATATAATTTTAATATATATATATATATATATATATATATATATATATATATATATATATATATATATAATAAACGGGGCAATAAATATATATACAAAAAGGGGAACAAATTGCTTTATAAGGATAGTTAATTGGATCGTGACAGTTTACAATATGACAGAGCTAAGCGGGGAGTGCAAAATGATCGTTAATTCGAATAATGGATATTATTTAAGATTAGGGGGAAGTCAATTTAAAAGAAGATGCAGGTGACGATTGAGGGGGTGGTGTAATCAGGAGATTGCAACGCAAAATCACTTTACCTTGAAGCTTAGAGTTGTTTGGAGGGGCAAGACCAACGGGACAGGTCTTTGAGGAGATACTTCTGTAGCACGGTTCTGCAGCACGGCAGAGAGTCTCAGACACGGGGAACATGAGTATTAAAGGGAGGTGCGAGATAAGGGGGTGGGGCCGCACATTTATTCGGGAAGAAGGTGGGTCCATAATCTGTCCTCTGAACAGGGGCCAAAGCTTCACGAATGGCGATCTGCTGGTGAGATCTTAACGACAAAGTACGACTCAAACAGGCGTTGCGAGACTTCGTGGAGAAACAGTCTGAACGGAGGGACTAGCAGACTCTCAATCTGCTCGTGGAATGGCAGACGCAGGGTTAAATAGCAAGATGGCTGCTCTGTTAGATAGCCCCAAGGCATGGCCAACTCTAACGGCAATCTATAACAAGTTGGGTCAAACAGCGAATTTTGCCTCAGGATATGGGGTTGAGTTTGTTCGGCCGCGTTCGCGGGGGAAGGAAATGCCTTTGATGCATGGGGGCGAGAAAGAGTGAGGTGCGTCCCGCATAAGCAAATACAGCCGAGTCAGGCGACTCAGCGCGGGACTGCTTCCTTCTCGATGATTCCAAAATTTCCACGCCAAGGAGCACGTGGTTTGAAGCGAAGGGGCCGAAGAGGGTATTCCAAGGGGCTTCCTCTCAAGCTGGTCCTTCAAGGGGCATTATCTCACATAAACATTTGGAGAAACCAGTTTAGCTCTGGGATAATGTCATGTTGTCAGACGAGACAAAAATAGAATTGTTTGGTGGTAACTATGGCCATCATGTCTGGAGGAAAGATGTCAGTGCCTACGACTCTAAGAAAACCATCCCTACCGTGAAGTTTAGGGGAGGTAGCATCATGGTGTGGGGGTGTTTCTCATCTAAGGGTAGCGGCGATATCCACCTCATAAATTGGACCATGAATTCAGCAATCTACAATCACAGTTCAGAAGAACATCTGTTCGTTTATGTAGAGAAGCTTTGATTTGGAGAGGGATGCATCTTTCAACAAGTTAATGCTTCGAAACATACTGCCAAAACTAATCGCGAATGGTTCCGTAAAAACAATGTAAACGTTCCAGAGTGGCCTAGTCAGTCGTGAGATTTAAACCCAATAGAGAACTTGTGGCGAATATTGAAGAGCAAGATTCGTTTGAGGGGTCCGAAGAACATCAAAGAATTGGAGGTAATTTGCAAATAAGAATGGGTCGAAATACTCAAAACAATGTTGCAACGCACTAGTGAAGAACACCAGGAAAAAATTGATGGCGGTGAAAGCCAACAAAGGTTAAGCAACTAAGTATTAATGACCTAATATCGATTTGTACAAATACCATTTTCACCCCTGTTTTCATTAATTTCAATTTTACTGAATATCAATTCTATCTGATTTTTTTTATGCACATAACTCTTAACTTTACATTAATATACATCTATTGTGTAAAATTCATGAAGTTTGATGGGTTGAAAGTCTATTATAATTGAATTCTAAAGGTGTACGAATACTGATTTCACCTCACTGTATATAAAGGGTGTTCCATTAAGACGGATCGAAGTTAGCATTAAATAAAAAAGTGTTATTGGAGTAAATTTATTGATTTCAATATTGGATCATGTTATTTGAGTCATGGCAATTATGTGTGAAAAATAATATCGCTTAAATGTCCGCCAAGGCTTCGGTGGCACATTTCCACTCGATGGTCAAAATCTTTGGTGACGTCTCTGCATAGTTGCTCCTTGTTGTTGGCTTGTTGGCATAGACCTTACTTTTGAGATGAGCCCAAAGGAAGAAATCTAAAGGCGTCAAGTCACACGATCGGGGTGGCCAATAAACCTCGCTGTTTCGAGAGTTGATGCGACCTGGGAACTTCTCATTCAATAAAGGTATTGTTGCATTGGCTGTGTGGCATGTGGCACCGTTGCGTTGAAACCACAAATCTTCGACATCCATAGAATTCAATTCAGGCCATAAAAAGTTGGCTATCATGGCACGGTATCGCTCGCCTGTCACCGTAACAGAATTCCCGGCATCATTTTCGAAGAAATACTGCCCAATGATTCCGCTAGCAAATAATGCACACCAAACAGTGACCTTCTGTGGATGCTGTGGCTTTAACAATCTTACTGGGATTTCCATCAGCCCAAATGTGACAATTCTGCTTATTAACGAATCCACCAAAATGAAAATGGGCTTCATCACTAAAGATGATTTTTTTGCGAAAAATCATCATCTGCTTGTCTTTGCTCGTGCACCCAGTTGACGAATGTACGGCTCTTCAAATGGTCATCAGTCTTCAGTTCTTGTGTCAATTGAATTTTGTAAGCATGTAAAGACAATTTTTTGTCAAAATTCGATGTAACGTTGTTGTGAAGAGATTCAATTCCTGCGCGCGATGACGAATAGAGGTATCTGGATCTTCGGCCACATTCTCGCGAACTGCAACAATGTTTTCAGCTGAACGG
Source organism: Ceratothoa steindachneri (assembly GCA_963969495.1). NCBI lineage: Eukaryota > Metazoa > Arthropoda > Malacostraca > Isopoda > Cymothoidae > Ceratothoa > Ceratothoa steindachneri. Next base: position 73,927,165 of record OZ018324.1, on the reverse strand, counting down.
CGTAACCGAGCATGCAATGGCGTTTTCATATCTGCCCTTGACCCCGTTTGTTTGAATTTACGAACAATTTTCCCAATTGTACTCTCGGTTGGTCGATTATGTTGACCAAAAAAATCACGAAGTGCCTGAAATGCGTTTCTGTTTGAACGTCTATTTTTGTAATGGGCTTCGATAACTTTAATACGTTGTTCGATTGTTAATCTTTCCATGGTTGAAATTGCCAAAGACTGAAATAGTTAAATCTGAAAGAAAAAGAAAAAATCATTAGACGCTTAAACTTAACTCACATTTAAAATCGGTCTAAGTTATTGGAACACCCTTTATATGATAAGGACCGTATTCGTCCGCATAGTAAGTATTTCAGGAAATTATAAAACCTTTTTATTTTAGGAGATATATTTGTCATATTTAGGTCAGTTTATCTTCTAGACTTATTCTTTCGAATCCAGGCAACCTCGGAACCGGCCAAAAGACTTCCAAGGAATCTCCGGTTTTAGCCACCTAAAGGCCTTGGTAATCCTGGTCCTCACTCCTCCTCCGTTTTGCAGTTGTATTTTTGATATCTCGTTCCTCCCGCTCCCACACAAAAAACTCGAGGGGTAAGGTGCCAGACGAGTTGGGAGGCTAAAGTCAGAGGCGTTGTGATCAAAGAAATTCTCCGATAGATAGGCTTGGTCTTCCGGCTGGTGTGGCAGGACGCAGAGTATTGCTGCCACTCGTAAATCCTTCCTTCAGCTGCCCGGTTGATCCAGTGCTTCACTACCTCACTTAGTACACTGTTGTAACTGTCCGTGTTCAGCTTGAGGCCCTCAGGAACGAAGTGAAGTGGTATGACGTCACCTTCACTGCTGGCGACATCGAGAATCATGATTTTCGCTGGAAATTTCATCTTCATGACTCTATGCACGTCCTAGGGTGCGACAGCAAATCAGCTGTTGTTCTGGGAGTTTATCTTTTGGTCTTAGCAGAAATTCTTCTCGTCGGAGAAGAATCCTAGCATGTCTGGCTCCAACGGATGTTTCAATTTGTTGACCAGCTTCTTGGTGTGATTGAATCGCATTTCATGCATCGCCTTGGACAGAAATTGTGCCTTCCTCATCTTGTAACAAAAATATTTAATGTCCTTATGCACCATCAGCCTGAAGAGCTTTTCATCCACACCTTTGTCCTCGGCAATGGGTGCACGCATTGACTTTCATGTTTCATTGTTGATGATCTCATGGATTTCTTCGACAAATTCCGGCGTTCTGGTGGTGTCAGATCGTCGACCATGATTTTTCCTCTCTGTTGTCGTCTCGTTGTCGAATCCTGAATCTTCTAGCTCCCTTCTGACTTTTTCCACATTCTTCTGCTGACAACGAGGGAATCTGAAACCTTTCTGTTTGTCCTTCTCGTGTAGATTCTAAGGAGTGCTCTTTGCCTCTTCCACAAATTGAGGGGTTAAATTTTTCATAGTCACGTTTTTCGCAAAGAAATAAAGCAAAATAATAGAGGTAAACAATATACGTAAAATTAGCAGTTGAAAATTGCGAACGAATACCGTCGCACCCTGTACATGAGATTTCTAAATCTTCATCCGTAAGTCAGAAATATGTAAAATAATAGTGATGTGTGGCGCACACAAAAAATAAGAAGTTTTGTTCGCAATTAGGCGTATCTGCTCCAACATGTGAACATTCCTTGGGCAGTGTTAAAAGTTTAACAGAAAAATAAATGATACTAAGAATCCCAGACTCTCTTAGTACATACTTTGAAGTTTATATATTTGCATTTAAAATAAAAATTGGCTTCACAACCCCTTAAGTAGGTATTTATCCTTCGGTAATTAATCCACCAAATGGACGTAGGGCGTCGAAAACAACAGTCCTTTCTATTGGTCGATGTGCTAAGCTCATGGAGTTTCTGAGCTCTTGCAACAACATACAAGCTTTGAGCTTAGCCATCATTTAACTACTGTGTCACTTGACCCATGGTGCCTTAGCTCTACCCAAATGTCGTGGTGGATACGGCAAAGATATTACTTTAGGAGCTTTTAAACAACATGCACGAAGAACATGATAATGATGATGTGTTAATAAAAGAACAGAGAGGAATCACTGAGAAGACCACAGGGGATTAAATAATCGTAGAGGAAAGGGTTTAGAAATAAACATAGAAGGGGAATGGGAGAGTTTACTGGTCGGTGGCTAGACACCGATCCGTGATGTTTTTGTATGTGTTGTTTATGACATTAATACGACTGGGGAAATGTGGGGATAGGGGTGGAAATAGAGGTGTGTGGGTACAGGGAACCACACCATTCATGCTACTGTTAATGTATGTGTGGATTTGAATTGGTTGTGGATGGTCGTGGGCTGCGGGGTGTCTCGGTGCAAGCACAGCGTATTGTCTTTCGTGTAGAACTGTGTATGTGAGATCTCTAGCGAGTTTTCCTAGCTCCATTATTGAGCATGTGTGAGCGTATGTGTTGAGTGGTGTTAGTTCATCATTTTTGTGTACTGTGGCCATTAATGTGTATCGAGGACAGCGACTTGCGCTTTCCTCTTCCATGTATCACTTTCAGCTACGAGTGTTATTGGAGCGTATATAAGGAGTGGTCTAAAAGTGGTTAGTATAGAAGTATTTGTAGTTTTTGCTGGCAGGGTAGAGCCTACGCAGCATCTTGTTTGTGTCTTTTGGAGCTTTTCTTGTATTGTGTTGGTGTGTGTGGAATCTTAGGGACTTGTCGAATGTCGCCCCTATGATTTTTGTGAAGTGTGTATGTGAGTCTTGATGGGTCTGGGGATTTTCGGTCTAGTTCGTGTGAGTAAATATGTAGGTTTTGCATGTAATAATCGCTTGCGCCAATGAGTTTCACCTGTGTTTTCCAAGGATTCATAGCAATGAGCCACTTGTCCGCATAATCTGTCTTTTTCTCTACTATTATTTGTGCAATGCGTGCGATTCTGTCGGGTCCACGGCCGCCAAAGAGAATGGTTTTGTCATCGGCATAGGACACTGTGTTTTATTGTGTTTTCAGTTTTAAGTGAACGTACATTATATATAATATTAGTGCAGTACGCTACCCTGGGCTACGTCAGAGCGTGGTATGAATGGGTGTGATATGGCGTTATTGTATTTAATGTGACACCTCCGGTTTGTGAGGTAATGAGAGACGAGTCTTTCGGTGAAGAGAGGGAGCTTCGTGTTGTTGGCTAGTTTCCAACAGAGTCCCTCGAGCCACACCTTGTCGAATGCCTTCTTTAGCTCTCTACTAATGAAGAGTGTCCTTTGTTTTGCTTGTCTTGCCTTTTGTATGATGTCATGGACAATAATCACACCCGCTTGAGTGGAAAGGCCCCTCCTGAGCCCATATCGGCAGGGAGAGAACTTCTGTAGAAGTATGTTGTGAGATTTTGGGTGGTTGTGGGAAGCGTTTGGGTGTTGTTTTGACGGAATATTTTTTTACCTCTACGGTGATGGGGTTAGTTATTATAGTTGTGTTTTTGAGCTTCTCCATTCTTACTAGAAGGGTGTGGCCAAGTTCGTGAGCGGGGATCCAGCACCATTCTTGGGCTGCTATTCTGTGGGTAGTTTGGGTTGGTTGCGTGTGTGCACCGTGTCCCAATAAGGCATAAATACATCGAAGATGTAGTTAGTGTCCGTGAGTGTACGTTTGCTATGTTTGAAGTGATGGTTTTTGCTGGTTCTGTACCCCACATTCTCTTTATGTGTCACCAGAAGAAGTAAGGCTCAGTGCAGCGTCCGTCATCTGCGCTGTGGGTCATCTCGCCTCATTGGCGTGGGCCGCTGTTGTAGTGGTTGGTTTTATATTCTGTGATAAGTCTTTATGTATTTATGAAGAACGTGAATTATTTTATGCGTGTGAAGGAGGGAAGGTTTTACGTGTTGTATGTAACTGTCCATGATTGTGCACCAGTGAACGTATATGTGCTTAGGATTGGTATTCTATAAGTTTAGGTTATGTGTTTTGTTCTCACTTATGTCTTTTAAACTTCATACAGGTTATGTTGTTGTAGGGATATGATCAGTTATTATGTGTGGAACTGGGGCAATGTAGGTGTGAAATTTGGAAGAGCACCTCAGGTAACATGGTCCTTAGGCGATGCCCATATAATGTGGGAAAGGTCGGCTCGATGTGCTCGTAGCGATACCTTCCCATATAATTGCTGGTGTTTGAAAGTAGTCTTTGATGGAAACTGTTCAGTTCACCCGCAAAGAAGAGAAGGAGGCTGTAAATGGATAGAGCCCGGAGTCAGACGTCTATGTTTAGTTGTTGTCGAGGTGATCCATAGTGAGTGGCTGCTACGATAGCCAAAGCTCCTGTGTACTTTACAGCCTAGATTTGAGTCATCGTGTGTGTAGGTGAGGGACTTGTGTATGACCTGCATAACTAGTATCGCTGACTACAGATGCGCTGCCTGTGGGGTAAGATAAGTGCTAAGTGTGGTAGCTTTAATATGAAATCTGTTGTTTAGAGTGTGTTGGCTGGATAAGTTTAGTAGCATGATGTCTGCTCTTTGGGTTTTGGCGAATTCCCTGCCAACTGCGTACGTTTAGTTGCACGACACTAACTTGACCTATGGTCGGGAGCGAAGTGCGTGTAAAGCTGTTTTAGTGAGAGCCACTTTCCTCTCTTTGATATCCTGGCATTATACCAAGAGGGTAGGGTACGGGCGCCTACCTTCACACCTGTCTGTGGCGGGTAGGGTTTAATTGAGGTGGAGTGCAAGGGCTTTGTGTTATTGGGTGTGCAGGAAGTAGTAGGATAGGACGGGTAAAGTGGGAGGAGCGTCGGGAGAAGTGGAAGGGGAGTAGAGACAACAGAAGGGGAGTTAGAGATTATAAGAGGAGGGTTAGAGAGGGTGGAGACTGTGGGAGGGAGGGTTGTAGCCTGTGGAAGAGGTTGGAGAGAGTAGGGGGGTTGAGACGGTGGGAGGAGTAGTTAGAGCAGAGGAGGGGATTTAGACTGAGAGGAAAGAGGGGGGGGGAGCAGTGGAAAGGATAGCTGGGGACAGATGAAAGAGAGGCGAAGGCAGTGGAAAGAGAGGTGGGGACAGTAGGAGGTGGAATGGAAATAGTTGGGACTACGGGATTAGAGATGGCGGAAAACAGGGGGATCAAAGAAGCGTGGTGGAGCTAGGGCAGGTTGGAAGCTGGGTGGGTGGCAGCGGGGATCTGGCGTTGGGCGTGTACCTCCTTATTGGAGTAGGGAAGAGTGCAGATCATTTGTGTTTGTGTTCATCTATTAGGGCGAACACCTTCTCTGGCCAGGTAGTTTGACCGAGTCCGTTTGTAGATAGAGCTCGTTTAACATGCTGACATATAGACAGGGATCGCCCCCAGGCATGTCTTTTGCCGCTGGGGAGATTATGGTGGCAAGTTGTGTCATGGGGCAGGTGATTTGTATTTAAGTGGGTGTAACTGTTAGGCTGGGTGTAAGTGTTGGGTTGGGTGTAGGTGATGTGTTGGAGGGGTATCGAGTTGTCCAGGTGTCGGGGTTTGTGTTATAGTAGGGGCTATAGGAAGTTGTTTGCAGTGCTGTGTGGGCCACGGAGCGCCGGCAGCGGCGGCGACTGTATTTGTAAGGAACGAAAGGCTAGAGATGAGGGCAGGAATGGAAAGGCTATGTGAAGAGGTGCTTGGCTCTGGATTCCTCATCTTTGAAACGGCGACAGCGCGGGCCTTAGCTAGATAAGGGCATTTATGCTTAAAGCGGCATGTTCGCCGCTGCATTTAATGCAGAGAGGGGTTGGTGGTATTACAGATAGTGTACTGGTGACCCGTTACACTATATCTGGAACATACAAGATCTTTCTTGCATGTATGAGTGTCGTGTTTTGTCTTGCAACAGATGAGGCACTGTTTGGATTTTATATTTATTAGTGTGCGTATATAAAGGTGCCGCAGAACTTGATACCTTGTTTTAGCAGCTCCTGTTTGTGTTTTTCTTCCGAGAGTGTGATAAATGCCTATTGAATGGTACAGTGAAAGTAAAGGTCTTAGATGTCCTCCTCTCCGTACTCATGCCTGAAGTGGGTGGAAAATCATTGGTTGGAAATGCAAAACATAATGGGTTTGTCTTGCGTATTCGTGCAAGGTCCCTTTTAAGTAAGAAATCAGGTTGCTTAGTATAGTGTTTGTGTTCTGAAAGAATCTCTTTAGCGAGTAGGTGGAATTTTCGTGCGTCTTCTTGTAACCTAAACATGAGTGTTTAGGCTGTGTTTGATGTTGTTATGTTTGTCATTGCTATATCGAGTGAGTTCTAATTTGAGAATTGTTTGAAGAGTAATATGCTCGTTTTTGTGTTTTGTATATTAATTTGAGTGTTGGTATTGAACCCATGATAGTGTTTGGGGCTTCTTTTAATCTTTATAACTTGTTGGGAAGTTCCCCGCATCGCCGTCGATTGCCCCTGTAAGCTATGACTCCAATGATAGATGATAATACGAGGGGCGGTCAATAAGTTTTGCAATTCGAATATAAGGAAACGAGATATGAGGAAAAGTGTTTTATTATTTTTCAATATAACGACCCTCGACTTCAATGCACTTGTGCCACTTGTCCCTGAGGCTTCGAATTCCCGACAACCATAAATCTCCCCACTGCTGTTCAATCCACTCCTCGACGGCGAGTTGGACATCTTCATCGTCCCCAAACCGGCCTCCACGCACTGCAGCCTTGAGCTTTCGGAATAAAAAGTAGTCTATAGGGGCCAGATCTGGACTGTAGGCACGATGGTTGAGCTCCTCGAATCCGCACTCGCGCAGGGCAGTTTGTGCAACTCTGGTGACCCGTTACACTATATCTGGAACATACAAAGTCTTTCTTGCATGTGTGAGTGTCGTGTTTTGTTTTGCAACAGAGGAGGCACTGTTTGGATTTTATATTTATTTGTGTGCGTATATGAAGGTGCCGCAGAACTTGGTACCTTGTTTTAGCAGCTCCCGTTTGTGGTTTTCTTCCGAGAGTGTGATAAATGCCTATTGAATGGTACGGTGAAAGTAAAGGTCTTGGATGTCCTCCTCTCCGTACTCATGCCTTAAGTGGGTGGGAAAATCATTAGTTGAGAATGCAAAACATAATGGGTTTGTCTTGCGTATTTGTGCAAGGTCCCTTTTAAGTAAGACATCAGGTTGCTTAGTATAGTGTTTGTGTTCTGAAAGGGTCTCTTTAGCGAGTAGGTGGAATTTTCGTGCGTCTTCTTGTAACCTAAACATGAGTGTTTAGGCTGTCTTTGATGTTGTTATTTTTGTCATTGCTATATCGAGTGAGTTCTAATTTGAGAATTGTTTGAAGAGTAATATGCTCGTTTTTGTGTTTTGTATATTAATTTGAGTGTTGGTATTGAACCCATGATAGTGTTTGGGGCTTCTTTTAATCTTTATAACTTGTTGGGAAGTTCCCCGCATCGCCGTCGATTGCCCCTGTAAGCTATGACTCCAATGATAGATGATAATACGAGGGGCGGTCAATAAGTTTTGCAATTCGAATATAAGGAAACGAGATATGAGGAAAAGTGTTTTATTATTTTTCAATATAACGACCCTCGACTTTAATGCACTTGTTCCACTAGTCCCTGAGGCTTCGAATTCCCGACAACCATAAATCTCCCCACTGCTGTTCAATCCACTCCTTGACGGCGAGCTGAACATCTTCATCGTCCCCAAGCCGGTGTCCACGCACTGCAGCCTTGAGCTGGCGGAATAAAAAGTAGTCTATAGGGGCCAGATCTGGACTGTAGGGAGGATGGTTGAGCTCCTCGAATCCGAACTCGCGCAGAGCAGCTTGTGCAGCTCTGGCCTTGTGGACTTTGACGACGTTGAAGTCGATCATGGGGCGTGAGGTTTCTAGGGACCCAACAGGCAGAGACCTTGGTCATGGCCAAATTGTCGTGGATAATGTTGATAACACTTCCATGCGATATTCTAAGTTCTCGTTCGATTTCTTCGACCTTCACCCGTCGATTTTCCAAGATCATCCTCTCCACACGGGCCACATTGTCCTCGTTGATCACCTCTGACGGGCGTCCTGGACGGAGGTCCTCTTCAAGGGACTCACTACCATGGCGGAACTCCCTATTCCAGCGAGCAATGGTTACATAGGAAGGGGCGGTGTCGGTGTACACTGCAACCATGCTTTCATGGATCTCTTTTGCATTCTTCCCTTCCTTGGTCAAAAATTTGATCAGTGCGTGGTGCTCAACCTTGTCCATTATTGAAAAATTTGTTACTGACGATCTGCGATCAGCTACTGCTTCTTAAACAGACGAGTTAGGAGCGTGCAGCTGCAGGTCCTGATGTGTCATAACCTGTTCTAACACCCTCACAAACAGCGACCCTCCTTCCTCTGTTTTGCCCTACCGATTCGCAAAACTTATTAACCCCCCTCGTATGAATTTGGACCTTGATGGGCTCCTCAAGAGGGTGTAAAAGAGATGGCGGACTTAATGATAGATGAGAGCCGAATCAACGACCCCTATCCGAAGGTGCCACCTCCTTAAACGGGTTTTGGTTAGTTAGAGTTACTCCCCACATGCACACAGATGGGTGTAAAATTCCTGTGGTCCTGGCCGAATCCACGAAGAATAGTAGGTACTCCCTGCAGGTTGTAACTCCGTCTCCATCCAGGATTCCTCTCCATTTCTGGCTCCTTAGTGGGCTAGATCACAAACTTCCTTTCTCCGTCGCCAACAATTATGTCCTTCTAAAAGAATGGCATAGTTGCAACGAGGTTATACAGGGTGTCCCTCCAAAAATGTACACACACTTTAAATAATTATAAAATAAGCGTCTATCAAAATACATTTCATTTTCAAAATGTAATAGAATCTACAGACCTTATTTAATTGTTTTGTCAACGCCTGTTTTAAACTGGCGTCCGTTCTGGTCCAACAACTGCTGAAAGCGCGAAGCAATGGGATCGCAAACATCCCGAAACATTTTTGTGGGTATTTGTGTGCATTCTCGTTTAATGGCTGCTCTCAATTCTGCGACTGTTGCAGGTTTTATAGCGTAGATTTTGTCTTTTAAGTATCCCCATAAAAAAGTCTATAGGTGAGAAGTCTGGTGAACGCGGAACGTTTTATACGAACTCCCTTAGTCCAACCCGCCTATTTTGCAAGATCTCATCAAGATAGAATCTAGCATCGTGAGGGTAGTGTGGGGGTGCCATATGTTGCTGAAAATAAAACTCCTCATCTTCAAAGTCCTCTCTAATGCTTGGCATGATAGACTGACACAGCAAGTTCAAGTAAACGGGACCAGTCACAGTAGCGTCAAAGAAGAGTGGTCCAATTAATACTCTTGATTATAAGCCGCACCACACTGTAACTTCAGGCTAATTAGGATGATGTTCCACCATAACATGCGGATTCTCAGGTTCTCAAGTACGTGCAATTGTAGCGGTTAATTGAACCATTTAATTTAAATGTAGACTCATTACTCAACACAATCTTGGAAAGTATGCATCTTCTAGACATCGTACCAAGTACCACTCGCGATACTCCACTCTTCGGTCCAGATCATCTTCATTAATAGCATGTACTAATTTTAGCATCTAACTTTTCCATTGACAGCAATTCAAAATGCATTGGAAAGATGCTTTCGAAACATCTACCTCACGACTCGTCGCTTACCGCACATATTTTCTTGGACTCCGGGGATACGCTTCCAGTGCTCTTTGTTGTACTGTGGGGCTTCACGATGTCCGTGGTCTTCCGGGACGCTTCTTGTGGACATTCTGAGCAGTTCTATCAGGTTTAAACTTATGTCTAATACAAATGATGGCAAGTCGCTTTGGTGGATCCTTTTGAAACTCCAACCTAAACTGTCTTTGGAATTCAACAGCGTTTTCACATTTCCAGTAGCATTTTAGAATTAATTGCCTCTGTTCACAGCTTAGTCTGACTACCACTATTAATTATAATGGGTTTAACCTGGAAAGAAAAACATCAATTGAGTTATAAGCTGTTAAAGTTTGTATAAACTTTTGTAGGACAGTCTTTATGTGTGGCGTCCTTGTACACGGGGCGAAAAGCTTAAATAACTATCATCTTTCTGAAGGGGTGGTGGACTGGCGACCGTTGGCTGGTTTGGTTACTCCTCTATGTCGTCCGAACTTTGTTGCGTTTCCAGGCGTTTACGGTTTACTCGTCATTTGCGTATTTGCTTGATATTGAATTGGATACGAGAGGAGGAACAAGTAAGCAATCCAAATAACGTTGTCTTCTAATGAAGAACTTATCACTATGTGAATAGAAAGAATAGTAAGAAGTCAGCGTGGGGTCCAAATGTGAGAACCACATAAGATCACGTAGTCGTTGAGAAGACGGTGCGCAAAATACTTAAGAGGAGATAAGAAAAACGAACAGGTCGGTTGCTAGACACTGATGCGAGGTGATATTTTAGTGTTATTGGTTCGACTGGGACAGCAGAATGAAAAGGAAAAGACAGAGAGACGCTCCTTCCTCAGAGACGTCATTCGTGTTGCTGACTGGGACAGCAGAATGAAAAGGGAAAGACAGAGAGACGCTCCTTCCTCAGAGACGTCATTCGTGTTGCTGACTGGGACAGCAGAATGAAAAGGGAAAGACAGAGAGACGCTCCTTCCTCAGAGACGTCATTCGTGTTGCTGACTGGGACAGCAGAATGAAAAGGGAAAGACAAAGAGACGCTCCTTCCTCAGAGACGTCATTCGTGTTGCTGTTATTTTATGTATATATGAGTGTGGTTGTAGGTGTACCTGGAGCGTAAATGTCATATCGCGTAAGTTTTGTTAGATGTTGCCCAGAGTATTACTTGTAGGTCATGTTGGCTGGGAGTTCGGGTCTAGTGTGCGTGTTAAATGTCAACTATGTGGCCCTGCGCTGGCTGAGACTGGAAACGGATTTACACGAGACCAGAATATCAGCGTTCTCCCAGTGTGGGTATTAATGATGTTGACAATTGGGGTGTCTAGTGTAAATGAGTGTCGGAGGATTTCACCTCGTGGTATTGTGCATTTTGTTTCTGTTTTGTGTCGTGGGCGTAGGGTGGTCTCGCCACCTATGGCATATAGGTTTAATTTTTACGCAAGATCGTGCGGTTCGACAGTGGCTAGAGAAAGTCCTCCACCAGCCGCTATCCACGTGCCCTGAAATATGACTCCCATGAAAGATAAAAAATGAGTATGGAGATTGATGGGCTCCTTAACAGGGTGTAAAATATGACAGGCTTGATGATAGATGGGGGCCGAATCAACGACCCTAATCCGAGCGAGCCGCCCACTGTACTGGTTTTGATTATTCAGAGTTACTCCCGGCATGTACAGAGACGGGTGTAAAATACGTCTGTCGTCTTGGCCGGACCCATGAGGTAGGGCAGATACCCTCCCCCTCGCAGGTTGTAACTCCGTCCCAATCCAGGATGCCCCTTGACTTTGGGTACGCTCTTTGTATGCTTCCGTGGCTACTCGCATTTCCCTCGCAACTCTCTTATTCGCTGGCCGCCTCAGTTGGAGGCGAGGAATTTTTATGTAAAAGAAACAGACTGTCGACCTAGTTGGTCGCCGAAACCATCAGGAGAGTATACTGGTGGTGCTGAAGCTAAAAACGAAAAAACAAAAATAATATGAAAAACTAAAATAAAAAATTCAATAAAACCATTTGATTCCTATCATATCTACTATTAACTTATATACTTTTTCCCTTAAGATCAAGATAAAGCATTTTTTAAAGAGGAAATAAGAAGCAAGATTCATGATAAAGGCGGGATAGTTGGATGACATTTTTCTTTGAGCCATAAACTCTGTTATTTTGATTATTTTGGCACTTCCAAAGTGAAAACTTTTTCGTCGATAAACACAAATTTTCTTGTATATTTATATGAATAGCGATAGTAAAGAAACATAAAACGTGTCTTGTATTTCTACTTTGTATTAGATTATTAGAACACAGGTAAATGCGCATTCTTTTATAAGCTTGTAATTTTTGTTGTTTTAAAATAGTTGCACAAATAATGGGAAATACCCAATTCACTGGAGATATTCTTTTCTGTCGTAGCAGTTTTATTATGGCAGCCAATACCTTTCTTTTGAGCTATCGAACCTGTAGTTTTTATCTTCTTAATAAAGTTATTTACACTTCCGCGGATCCAATTTCCATCTGGAAATTCACGAAAAATTCTTTTTCAATTCAAACTTTTTCTCTTTAAAACATGCTTTTATTATTATTTTATTATTTAAACTTATCACCATTGCGATAGAGGGTCTAATAACCCAACTAATAAGTTTAAAGTTAAAATGATGCCGGAAAGTGAGAGAAAACAACAAGGCAATTTTTAACCTAATAGCCTAGGCATCTCGTCTTCGTATTTTTACGCACAAATATCGCACGCACGCTTTTTTGATTCGGCAAGCAAGATTTTGAGCGACTCTATTATCTTTTTTAATTGTAGCAATACTATTATATTATATTATATTATATTATATTGTTGAAACTTTCAGGGATAATGAATAATACATATAGATTGTAGTCTACGAATTCACATTTGTATTCAATTATATTTAACTGAGTTATTCAAGTTTGAATTTAGTAAACTTTTGGCTGAGCCCCTAATTATAACGTGAGTAAGCAATAAATGCAACAAGACCCACAATGAAAATAAAAATGTACTTGAAATAAAGTTTGATAGTACTTGGAATCTTCATTTTATTTTCCTTGTGGGCTTTGTTGCATTTATATATATATATATATATATATATATATATATATATATATATATATATATATATATATATATATATTAATATATATATATATATATATATCTATCTATCTATCTATATATATATATATATATATATATATATATATATATATATATATATATATATTGTAATATGGTAGGAAATTTTAAAAAAGATTTTAGCTATATGGACAACGTACAATTTTGGGGGCAGTATCTAACTAGTGTTTCAATTTCAACAAAATTACTTTGGGTAAACTTAGCATAATCAAAATATTAATTATGTTTACTGAATAAAAATTATCTTTTAATCCTCTTATTAAACTTTATTCACTAATGGTTTTATAGCAACCAATCAAATTCTCCCTGGTTAGTAGTTAGAATGGCCATCTAATAACTGCCTCATTTAGTAATAGTACTTCTGTTGCGCTAGTAATCACATTTCAATGTTTTCAGTTGCAAACTTTTTCTATACGTATATCTCTTTTCTAGCTCCAATTTTCATCCCTAGGACGCTAATCTTACTTCAAATTTGTCCAATGTATTCAACTCACCAAACGACGGCCGCTTTATCATATGGTTCCACGGAAATTGATGCTGACCGCCCTTCCTTCTATTCTCCTTCGCAAAAGTGGCCTAATTAGATCCGGAAATGTCTTTCATCTTAATTAGTCTCTCTGAAGATGAAAAGTTTCTAATCATCCTTCTGGAAGGTCCTCAAACTTTCCAGATCAGAATTTCTTAGAAGTTCCGGAAAACGGGAAATTCTTATTTCGTAAATGAGTGAGAGGAGAAGCAGGCCGCTCATTTTGGGGGGCGAGATGAGCGGGGCCGCGACAAATGTTTTCACGGGGAGATGAGTGCTCATTTTTGCTCTTGAGTCACAGACGTTTGTTTTGGAGGAGAAAGTTACAATTTTAGGTCATTCATGTATGGAATTTCAAGACAAACAAGATTAGCTGCGTGCTGCCCAAACTACATACTAAGCGGGATTTTATCGTGATCAGAGGAAAGAAATAGCGTCAAACTTTCGGTTTCCTGGCTGAAAGATGATCATTGTTTGTGCAAAAAACTGACGAAATGCTTAGGAGGGATATAATAAATGCCAAAATATCCCACAGGAGAGAAGGAAATGGAATTCAAAGTACTCCCAAACATTATTCAATTCTCAAGGAATGAACTGCTTTCTTGGTAGAATTCATTAGCGTTCCTTAAGAATGAACTGAATAAAGTTTGAAAGTACTTGGAATTCGCTTATAATTCTTCCTATGCGACATTTTTCTATTCATTTTTGTGTATCATTTTAAATTTTATGTACTTCCTTTAATAGTATGATTGGGTTTGATAATGATTAGAGTTATTATTTTACTTTTAATAATAAAAATTACTACAGCCATGGTAGTAGTGAATTGCAAAAAATGCCATTTCTCGGTTCCTATCTATGAGACACACTATTTCTTTTCGTTCATCTACCCATATTTTGATATAAAGGTAGCTCAGCATTTAACGGGTTCATTTTGTGGGGTCACATCAAATAATTTGTTGTGCTAGAAAGTGTGCTAAACAGCTGTAGGGAAGTAGTATTTATATTTTTTACTCAAATATAGAAGAGGGATATAGGACGTAAGGTTAATTCATTCCCGCCATCAACACTGATTCGGTTGGTGATAACTGCCTGATTGCTTCAATTCGTGAGCAGTAATCGGATAGGAGTGTAGTATGTATAGGGAGAAAAAATTACAGACATTGTCAATACTGGTAAATTACCCCTCAACCTCAAATTACCGTTTGTCACTGGTCTTTATTTGTTTAGTGGAAGGCACTGATGAACCCTTTATGGTGAGCGTTTCCAATTGCCCATAATATTTTTACTCATTTTCTTGCCACCCCTCTGACAACATTCCCTGCACTCATTTTCATTACATATCTTCGCATAAAAATACGTGAAACAAGTCTTCATTCAAATCAAATCAAATAGAAATGGCTACTACATGAAAACATTCGGTAGATAAATTTAAAACAAATTGTATAGGAAAATAATATACATTTATCTAAAGTTATACTGTATATTTAATTTCCAAAAAATACCTATTGCTCTGGAGACGTTTTTATCTACTGGGCCCTTAGAAAGTATAATCGTAAAAAATATAAAATATCTAAAGTCATGGGGACAATTGATTACGAATATATAGCTTAATTGAAGGTGTAAGAGGAAGAAACTAGGTTTCTTATTTTTGCCGCTCACGCCAATAAATATATCTGAAGCATTGGATCACTGGATTTGTTGACTAAAGAATCTGAGACTAAAATGTGAGCTTCCCCAATTTATTCCTTTTGTATTCCTTCCATTTTCATTGATAGAAATAACCCCTTGAATGTTGTTTCCGTTAGGTTCTTTATCGATTTATGATTTGATAACAAACAAGAGTTTGTGGGAGATGTATGTTATGTATTTGGCTTAAGGTTATCGGCTGCAGTTGGTTATGCCGTAAATTCTATTTGACCCCAAGTTAAAGTTTAAGATGCCCGCTGGTTATCCACTTATAGACTCGGCTGACGTTAACCGGCTTATTACTTGGAGTAGGTAAGGAAATTAGAAAAATGTCGGTTTTAGAGCTTTATTCTTAGGCTTATGGCCGTCTTTTGTTTTCGGGCAAGTGAATTCACTGAGTTACTGCTTTGTAATATGTTTACATCCTTGTATCTGGCTATCGGTGTTAACCGTCTCCATGTCCTTGTATTCTCTCTCTGTCTGACTGTCTATGTGTGTCTTTTATAAGCCCTTTTATCCTAACGAAAGATTAGGGGCGTGGCTCCGTTTCTCCAATCCAAGAGCTGTGCGTAGCTTATTTGACCAGAGGTTATGTGAGTGTACTTAGTGTAGGCACGCATACACCAAAAGAGATTTAAATTTGGAAATCTGATTAAGATCTATCAGGTCGATATTTGTATATTTGTAGCAACATAAAGTTTCGTCTTCCGCGGATCCTTGTCAAAGCTGGTGGGTAAGACGTCCTCTGTATCAGATTCATTACTTGTATGAGCAGTTGTTTCAATTGTCTTCCTTATCGCCGCGGCCAAAACGGTCGGCTTGCACCTGTTTTCTAATGTGTGTGTGAATGGTTGTGTGTTAGCGTGAGAACACAGCGACTTCATTGCCTAGTGGCTTTGCTTATTTACAAGTAGAAATTTTGCTTTGCATTGATACATTTATTATTGAATAGCTGTTTAGTATTATTTCCAAGTATACAGTTTGCTTTGAATTAGTTAATTATTAAAAAATGGCATATTATTTTAGTGTTTGGTTTGTGTGACCATTTCATGAGTTCATAGGAACAAGGGGGTGCTCAATTTGTGAGGTTCCGTGTTGGCTCTAGTCCACCTTGTAATTGGGCACTACAAGTTATTTGAAATAAGTTATTTTCAATACCTTAGGATTTTCGAGATAACTTACTATTAGTACAATGAACCTTCTACCTTCATGAAGAGTATCGTTTGATCAAACTTGTAATCAGCTTTTAGCCAAGACAGAAGTGATTTTCCAATTCTTTAAAAATAACTTTTATAGGATATTCTATTCTCTTGTCAACATGGAAGCATTATCGGGGAAAAGTTCTTTGATATCTCTTTCGAAACGATGAATTACATCTATGCAATATTTTGGTTCTCTGAATCTCGATGCATTGCAACTATGCTGTTCTATATTGTTAAGGCATCTTTTCCAATCGAATCAACTTTCAAAATTTCTTATACTGTAGATAACTTTTTTTTAATTGGGAATTTCTTGAGATTTTTCATATCTTTCCGAAATTTGAAATTATCTCACCAAAATTCCTTAAGACATCTAGATCAGGGAAAAGATCCTAATTTGTTTCAGCATTGTTAAATGTTATCTAAAGGGTCATAATATTCCTCCCAATCTTCAATGATTTCTTGAATATTTCCTTCCTTCTCCTCCTATTAGGTATTTCTTTAGTATCGTTATAAGGTTGATGTTTTTTGTACAAAATGTCAAACATACTCAGAGGAATTTCATAAGTTAGACACATTTAATGAAAGAATATATTTTCTTTCACAAATTTGACTATAACAGATGCGACATCTAAAGGTAGCAACGACAATGTAGCGATTCAAATTGTATCCAAATTCAATTAGTGATTGACTTGCTATTTAATGCTTCTTGTATGCTCACTAAACCTAGAAACGAATGTTTTTCACATCGTGTACATTGATATTCATGAACTGACGATTCTAGGTGGATATATACTCGTCAAGTGAAATTGAGTAACGAAATCCACATTTAATTTGGACTGAAGGGTATTCCGTTATCTCTGTTTTCTTGGTTCGAAGATAATATAGAACCGATATTTTCACTCATTTAATATAATCGGATGCCTCTTATAGTTCACATATTTTTCAAAGCCGTTCTGGATAAAATCAATGAATACAATTTGTCTAAAACGAAAAACATCTCTTTGGCTGCTAATTTTGAAATTACTCCATCATCAGATTTTTTTAGGAATGAATTTCTCCAAAGTTTTTTGGATCCTGCAAAAAGAAGTACTGTTTCTATATTTAAAATCGATGGCATCACTCTTCAAACCTGACGTTGAGCTAAAGGAAATTTTAAAAATCTTATGGCAGGTTAAATATTCAGCTTCGTCTTTGCTTTATTGGAATTTTTAACAGGCATTGTAAGGGTTGATGTTTATGCTTTGAGCAAACTCTCCCACAAAAAATTAAATAAGTAGTGACACAAGGCCATGCAAAGGATTAAAACTAAAACTTTTCAGTCTAAAGCTTAGCATTGCTGTTTATATATATATTTAAGACATTCTAGAAGTTGCTATATTGTTGGAGTACGTTCTGCAGTATGCTTGAAAGTTCTTAATTTATTTTTTCCTATATTCTATTTAATTTCCAAAATGTTTTCTATTATTTTTTTGTCTCATCTAACATTGTTATTGGTTAATAATAATATGGATTGAAGAGTCTAATTATATTGATCCTAGCGTGTGTGTTTTCGTCTGTGCATTTAAATAAAATATTTGCGGATAGGGACTCGAAATAGAAAAATCAAGATAATATAAAATCTAATTAAACTCCATAACTGTTGCGCAAGGCATCTATAATAACTTTATGTTATATATACATTATACAGGCTCTTCTTTTACACGTCCTACGTTTCAAGTTTAATAAAATCAAGAATAAATTTGTGATCATAATGAAAGTTTTAGAAATTGTTGGTAATAGTTGTAAGATTTTGGTCCTTAAATGGCTAATTGATTCATTATATTTGTAGAGGTTATGCCAGTTTTAGTGAAGCATTGATTTTTAAAAGAATTCGCTGAACTTTCAGATATTTATCGACTATTAAAACTAATTTTATTTTAACTAATTTTATTTGCTTAAAATTAACAAATAAATAAGACTAATAATTAGTTTGCATAATTAACATATTAACCTAATTTATTTGAAGATTCTTCTTTTCAAATGCTGACCATTTTTCTCATAACATTCATTTAGTCGTAATGAAGTTGCTCTGATCGCTTTTTTCAAAAGTTCTTCATCGATGTTATTAATTTTTCAGCGATATCATTTTCTTAGTTGTTGGATACTTCTAGGATTATTAAGGTAAACATGATCTATGAAATATCCCCATAAAAAACCCCAAAGGTGTTAGATTGGGAGATCTTGGAGGCCACTTAAATTCACTGTTTTGAGAAATGATTTTTTCCCTGAAGTTTCGTCTTAACAACTACATTGTTTCATTCGATGTATGTAATGTTGCCCCATCTTGTGGGCAAAAAAGGTTGTCATCTATTTCAGAGCCTTTGAAAGTTCGGGAAAAAATATTATTGAAGCTTGTCTCGGTATCATTCGCCATTCACAGTGACCTAATTTCCATTTTCATTCTCATAAAAATACGGCCCAATGATCTTCTGAGGTGTTATCGCAAACTACACAGTGTTTATTGCACGATGCAGCTCTTTCTGGTGTATAGCTTCTGGGTTGTGATCCGACCATATTCTGTTGTTCTGCTTATTATTGTATCCGCTGAGATGAAAGTGCGCTTCGTCAGACATTATCACGGGCGGTGCATAAACTTCCCCAAATTTTCGTCTAAATTCTTTTGCATACGATTTTCTTTTCGCGAAATCGTTGTCTTCTAATTTTTGCACAACCTGAATCTTGTATGGCTTAAGTTACAGTTTTTTATTCATTACATTATATGTTTCACTTTTTGACAATCCCACTTGTTCTGATTTTCATTTCAATGATTGCTGCCGTGATCGTTCGAGCTTTTGACGAGACACTTCAATTTTATGTTGTTCTACGCCTTTTATGGCAACATGCCCTTTTCGTCCATCTTGTACAATACCGGTGTCTTGAATTTTTTTAATAAGTCTGCATAGCGCTCGTCGTGATGGTACGACTTAAGCTCATTCACGTCTCATCCGTCCTTGTGTTGAAACCACTGAACAGTTGCATCTGAAGAATGTTTCAACAATTTTTCTCATCCAATCATTTCCAGGAGCTTCCAAGTTTTTAGTTTGAAAGATTTCTTAATAAAAATTTTGCTAGAAAATTTCTCCTTTTATCTTTTACGAATGACTATGATGCTAGAAAATTTGTTTTTGCGAAAGTTTTCATAAGAATCGAGCATTCCAAAAATCACTTTTTTTTCACAAAGTCTTTTACGCTTTCCGTTTTAGCAAAAAATGACCGATTTACTAAAACTGGCATAACTTCTAAAATAATAAATGAACTAATTAGCCATTTTAGAGCAGAGGACCTACAACTATTATCAACAATCGGAGAAAGTTTCATATTAATCACAAAATTATTCTTGATTTTATTAAACTTCAAACGTAGAACGTGTAAAAAAAGACCCTGTATATAGATTTGTTTTCGAAGCGAAGCGAACAAGTGCCACAGACCTAGCAAAAAACACTTTTCCTTCTACATATAAATACGAGTAGGTACAATTTAAAATTGATCCTGGTGATTTTTCTTCAAATTTGTTTCGTAGTCGTTGATCCTGCCTATCTTTTCTGCGACCATTCTTGCCTGCATTACCCTGTTCCTGTAGGGGCAAATAATCAGATGGCTAATATCATTGGCAAATTATGTAGATGTTAAAGTAGCCCTCATTTCTGGGTAACTGTATATCTGCAGTGTAATTGAATATAGAGATGTGCTTAGATACCCACTATCACGCAGTCCGGCAGCAAGCTCGATCTCTTGCCGTGGTGGCTGCAATTTCTATACAAGCGTATCTCTCCATTACACAATACCAATATTCTTTCTATTTTGTTCTTTATTCTTAGTCTCAGTATCTTATACCCCTCTAGAATAATTTGTCAAAAGCTTTGGCATACGTCTCGACAGACGATATCTTCACCTATCTTTTCCCTTTTAGCTTTTGCAATCTTTTTATAAGGAAACACTTTGTGCAATCTCGATACTTTTTTTCTAAAACCAAATTGCCAGTTGTTTTGTTGATCGTTGTCTTTGAGATACTTCGTCAGTCTATTGTTGAGTATCTTTTTGAATACCTTCTAGATAAAATCTAGCAGTGATAAGTTTTTTTTTAGCCTTTGGCAATGAAGATCATCCTTGCTACATTTAGTTCATTAGGAAAGTATCTCGTATTGAAGCAAGCGTCGAATATCTTTCTGATCCTTTGTAGTTCCTTCTGGTGAGTACTGATTACTCCGGTGCTCTTTGTCGGAAGTTCTTGATGGTTTCATTTAATTCTTCGATTGTTATAATGGCGTCCGTTCCCTCGTTGTTGTTTCTCTCTTCCACGAGAAAGTGGAAGGAATATCACTTTTCGATCTCTTCGTTGAGTTCCTCTACAATTTTGTTTTCCAATTCTATGTCGTAGATTTTCTTATCTTATTGGCATAAGGTAAACACATTTTTCAATGTTATTTGAATATCTATTTCGGCATCCACTTTGGTAATATTACCTCTTGCTTCCATAATTTTCATTTTATCTTTTCCGGACTCTGGGTTTAATTTCCAGGTATTTCCAGCTTTCCGTTGGAGATGTTTCTACATATGTTTTCTCGATGTGTTGATCCCACTTCCTGTTCTTATCTCTTCAAATTCTCATTTCTGTGTCCTGAGAGCGTTGGTCAGTATTTTCTTATCCTCTCTGCTGTCCCACTAATTTCTCTCGCTCTTCTCCACCATTTCTGGCGCGCCCATCTAAATTCCTAAATGGTTTTGTATGAGTTCTTGGGAATGGATCCTCATCTGCCTTTGAAATTTCTTCTCTAATCCTCTTGAGATCTCATCGATTTCTTCTAGAGTAGCTTAATTGAAAGGGTTGGGTATGTACGCCAGAAATATTATCTTTGCACTTATCCCAAACTACTCTGCGGTAAGCTTTCTGTTTCCTCGAAGGTATCTGAATAGGCTACTAGTTGACATGAATTAGAGTTACAGAGAGGTTGGTCATTGTTGATTCATATGTAGTAATTGAAAGGCAAATTGAATTTAGCCAGGCAGAGGTCCGTTTTTTTTGCAGATTCTCTTAGAAAGTGAGCTAGGAATTTGGATACTAATTTTTGTAGTATTTCTCTGTTAATTAGTGTATTGAGTTATTTTCTGACTCTCTTTTATAGATTTAATCTATACCCAGACGTCGCGCAGAGGTAGGCGTTTAAATTGTCCATTAAGATGACCAGCGACTTATAGTTAAATAGTTTAGTGAAGTTTTGTACCAGTTTTTGGGGACGTCTAGGTAACTGGTGGTAGCCTGTTGGAACTATGATGTTGTTTATTTCCATCTGTAGTTCTATTGCTAAGTATGTCACTTCTAATCCTTGAATTAATTTGTATTTTAGTGCTTGCTTTATAGCCTTTCAACACCATTACATGCTTCTCTCAATGGATTCGTAGAAAGGACATCGTAGTTCAAGATTTAAATTTTGTCATTTTCCAGGTTCCTCCCCTATGGGTCTAATATTAGGATCACGTTCGAGTCTATTCTTGTAAAATAATTTCCAAATATGTTTTCCTCGTCTCTACATCCGTTTTTGTTCTATTGTAGTATCTTTAGTTTCTTAAGTTCCATTACCTTATTATTCACGCCTTATCCGATAACTTTATTCTTTTGTGTCTTTTTATCGTAAACTTAGCTAGTGGTTTATCTTTTATAGTTTCATTTTTGTTAAGCTTAAGAACTCCCTCTGCATTTTGAGTGTGAGGAGGCTTCGGGAGACTCTTCCCATGCTTATGGTTTTCTCTTAATCAGTGACTTTGAATTATTTTTCTGCGAGCGACTCGGATGGAGTTATATTCTGTATCGTGGGATGTGTTATCTGATTTTGTATCTTTGTGTTTGTGTCTTCTTTTGACTCCTCTGTCTTTTGTTTTTCCTTCGTCTCTTCAATTAATGCTTTGATTGTGTTTTCTGTGACATTAATTTTGAAATTTTTGATGAGTCAATCTCTTTTCGGACTATCATGGGTTCTACGCTGTTTTCTTTTAACATATTTTTTAACGCTGATGTACAACTTACCGGATTGTCGATGTTCATTATGTACGTGTGTAAGCCGCACTTTAGCATTTTTACATTTAGCGCTTCGTCCAGATTGATGATCTATGTTGTCTTTCCTTGCTGGGGGCTCTTAGCGCATGTTTTAGCTGTGGGATTCTGTTTCCATGTATCTCCGTCTCTTTTCTTTTTATAAGTTCTCTTCCTTTGGTGCAGACCATGGCTATTGTTCTGTATCTTCCTTGGTAATTTATGCAAATTATAGTTGCATTTTTGCAATTGCGCTAAAAATGACATTTGGTTCTGCATTCAGAACAGATGATCGTCTTTTTTTCCAAGAGTTCAGTGTTGTATGTTCCTGCTTAAGTCGCGCCCTTATCAGATCTGGATGCTAGTCTAGGCGTCTCCTTGAATATGAACAGGGGGAGATTCTCATGGTTAAAGCATATTATTTTGAACATGTAAGTGTGCTTTTTAAATTTGACATCTCCTCTCTATAGCTCATCTTTTAATTATTGGTATGGGATCTCCCACCCATGATACAATTTTCTGACAGGTAGATTTTTCTTTGCTGTGAGTGGCAGGGGTACTCTAGCTACAAGATCTAGTTTTAGAGTAATGCTTCCTGCCGTGGAGAGCAATTGCTAAACATCGTTATTTTCAGCTTATTACAAATCCTGATGGAGTTTCTATATATTGAATTAGCACTATTTTCACACCGAGAATATACGTTGAATAACTTCTTGTGATCTCCTATTTCCATTGTGAACTAGATTGAGCGGTAGTCTATTCGAAAGTCCTGTGATTCCATATTTCTTGAGTGTACACTGTGAGAGGATGCCCTCGAATGACCACAGTGAGAGGAAGCCGACTCTAAAATACCCCTCTATTCTTTTAACTCCACGTGCGCTAGCGTGAAAATTTTAGAAAGTTCGAGGAAGAATGGGCCCCTCGCTTAATCACCCGTCGCAGCTGTTTTTGCTTTCGGACGCCACACGTCCCCCACCTTCCCTGCGATAATGCCGTGCGCAGCCACATTAATTCTACCCCTATATCGCGAGGCAAGTTTCATCGTCTCGAATGACGCGTTATCATGAAAAATGTTTGCTTAGACTGGCGTCAAAAATCCCCTAGAAACCGGAAGGCCCTGAGGTGTCTATTGGATCAGCCACCCGGGTATTTAACCCGAAGCTTACCATCTCTTGAGGAGATTGAAAGCCCGACACTCACTCCGTCCAGACTGCCGTCTGTTTCCAATAAACGCCTGTAACCCGTTGTCGTACTTCGTCAAAGATCTCGCCAGTAGATCTACCTTCCTTAAGCTTTGGCTCTTGTTCAGAAGAAAACTATCGATCCCCTTTGTCGAGGAATAGGCCGAGGGGTGGTTGGAGTTTTCCCTGACTCTTATATATATATATATATATATATATATATATATATATATATATATATATATATATATATATATATATATATATATATCCTATTATCCCGAATGCGGAGAAGTCGTCGTGCTACTCCTTATACTTCATTCGGCCCGTGTTCTGAATGGGTTTATTGACTCAGAGTGCTTAGAGGTTGGCTACGGAGGGATTGGAATGAACTTTGCTAGCAAGCAACCCAAAGGAGGTTAGATACACAACAATATGAAAATAAAGTTTTAATGAACACTAAACAAGAATATATTTATATATATATATATATATATATATATATATATATATATATATATATACAAATAATGTGCTTTGAGAGATGAATTAATAAGTGAATCTCGGATATCTCACTTGGCTTGAAAATTACTATTCACCATACAAATCCCTATGCACTTGTAATGTTGGTAAACTTCGCGGTTAAGTCGGGGAATGGGAAAGGCAAGGGTTACCTTGAAACCTGATGTCCGGGTGGCGCTGGTGAGTGAAGGTCATGAGATAAGGGGTGGAGACGATAAGGGAGGTTCTCCAGGGACTGACCTGATCCCACAATTCCGTCACGATTCTGCTGGAGGAAGTTGGTGACGGGAGCTTCTTGTTAAAGAGAGCTCCACGCTCGTGGACTCCGAGGAATCTTGGGTGCCTCTGTGATGGTGATGGGGTGAAGTGATCGATCGACGCGTAGGGTCACGGAGAAAAGCCGAGATTTAGTTTTCTCGCTTAAGGAACCAGAGTGAGGCTGTTCGTAGCTTCGGCTCTTACAGGTAAGTAAGAGCTTGGGTCCGCACTGACTTGCCGGCCAACGGGATAAGGAGCCTCCCTAACTGGGACCGATCTCCTCTCTGAAGACTTGATGCTTCGACGAATTACCACTACACCAATAGATTGCAATTCCTGCCCCACCAGACGCTGTGCAAGCTCTACTACTGAGGGTTAAAAGAATTCATCTTTTATACTCGAAACTTAGGAGAGGTTCTCAGGGCGCCGGAAGTAAATTAGATGTCCAGTTACTCCATTTTGTCCTTTATAAACTTTCGGTAACTATCGGAAGCGAAGATTGGTTCCCATTTATCTATAAACAGTCCGGGAAGGAACTCGGTGGTTAACTGAAATGTCCGGCGGTTTCTTCCGGCTGGAAACGACCAGATATTAACCGGAATGGGAAGGGTTGATATGCCCGCCCGGGATGGAGGTGGGTAAAACTTGGGAGCATTAGGCTATTCTCCTACACCCTTCTGCCCCGGGAGTTGTGCGGCCCTCTCATCTTCACCACCACTTCAAGATTCCCGTTCTTTCGACACTGAGACTCCCTGCCAATCTGTAGAATCATCTCAAGTTGAGATTGCGTCTCTCTGGACCAGAGAAAATCTCATTTTTGATCACGAAGAAATCCAACCCCATCTTCAAGTCCTCCTCATCAGGAATCCACGAAGCATCTTCTTAGAGACCTGCACCGTTCTCTTCCACCAACCCCCATCCAATTCGCCGTCGCTTGAAGGTAAAGCTATCTTGTATGTTCATCCCTAGATTACCTCGTTAATCTTTACTTGATTCATTTAAATAGCATAAGTAATTTGTTCACCTTGTTTGTGTATATATAAATTTCCCCCTTTTATTATATATATTAAAATTATATTTTAGGGTATTGTCTTTATAAATCCTTTGAACTGCAACTTGGCAAGCCATTAGTCTAAACCCGGTCAACCGTAAATCGCACTCTTTATTAATCACCACAGACATATCTTAGGCGGCTTTTGATCAGCTGTCTCTCCATGCTTTGTGTACGACTCTGAGCGCCAAGCTATTCTACACAGACATACCTCGACATATATATATATATATATATATATATATATATATATATATATATATATATATATATATATATATATATATATATATATATATATATATATATATATATATATATATATATATATATATATACATATATATCATTATCTTTATCTGGTGGCTGGTAAAGTTGGGTTATTTTTTGTTTGAAAGAACCGATTTTCTTTTCAAGTTACCCCCCATCCCCCTCAAGTTAAGTTGTTCAGTAACCAGTTTGCCAAGTTCGTTCAAGGATATCCAAAGAAAGTGGAACAATTTTTTTTTATTATTGATCGTTTTTTGTGGCGACCGTTTTTTCCTAATTATATTTTCGTTGTGTGTGTTTTTTTCAGGGAACAATGTCCCCTAAAAACCCTCGACTAATACCCCGTGCAGGATTGAAGGCCTATAATTATTGGTCACATAGAGTTCAAGTTTTGAATATTTTTATATTTTATTTTCTTTATTGCGTGCAATCTTTGTGTAACAAAATCTCCATTAAAATTTTGACACGAACGTCAGAGCTTCATAATCCTTCCTGTATGTTCCTTGGACACGCATTTACAACAGCAAGATGTCCTTATTTGAGCGTTTCCGTCAACACAGAGAGATCCTTTGGTTATCAGGCAAAGATCTATATAGTTGCATATGTGCAGGAGGAAGAAAGAAATGAAAAGGCAGTCAAACGAGAACAAAGAGAAGCTGACGAGAGAAGAGAAAAAGAATAAAGAGAAACTGAAGAAAGAGAAAGAGAAAGAATTTGTCAGTATGATTGTGAGCTTAACAGGAATCATTTGGAAACCCTTTCTATTAGCTCAAGAAATGAATCCATCCAACCAACTTCAGTAAATTTGCCAGTGTTTAAGGACGGCGAAGATTTCCGTGACCACTTAACTCTCTTTGAGAAATTTTGAAGTGAACCACTCGGATATTGAAGCCGATGGAGTCGCTCGACTACTTCCTCTACTTAATACTAACCTCCGAGAAATTTTCATTTCGTACCTGGCCGAGGCTACTCTTGACTACTCCTCCCTCAAATAAGAATTATTATCGGCCGTTAATATGAATCCCGATTACTATAGGTCAAAGTTCCGCCAGCCGAGAATAATTCCCAGCCAGACTTACCGTCACTTTGGATTCACCCTCCATAGAACTTTCCAGTCCTCGTTAGACTCAGCCCAAGTCCACCATGATTACGAGTCCCTAATTGGCTGCACTACCCTCTTAAATCTGCACATTCGTGAAGGACGGACACGTGTCTTCTTACAAGGAATGTATTGAAGAAGCGGATGTGCACGCATCAAGCCACCATCTATACCGAAAGACCCAAAGAAACCTCATCCCCCATCCCCCAAATGTAAAAGTAACCTCTCCAAATTTCCCCCGAAGTACCATCCCCCGACAGAATCGAGGCATATTAAGCCCCCTCATAAATATTCTCCCAGCGTCGGATTACTCTTGTAGGCCCATAATTTGTGTTTCCTGCGGTGTTCTCGGCAACGTAAGAACACATTGTCCCCCAAACTCCCAATTTCCTTCTGTTCCTAGTCATTAAATCCACCAAATAAGTGCCTTTCTCTCTCATCCGCCCCTTCCCCTGAAAAGCCAGTAACTTCCCAAAAAAGCAGTCCCCCAGGACAGCAAGGTGATATCCTGTTCAATAAAAGCTCCCACGGCGGTCTAGAATTTTAAAATGAAAGTGTTAATGGTTGCAGAGTGTCAACCCTCGTAAGAGACACCGGATGTACTTCTTTCGTCGTCTCTGAAAAGTTGCTCCCTCCAGTGGCCCCCGACCACGATAAATTCATAGTAGTCCATGGCTACTTGGGACGTGCAAATTGGTGCCCCGTGTTCCGCTGTTATCTCGAATGCAGATACTTCACTGGTTGGGCCCAAGTGATAGCAGCCCCCATTAAGTTCTGCGCCGTGTTAATCGGCCAGAGCCCGCAGCTCCCCCCTAACTCCGTCGCACAACCCGTCATCGCGAGGGCCCAAGCGCTAAAGGACACTGTTCCCCCCGTGTTATTAGAACCCTTTTATGCTAGAGAGTTTGCAACCCTTCAAAATGGGACTTTTGCAAGCGCTCAAAAGGAATGCCCTACTCTCCAGTCCTTGTGGGGAAAAAGCGAGAAGTGACGAACGTGGATTTACCCGTGGTCAAAGGGAAGTCGCCTACCTCATTAGCAAAGATCTCTTTTATCGCTCCAGTTCGGCTGAGGATAAAAGCCCCACTCGCTCGTTGTGTATCCCCCGTTCCCATGTTCCCCAAGTCCTCCGACTCGCTCGCGATGGATTAATGGCTGGTCATTACAGTCACAATAAAACGGCTCAGAGAATCTTCCGTTATTTCTTCTGGCTTAGTGCTGCCAAGGAAGTTGCCGAGTTTTGCAGATCGTGTGACATTTGTCAGAAGACTACTGCAAAAGAACGAATACAACCTGCTCCCTCCAGAAGACCCTAATTGTCTCGGAGCCTTTTTATAGAGTGGCCATAGATCTAATTGGCCCAATTCCGCCCCCCCGTTTAGCGAAGGACACTCGTACGTCCTCACTCTTGTTGACTTTGCAAGAGATTCCCTGATGCGGTCCCCCTTAAGAAAATAGATAGCGTGGCCTGTGCGGAGGCCCTAATATGTATCTTTTCCCGCGTCGGCATCCTGAAGGAGATCTTGTACGACAGAGCTAGACAGTTCAACTCTGAGTTAATGAAACACTTCGGCAAGCTCCTTACGATTGAGCCCTTGTTTACCTTTCATTTTCACCCCACCGCTAACGGCGTCTGTGAAAAGTTGAATGGCACTCTGAAGACCATTCTGAAAAAGTTATGCTATGCTCAGCCCCCAAAATGGCATCAATACCTGCCGGTTGCCCTGTTTACCTGCAGACAAATCCCCCACAGAACTTTGGGATTTGCTCCCTTCGAGCTCTTGTATGGCCGAAAAATACGCAGACCAATGGGCATTTCTAATGATTTTTTATAATCCCCGCCTGGATCAGGAGATCATGTCCTCGTATTCTTACGTGCTAGATCTTAGGATCCGCTTGGAAGAATGCGCCGATTTAGCGTACAGAAGTTCGGACCTAAATTTAGAAAAATATAGGACATATTTTGACGTTAGGTCCAAAGAAAGTCAATTCAAGTCCGGTGAAGAGGTGCTGCTGCTATTACCCACGGAGACAAACAAGCTCTTGTCCCAATGGAAAGGCCCTTTCACAATCCTAGAAACCCGTGGTCCCGTAGACTACGCAACACAGGGAACACATTGTTTTATGTAAATATGCTTAAGCGCTATCACCGTCGTGCCTGCATTAATAATATAATTGCCCTTGACGAAGAGGCAGTAATGGAAGCCTCTTATACATCTGAGCCTCTTAATTTAGTCCAAACCGTATGTGTCGAAGCGGACGAAAACTACCCTCTCCCTTCGTTCCCCTGTTACAAAGGAAACTCCAACCCGAAACTCGATTCAAATCTACAGTTGGAACCCCCTCAGAAGACGCAATTTGCTCTTTTGTTAACTGAATTCCCCGATGTAATTTCTGAGAAGCTTGGTTGCTCTTTGAATTTTGAGCATGATATAGCCCTAACCACCCAGGAGCCTATTAGATCTAAACCCTACCCTGTACTCGTTCACTTGCGACCTACTTTTAACGCCGTAGTGGAAAACTTGCTAAAATTAGAAATAATTCAAAATTTCACGTCGAATTATTGCTCTCCCATTGTTATGTTCAGAAAGCTGGATCAGTTTTTTCCCATGTGCGTAGACTTTAGAAAGTTGAACGCCGTAACAGTTTTCGACGCGGAGACTATCCCTTTGACAGATCAGAGTCTACATCTATTTAGAGAGGCCAATTTTATTTCAGAGCTAGACTTGTGTAGGCCTACCATCAAATCCCCTTAAGGATAGTGCCCGGAAATACACTGCATTTCCCACAGAAAAACGCCTTATGCAGTTTAAGCGCCTACCTTTTGGTTTAGTTACTGCCTGTAGTAACTATAATCGAATGATACGCAGGATACTTGATAGGCTGAGTAACATTTCCTTTTACTTCTATAACGTTTACGTGGCCATCCGTACATGGGACCAGCATCTTATCTACATCCACTCGCTTCTCAATAGGCTTCGTGAAAACTGCCTCACTATAGGCCCTAGCAAGTGTCATTTCGCCTATAGCACAAGTTAATAATTCGGTTTCCATATTGGTGAAAATCAAATGGCCTCTCAGAAAAAAAGGTAAAGACCATTGCCGACATGTCCCTCTCCCGTACTAAAACGTAATTTCGCTCTTTTCTTGAGTCAACATCCTTTTATCGACGTTTTGTCCCAAATTTTGCCGCCTTAGCGTCCCCCCTAAACTCCCTACTCAAGAAACGTTCCCCAGACCCCCTCACATGGAACCCCCAGGCGACCGCCCACTTCCATTAGCTGGAGGAAAGACTAACATCAGCTCCCATACTGAAACTCCCGAACATGAACAAACCTTTTGTAATACAAACGGATGCTTGTAATGAAGAAATCGGTTGTGTCTTGCTTCAGTATGAAAAAGACGGCAGCAGTTACCTCATTGCGTACGCTAGCCGTAAGCTCTCGTTACGCGAAAGGAACTATGCGGTCATAGAACTTGAAGCTCTAGCGATCGTATGGAGTATACAGAAAATACAAACATATTTGTTAGGTAAGGAGTTCGTGATTGAAACCGATCATCGCCCATTGGTTTACTTAAAGAATTGTAAAAGCCAGAACGAAAGGCTTATGCGTTGGAGTTTACTTCTAATGGAATACCAGTTCCGAATAAGGTACATTAAAGGGACAGAAAACTGTGTTGCAGACTGTCTAAGTAGGAATCCGGTCGAGGATCCTTTCCCTGCGAAGTAATATGTGTTAAGCATTGTACTCCCGCGCACAAAATCGACTCTGTGTACTCGTTTTGTTCTTATAATTGTAGAACTCCGTCTTAACCGTGTATGCTTATGCTCTTTTGTTCTCATGTAAAATTTTGTTTTCTTATTGTACATATTTGTTATTTGCGTGTGTTTTTTTGTATGGTATTTTTCTTTATTTTTATTGATATATGGTTCCACTACCCTTTTATGAATGAATCCTTTTGATTTTTTTGTAACACGCATTACTTACTTTGTGTTTTTTTCGCTGGCTAACGACCATACCCTTTGTAAATATACCCTGCACCAGGGATTAAACGGAAGTAATTCATTCATTTAGTGACCGCTGTGTCGAGTTAAATTTAAGTGTCTACCCTTATTGGGCACCTGTAGACTCAGGTCAAAATTTTCCCATACGCGACTCCTCCCATGTTTGGGGATGCCTTTCCCTTCTCTTCGGATCATGAAAACGTCATCTTCGGAAAGAAAAGCGTGTAAGGAAATGCCCTCGAGGAACCACCGTGAGAGGAAGCCCCCTCGAAAATACCTCTCCTTTCTTTCAAGACCACGTGCGCCAGCGTGAGAATTTTAGAAAGTTCGGGGAAGAATCTCTCCCTCGCTTAATCACCCGTCACAGCTTTTGGACGCCACACGTCCCCCACCTCCCCTTCGATAATGCCGGGCGCAGCTACATTAACCCTACCCTCATATCGTGAGGTAAGTTTCATCATCTGCAACGACACGTTATCATGAAAAATGTTTGCTTAGAGTGTCGCCAAGTATCCCCTAGGAACAACAAGTTTCTGAGGCGTCTATCGGATCAGCCATCCGGGTATTTAACTTGAAGCTCACTATCTCTCGAAGAGATTTAAAGCCCACCATCCACTCCGTCCAGACTGCCGTCTGTTTCTTATGAACCCCTGTAACACGTCGTCGTACTTCGTCAAAGATCTCGCCAGCAAATCTACCTTCGTTAAGCTTTGGCCCCTGTTCAGAGGAAAGATATCGAGCCCCCTTCTTCCCGGAGAGTTGTGCAGCCCTCTCATCTTGACGATCCCTTCAAGATTCATTCTTTCGAGACTAAGACTCCCTGCCGATCTGCAGTATTGTCTATAGTTGAGATTATGTCTCTCTAGAGCAGAGAAAATCTGATTGTTCATCACGAAGTAATCCAATCACATCTTCGAGTCCTCTTCGTCAGGACTCCACGAAGCATCTTCTTAGAGACCTGCGCCGTTGTCTTCCTCCCTCCCCCCCTCCAATTCGCTTGCGCTCGAAGGTAAAGCGATCTTGTATAGTCATTCCCAGATTACTTCCATAATCTTCACTTAATTCATTTAACTATAATAAGTAATTTGTTCACCCCTTTTGTATATATATAAATTTCCCCATTTTATTATATATATTAAAAATATATTTTGGGGTATTGTCTTTATATATCCTTTGAACTGCAACTTGTCAAGCCATTAGTCTAAACTTGGTCAACCATAAATCTCACTCTTTATTAATTGCCACAGACATATCTTAAGCGGCTTTTGATCAGCTGTCTTTCCGTGCTTATGTACGACTGTGAGCGCCGCGATAGTCTACACAGGCCACCTCGACATATACCCCCTCCAAAAGACTGGTCCTTTTTTTCGAACTTCACATGTGCAGCACTTCTATCTATAATGACTCTATTTCGCCTTCTTGTCGGGATGTTCACTCTTCTTCCTCTCCGACCTAGGTGGATTAACCCTAACAGAACTCCACAGTTGTGTTCGAGTTCGTAGCCGATAATTGGCTCTATCTCTTCTGGTCTCCTAACGGGCTCTCCTGCAAGGGTTCACATACCTTACTACCAACTGCAACTTAGAGCTTGCTGGTGAGCATTTTTTGTAGTGCCAGAGAGAAATAATTTAGAAATATAAAGGTATCAAAGAGATTGTAATAGAATAATGTAAAGCAACCCCGTTGGAGCGCTACCTCTCTCTAAGATAATAGGAGAAATTTCCAATCAACCTTATGAGATAGCAAACAGGGTAGCCCAAAATGGATTCCTATCATTTGGAATGAGAATTCCGCTTGATAACATAGAAAGAGATAAATTTCTAAATATACAAAAGTGATTCAAGTGCTATCTTTTGGAAGAACACGCATCTAATAGCTGTTCTCTAAAAGACCAGAAATTATGTCCCGAACGTTACAAACAAGACCATGGTTAGGAAGAAAGTAATGCAACATAAAAGAAATGTATAAACTCTGAAGAAGCAATTCGTATCATGGCAATTAACTGCCAAAGGTGACGAAATATCGTGTCTAGGAAAAGTATATATGTACATATGAAAAACGTGAAAAAGAGAAAAAGACAAACAGGCCTTACGCCAATGTAGCAAAGGCCGAAAATAAGGAAACAAAGAAGAGAAGATGGTGAGTAACATCAACCAGTATACAGGAACGTTTGCGAAAACAATAAATATGATAGTAAACAAGAAAGGCTTGCCGAAAATATGGGTCCTTTAGAATCCCCACTTCTCAGACATATATGGGGTTGCAACATACATAGAACTCAAAACCACTACAAAAATCAAAACAAACGTAATCAAGCACACAGGCAGAAGAGAAAACAGAACAGTGCAAATAGGACGATAAGGAGGAAACGTGTAAGACTCAACACAAGGGGAAGACACACAGACCAGTGACACCCCAATAATAAAGAAAAGCAGGCCAAAAACATCAAAGATAAACAAACAAAAAAGAAAAATAACCGATAGCAAGAAAAATGGAAAGCGACATTACCGACTCGGTAAGCGAAAACAAAAAGAGAATAACGTAGTACACGAATATTAAAACTTAAAAGGGATAAAGAGAACAGATGAACGTATCTATAAAGCTGAAGACATCGACATGAAAAAAATACGCAAACACAGCTTATCCATTACCAAAGAACCTAGAAATTCAAGATATAATTAAACAAATTACAAGAACTCCTGGAAAAATTGATTAGAATATACTTAAGAGGGGTGACACCCTTAAAATAAATGAAAAAAAGTAAAAATTGCAAGATGGAACACAACAGAAAAGAACTATGAAAACTAAGATAGAGAGCAGAAAAAGAAAAAAAACTAAACAAACAAGAAAAAGCAATAACAAAATGAATGAAAATCACAGAAAAAGCTACCAAAACATAACTCTTAGCACAACATTTTGACACCTAGATCTGGCTGTGATAGTAATATCAGAGCACGGACTAAACTCAGATAAAAACAAAGTAAAATTTCGGCTATAACATAATATACAACAAAGACCAAATCAATAACTAAATATACGATGGAGATCGCAATAGCAATAAAAAAAGAGATACAGTATAATTACAGCTTTCCCTGCAATTAAAATGCAACTACACCATTCATCACCTACAGTATTAGCTAGATATCAACATCCAAGAAGGGATTACCTACCATTATATACAATAATGGAAACATTTAATAACAGACATCCGGTAATGCTCCTAGGCGATGTAAACGCTCGCCAATGGGATTCAGGATACACTAACAAAAAATAATAAAAAGGAACCTAGAACTTCTATTAAAAAGGAACATACTGAAAAGAGCTAGACCAGAGTTTCCAACATACATTAAAACACCCCGGAACAAAACCAGACATAATACTAAAAGCCACAACATGCCATTCAATATACACATGCAGCCAGCAATCGTGTCAAGTAGCGATCATATTTTATCATGTTTTAAATCAATAAGAATATTATTCATATACCAATTCCATGAAGAAAAGCGTATATAAAAGCTAATTGGGAAAAGTATACAGAAAGACTTACGATTTACACTCCTATACCACTTGAGGGAAGAGAAAATAAAACGATAGATGATGAACCGAGCATCATAAGCTCATTAAAAGAATAGACAAGGAGAATGTCTCACATATACTATATTGAATCTAACCTACCTTAGGTTGACAGGGGAAATGAAACGGAAGTCACGAAAAATCAATGACATCTATGAAATTATAATGAAGAACGTGGCCAATAACCAAACTTACCAAAGGCTTCAAACAGAAAAAGGAGCCCCCAATTTTTCTATTCTCGAGCAACAAAATGCAGAATGGGAAACATTGATCAACAAGATAAAAGAGGAGAGCTGCCCGCAAAGAGCCTGGCAATGAATTAGAAAATAAAAGATTCACACCAAGACAGAAAATGATAGATAGTTGACGAGCAAGGCAACGAGGCACAGAATAAAACAGAAATAGAAACCAGATTCAGAAGACACTGGAATAAAATATTCTTAATAACATCTGAAGAAAACGTTGGATGCAGAGGAAATGGTGGAGGATGAACTGAGGGAAAACATTCGCCGTAAATTCGAAGCAGAGATTATTGACCAAGAACATGAGGAACTAGCAAGTAAAGAATCGGAAATATCACTCGAAGAATATGAAGTGCCATTGGGTACTTCAAACAAAAAATCCCAGAACCGACGGGGCTAACGAATATTAAATATCAGAAGTCTCCTATAAATATCCTATTAGGTTACTATTCACATAAATTCAAAATAGCTAAAATGATCCTGATCCCGAAGACTGGGAAACCTCCTACACAGGTAACAAGTTACACACCTATTTCTTTCATTAACTTTCTTGGGAATTAATGGGAAAATCCTGAATAAAAAAAGACTGGTAGAACATCTGGATGAGAACCAACATTACATGACTTCCAATTGGGATTCAGAAAAGGGACGATACCATCATAGCCATAATAACTGAAAAATTGTCAAGGCTAAAGCCAAAAAATGCTCTATCGACATCATGCTTCGTAAAGTCAAAACGGTTTCGATAAGGTTCGAATCAAGGCACTAACATATAAGATCCTCCAGTTTGCACTCAGGGGCAAAGGCTCGCGTAGCACAGACTAGTTATAAGACGTAACTGTTTATTTTCTCCCAACCAAATACTTTGAAAAGAGAGAAGAAGAATTTGTAAAAAAACAGCATAAAAGAAGGAAACTAGGAGGAGATAAATTTGAAAAACATTGTCTAAATAGAGATATTAGGGGAACGCACTAGCATCCTCTGGGCAGGTCAAAGAGTTCATGTCTACCCAGTGATCCGGCTCTCCTTATACCCACAAGAAAAGGGAGGAGACCAGGTGTATCCTCCCGTCTAAACAAGCCACCCCACTGCGGGGGATAGCGCCATTGGTCATCTGGATGTTTATAACTTAATAAATGACACAAAACACGTCTTTCGAAGCAGAATCTCATGCCTGACAATTTTCTTTATTTTTTTTTATGAAATAATCACATCTATATCAAGATAAAGCTGTAGCTATAGCTATCAAGATTTCAAAAAGGATTTTGAAACACTTTCACATATAAGCTTCGGAATAATTCTAAAATCGCAATGAATATAGAGGGCAGCATACTGAACTGGATTGAAGGCTGGCTGGAAAACAGTTATTGTCCATGGTAATAGTTCATTATGAGGATCAGTTCTCGGGTCATTCCTTTTAAAATTCATATAAACGATCTAGATATGAGCTTATTGGGTAAAATTTCAAAATTTCGTGATGACACGTAACTTGGGGCTAGAGAAAAAAATAGAATTGTGATTATGAAAACTTGTAAAAAGTGTTGTAGAGAGTGATAAAATTGTCAAAACGATGGCAAATTCAATTCAAGGTTGCCAAGTCTATGGTAATGCATATAGTTGATAATAATCTTAAAAAGGCTTATAATGTAGGTTAGCAAAATATAAACACGCTCAAGCTGAACAAAGATTTAGATGAATTAATCTCGATTGATTTAAAATTTTTGAAACACCACTATAACGTTAAAAAAGGCAATATGGTTCTAAGTAAAATATTTATATATTTTACATTGAAATTGGAAGATCATATTTTTCCATTATACCTATATATATATATATATATATATATATATATATATATATATATATATATCCCCTACTTGTGGCGAATCTCATCTGCACACATTATGAACACTCAAGATTTCGTTGACCGCCTCAACCACCTGCAATTCCTGGATGGAAAACTTGTAAGCTTTGATGTAAACTCTTTGTTTACCAAAGTTCCGGTTGACCAAACCATGGGCCTTTTGCGGAAAATCATGCCTAGACTTAATTTGGATCTTCCCATTTCTACGAGTAAATTTATCGATTTAGTTGAAATATGTCTCTCTGACAATGTGTTTCGAGTAAATAATGAGTTTTATAGACAAATATTTGTCCTTAGCATGGGAAATAGTTTATCTCCGATATTGGCATGTCTCTTCATGGAATATTTTGAGACTGAACTCCTTCCCACAATTTCTCCCCTTAACTTTTTATGGTTAAGGTACATTGACGATATATTTTCTGTATGGCCTAATGGCCATGATTTTGATTACTTTTTTAATAATTTGAATAATTTGCATGTCTCCATAAAATAAATATGGAAATATGATAATAGATTACCTTTTTTAGATGTCCTAATTAATAAAGATCACCATGAATTAAAACTTGGCGTTTATAGGAAACCAACCCACTCGAATGCCTATATACATTATTTTTCGTTTCACGATAATACTGTTAAAAATCGGTAATTTCTAACCTTTTTCTTAGAGCATATAAAATATGACATCCTTCCTATTTAGATGAGGAAATTGTCATTATCAGGACCATTTTTTCTAATTTGTATCACCCCGATTGGTTCATATCGTTTGCCCATTTTGCAGCTAGGAAAACATTCTATGGTAATAAGCCTTCCCGCACTAATGACTTGAATAAATGTATAACATTGCCATTTAATAATAAATTAAATAGTTTAAAGGACATATTTGGGAAAGCGGGTATTAATCTAGCCTTTAAATATAATAATTGCTTAAACCAATTGATGATGGCCAGGAAACCCAAAGAACATCATAACATAGGAGTATATGCAATACCATGCAACGATTGCCATAAAGTTTATATAGGAAAAACAGATAGAAATCTAGACAAGAGATTGTACTAACATAAAAGAGATATTAGAGTGGGCAGCCAAAGCAGTGGAATATTTTGCCATGTTAGAGACTTGAATCATTTGTCGATTGATTTCATTGGAAGTAAAATGGTATTTAAATCGGCTAACTATGTTAAGAGAAGAATCGTAGAATTGAGCTTGATATCGTCAGTTCCTAATTTAAATCTATCTGAGGGTCAATTTTCTTTTAATCCTGTAATACGAAAGCAAATAAACAAAATAGTAAAATGTCAGCCCTTCAATATGTTTAGGCCTAAATCCCCCCTGATTAGCCACAAGTAGAGGATTGGGGCAAAAAAGAGAAGATCTTTCACGACCTGACCCCGTGTTATGTTTGTAAGCACTTTTCTACTATTTTCTATCCAGTGTCAGTTGAAAAAGGGTGTGAGATACACCGAAACTGTTCTAAATTAAATTGTCTTCGGAGAATGTGATTTAATTCCTCATATATATATATATATATATATATATATATATATATATATATATATATATATATATATATATATTATAATATTTAAACGGCACAGCGTCGAGAAACGAAATTAATTCCTGCACTTAGAAATAAATTGTACGAAGAAGGTTGAGGTTTATGTAGCTCAATTTACTTTCACTTAATGATCGGCATCTGCGAGGCAAATTTATTGAAGTATTTGAAATACCAAAGGGGTATTATGATAAATTATGAGTCAGGATTTTAGCTGAATAACCATGCTAGAAATTCCAGTTTCAGGCTAGTACACAAAAGATTTAACATTGACAAGGCATAAACTTCATCCTCCCTAACACTATATTTTAGGAAGGCAATTTTTTGAACAGTTTGAATTTTTTTCTCTTAGTTCAAATGTGACTTTGTATGTTAGTGTACCTTTATTAATTTTTTAACATAATGAAAATTTTTTAAAATTAAGGTATTATTGAATGTTTTTCCGATTTTTTTAAAAGAAAAAAGGATTAGAAAAGAAAGAGTTTCAGAGAGATTTTTCAAAATTACTAA
Organism: Ceratothoa steindachneri; assembly: GCA_963969495.1. Lineage (NCBI taxonomy): Eukaryota > Metazoa > Arthropoda > Malacostraca > Isopoda > Cymothoidae > Ceratothoa > Ceratothoa steindachneri. Next base: position 73,888,771 of record OZ018324.1, on the reverse strand, counting down.
ATTTATAGCTGGCTTTTCGCATATTTGAAGCTTTTATAAAAGTTCTTTCTAAGAGTTAAGAAAAATAAATATGAGTATCGTATGTTTTAGATTTAAAAAAAAAAAAATAATTACAAATCATGAAGTTCAGAAAATGTATTATTATTAAGGCATGGCTGTTTTTATTTGTACTTTTCGTATATAAAAGCAAATTTAGATGAGCAAAAAGAGATCTCTGAGGATTGTTTCTTCCAAATATCGAAAGCATTGTAATAGGTTCCTTCTTGATGGAGGCATTGAAAATAGACATTCTGTAGACGTGAAAGAGCCTAGACCAAGTGTATAATTTTAGTAGATATGTACTGGAAACCTTTTAAATTTTTTTAGACCAAAACAGAGTTGTTAGAGCTAAGATAGCCCTTAGCTACACGCCGAAGGTTCAGATGCGAAGCACAAGCTCCTGCTGTCAGGAAGCATGGCGAAGACGCTTCTATTTTTCTTATAAAATGACCTATATTTGAAATGACTTGCCTTGATTTTTTTCGTCAAAAGCAGTACCGTAAATATGTTTAAGATTGTAAGCCATAATTATTAATGTAAAATGTAACTACGCAGAAATGAGTTGTGAAGCTAATTCTTTATCCATATCGTCCCTTCCTTTACCCATCCTAAACCTCCGATTTTTATCCATTCTCCTCTTTTATGAGCTGACCTCGAGTGGATTTTAGTGTTTTTGCTGGTTCGCAATCCGGTAATACATTTTTATGGGGGTTGTATGGAAGGCATTAATGGGTAAAAGCAATCAGAATTGATGCGCTGACTTAGAGTCAATCATTGAAGCGAAAAATACGAAATTTCAGGTATTGATACTCGTCTTCTTCTTGCAAAGAGTCGTCACCGTGAATTCATTCTTGAAGGTTGATGATAATTGCACTGCTACCTCGAAAGTGACCAGAACATTGTTGTTTACATTGCTAAAAAACTACAAAATGACTGAGGGAACAACTGTACAAAAAATGTCGACGACGTTGATACACTTGAACCAGAATCTGAGCATGTAATGCATGGTGGACATATCCTCGAATTAATTTACTTCATGATTTTTTTCTGGAACTGTGAAAGATATTTTTAAAAGTTCTCGATTTTTTCTCTGTAATGGTATTTCTGAAATTTTAATTGGTATATTCTCTTTAAGCCTCATGAGTAACTTTGCGTTTCATCCTAAATTCAAATCTGCATTTTTTCGATTAGTGGTAATTAATATCTTTAAAAACAGAAATTGGGTGTACTATTAAGAATTAGAAATACTGCTGACCACTAAAAGGAAGGAAGGAGTGTTGCCTTCTTCGTTTTGACTTCCGCACTCATTTTAAAACTTCGCATTTTTAAAACTCATTTTAAAATGAATTAGTAATTAATTTTAATTGACAATTCTTATAATGATTTTTTTTCTATAGGATGACAGAAGAGGGCATGTTCTACTTCGGGTTCGAAAATTTGCCTTGCTTTAAGTAGTGCGAGAAATAACCAGCACAAAACTACAAAAAAATGAGTAAAAAAGAGAAACTACAGAGGCGAAGGCAAAAGGAGGAACTAGCGCAAATCTATGCAAACATTCATAATATACATTGTATTTGCATATCCTTATTTTTTTAGCGTTTAACGTCTTATTTCCCTGTGGAAAAGAGAGTGAGAGATTTAAAAAAGGCGTAAAAAACGAGCAGAGAGAGAGAGAGAGAGAGAGAGAGAGAGAGAGAGAGAGAGAGAGAGAGAGAAAGAGTGAGTGTTACAAGGAGTTACAAGGAAAGCAAGTACCTTAAAAGACTTCTCGGTCCATGCCGTGAAGGTACTTGTGAACTTCCTATCCTAATATATACACACAAAACTAACTGAGCTGAAGACAAATGGACAGTAAAGTTGAAGGCTCTCCCCCCCCCCTCTCCCACCCGCCACTAGGGTACGGAAAACTGAAACGATACCAGGTTCAGTTGAAATATAATGTTCAACCAGGAATTTTGACAGTAAAGTTTTTGAAACCTACCCGGTTAGAAATTAATATCAAAATTATCCTTAAACACATCAACATTGATATATATATATATATATATATATATATATATATATATATATATATATATATATATAATAAAAATAATCATAATCATACAGGTTCTTTACAGAATATTTCTTTTACGTTCTGATCTTTGCAATCTCGTCATTAAATTTTTATACACGTATCTATATTGATTCTAGATTTTTTCGATCCTGAGAATCTTGTCATTATACTTATTTCTATTTATATACATACTAATTAATTCAATTTTATTTTGATTTAGTAGCTAAGTGTATGTATGATTGTCTCTAGTTTTTTCTTAAAAGTATCTATAGTTTTGCTAGATATTACATCTCTTGGCAGCTTATTCCAAAGGTTAACAATTTTATATGAAAGGAAGTTACTAGTTAGATTTTTTTTCTAAAACGCAACGGTACTAGCTTCATTCCGTTGTTCCTTGTCTCATTATCATTTCACTTGAACCATATTCTAACTACTACATTTTCAATCCTATTCATTATCTTAAAGGTTTCTATTAGTTGGCTTCGCATTTCGCATTCTCCGCGTTTCCAGGCTGAAGTGATTTAGTCCTTTCAATCTTGTCTCATAGTTATGTTTTCTTAAGGATGGTATTAATTTTGTTGCTCTTGCTTCTACTTTCTCAAGCCTTTAAATATCCTTCTTTAAATGTGGGGACCACAATTGTGCACAATATTCCAAATATGGGCGAACTGATGCACTATATAAATTTAGCACGATAATTTCGTTTCTGCATTTAAATTGTCGCTTTATGTATCCCAAAGATCTTGGAAGCTTATATTTCTGCTTCTATGCATTGAAGACTAAACTTAAGATCATTCGATATATGTATACTCTAAATCTTTTTCAACTTTTGTTTCTGTTATTTTTGAGCTAAATAATGTGTATATAGCCTGTGGATTTCTTCATCCAATATGCATTACCTTAATCTTAAGTTTATAGGCAGTTTCCATTCTCTTGACCATTTTTTTATATGATTAATAACTTTAAGGAAATCATCTGAATCTACTTTACTAACTCTCCCTTTTCCAAGTTTCGCGTCATCTGCAAATTTTACTATTTTTGACATGAGACTTATGTCCAGATCGTTAATGTAAATTATGAATAGCAAGGGGCCCAACACAGAACCTTCAGGAACACCACTCGATACTTTTGTCTAATCAGAGGCAGACCCATTGATTACTACTCTTTAGTATCTATTAGTACGCGAATCTTCAATCCTGTCTCCTATTTTTCCTTTAATTCCAAGTCTCCTAAGTCTTGCCATAGGTAATTTGTGAGGGACTTTATCGAACGCTTTATTAAAATCTAGGTATATAATATCGTCGATTTTTCGTTATCATATTGTTCAAATACTTATTGGAAGAAGTCCAGCAAATTCCTTAGACAAGATTTATTACTTCTGAATCCATATTGAGAATCTCTAAGCAATCCACTTGATTATAAATGAATCACAATTTTCTTGCACAAGAATGATTCTAGAAGTTTTCCAACCACTGAAGTTAAACTAATCGATCGGTAATTTTTAACTTGTTCTCTGCAACCCTTCTTAAAGATGGGTGTTATATTTGCATATTTCCAGTCATTGGGGGCAATTCCATTGTCTAATGATTTATTAAAAATATATGAGAGATGCCTGCTAGCAACATCCTTAACTTCTTTGAGGACTCTGGGATAAAACAGATCGGGTCCAGGTGATTTGTTCTCGTGCATTTTATTAATCAAATTACTAACATCTTGGGCAGTACAGCTAGCATATTCTAATGAGTCATTGCATATATATGTAATATTTAGTTACGGTATATGGTCGGTTTCTTCATTCGTAAAAACAGTCATGAAGTAATTGTTCAATAAGCAAGCTATGTCATAACTAGTGAATTTTAAACCACCATCACTATCCCTCAGTGGTCCAATATTATTCTTTATTGGCTTTTTATTGTTGACTAAGGAATAAAATTCCTTTGGATTTACTTTACAATTTTGTACCACTCTTATTTCTTCTTCTCTTTTCGCCTTTTTAATTTTTCTTCTTATTTCTCGTCTTAGGTTATCATATTGTTCTGTCATCTGTTGGGTTGGCCTGCTTTTAAGCATTCTTTTACGTCTTTTTCCTATTCTTCATCATGATTTTTATTTCTTTGGTTAACCACGTAGAAACTTGACTAGTAGAAGATATTTTACTTTTAATGAAGGCATATTTTGATTATTTTTCCCTAAAAAATATTCTTAAAAAATATCCTCGCATTTTTTACTTCTTCCTCATTTGTATCATATCCTAATAAAATTACTTTCATGACTTCATAATTACCTTTGTTAAAATCACATCTGTGTATATTGTTTATTCTTTCTCAGGTCGGTAATAGGATATCAAACTCTATTAAATTGTGATGACTTTCCTCAAACTTTTCACCGACGCAAATGTTTGAGAGTAAGTTGCTCTCAGTAGACATTATAAGGTCCAATATGTTGTTATCTCTTGTTGATTTACTGACCCACTGTGTTAAGAAATTATCACCAATAAACTCCAGAAGTCTCTGCCCTTCTTGGTATGCTTGTTTTTTTAACCAGTTTAATTTGCGGCAATGACTACAGCCAGTTTCTTATCAATTTGTTTTGTCAATAAATCATAGAGTTTCGCATCAAGATCCAGGGACTGGTGCGGGTTTCTGTATATTAAATAAATGCATAAAGTTATTTTATCTAAATTTAGCTTCACTCCTATTATTTCTAGGTTCGTTTCCAAGGTAATCTTTGTTGGGAAAAGATATTCGCGTACATATAATAACACTCATCCTCCTACTTTAGCTTTTCTATCTTTATTGAACATCTTGTAGCCACCTATTTCAAATTCACTCCTTAAATCTCTCGAGTTCAAATTTATCTATGATTCTGTAATTGAAGTTATGCCATACTTCTCTACAGCTACCATAACTCTGAATTCTAACAATTTGTTTCTAAATGAACGTGCATTTATAAGAATCGCTCTTATGGGTTTGTTGGATTCGTTTCCCGAAAGCAGAATTACTACATTAGATGTTGTTGCTTTATTTTTACAAATATTGGTTTTACGAGAACATTCAAGGAGGTTGAATACGTTGATGTTCAATAATTCTCCGTATTTGTTTTTGCCTTTATTATTTAAGTGCATCCCATTATTGAAAAAATACTCTTCTCTATCGATGAAACTCCGCCAAAAATTAACGAACTTATTTCCTTTCCTTTCACACATTATTTTGAGTCTTGAATTGAGTCCAATAGTTTTGCTTAGAGCCTCTGTTGACATATTTATTCTAGGTAAAATGCCTACCATAATACCTTTGTCCGTTTTTGCTTTGATTTGGTTTGTTAATGACTCGAACTGTGAAATGACCTGTTCGGTTTATGCCACTTCATCTTTAGCATAAGTATCATTTGATCCAACATGCACTATTACTGCACTATCTTCGCTATCAATTTGGAGTTTCGCAATCTCCTCGTCAATTCTTTTGATCGTAGCACTGGATAGCAACGGGTTTTCATATTTTTCTTTTCATTTAATCCGAACCAATCACATTGGTTTCTTACTAAAGAATCACCAATGAGAAAAATCTGCTTCTCTTTCTTAGAATTTAATGGTTGTCTTTTGTTTTCAGTAAGTATTGGGGATCTATTATAAGTTTCTGTTTGCGAGCTGTGTGGTATATTTTCGTCAACTTTTCCTTTACTTGTCTCTAAAATAAAATCATTATCATTCATTTCTATTTTATTTTCTAGGAACGCAACTGCTTGCTCTAGGTGAACAACTTTTTTACTTAAAGAGGTATTGATTGGGTAATATTTTCATTCAAGGATTCAAGGGAGATTATCTTATTTTCTAATTCAACTACATTGGCCTCAATATTTTTTAGAGCATAGTTGTTTGCATTAGAATTCCAACTGTTTAATTACAGAGCAAATATTCTGTTTCCCATGTCGCCAAATATTTTTAGCAGATCGTTCTTTTCTTTTGTATACTTTTCTTCCGATTTACAGATGAGACAAATCTGATAGAAGTAATGTCATGATATGATTGTTCCGGAAAATTTATACACCACTTGACCCTCTTGCAATTAAAGCAAAATCCCTTCAAATTCTCTGCACCAGGCATACTGAATTATTGTGTTCAATAAATAATTCTTACTAATTGGGAAAAATTTTAGGTAATTTCAAACTTAAAACCTTTATATCTATTTCTCAATGATAACAAAAAATAGCTTATTGCCTCTCTTCTTATTAAAGTTTAACAGTAACGAGTTCACTTTATGACTCGAATTATTTTTATTTAGATATTCGTTCCACTCAAAACAAATTAATTCGTAACTATACTAATCCCTGCTTTCTAAAGTTTAAATTGAAAATCTGTTTAATTATTGTACGAATTAGGTCCTATAATTAATGCGAAATATATTTATGTCACAACAAGAATAATGAATTTCTAATTGTTAAAGATAAGTCACAGAAAAATAATTTAGATTTATCAATAGGTAAATAGAAAAAGGTGACGTGAAAATATACCTTTTGAAATGCCGACAGACTGGTGACGTCTGGCTTAAGACCTCGTCGCTGATTGGCTAAGTCCCCAACACGTCAGGGATAAGGTAAGAGCAAGTAAACAAACGCACGCACGGGTTCAAAACAAAACGAATTTGAACAACATTATGCGCAATTCTCAATAACTCAAGATAAATATTGACAAATTGATACCTTTTGAGACACTTCATAAAAGATACTCAATAAAAGAGGGAAAAATTAAATGGAAAAAAAGAAAAAGAAATGTAAAGGTATTACTTACAGTTTACTTCTCCGGGAAATATGTTGCAGAGATGTTATGTAAAAATGGCCGCTTTTATGAGAGAAATAAAGCAAATCCAAATATTTACACAGGTAACGAGTCTTTCTAACTATGTAAATATTTGAATAGAAAGTTTAAACAAAGCGCAAACACTTCTCACTATAGAAGAAATATTATATATACTAGATACTTTATTGATCAAAGAGCGGGAGAAATCATGAACACATGCAAGTGAGCGGGAGAGAGAGAGAGAGAGAGAGAGAGAGAGAGAGAGAGAGAGAGAAAGAGAGAAAGAGAGAGAGAGAGAGAGAGAGAGAGAGAGAGAGAGAGAGAGAGAGAGAGAGAGCTACAAGGAAAAAACGTACCTTTGGCGTAACATTTGAGTAGGCGCAGTCTTCGAAAGTGTCAATTGATGCCCTCGAAGAACACTCGCAAGACGGTTATCTGCCCAAACGGCTACTTTTCAAGACTTTGTCTTGACGCAACTTGAACTGCTCAACAGAATTGCTGTTGACAACTTTCACTGGAAGTGCGTTCCATGTACCACAGATGCTGTATGTGAAAGATTTCCCACACAGAAAACGGTGGTAACGCTTCAGCTCAATTTTGTAGCCGTGGTTACTGGTTCTGTTCTCGCTAAGCTGGAAAGTATCTCTGTAGTCTACATTGTTGAAGCCTCGAAGCACTTTAAACAATTCGATAAGCTGATCACGCAGCCTCCGAATCTCCAACGAGAATAAATCTAATTCCCGTAACCTATCTTCATATCTCTTGTGTCTGATATAGGGAATCAGTTTGGTTGTACTGGCCTGCACACGTTCCAATCTCGTAATGTCCTTTCAAAACGAAGGACTCTAAAATTGTACTGCATACTCCAAGTGCGGCAAGGGAGTTGTCCAAACAGAGTATAATCCCCTTGTTCCGAAATCCAAACTGTCGCTTTATGTAGCCCAACATCCTTTGGGCTTTCTTCTCTGCCTCAATACACTGCTTCGAGAACTTGAGGTCACTAGTGATAGTTACACCCAACCCTTTCAGTAACAGTGCATTCACGAGCAATGCCCTTAAAGATATACTGCGATTGGGGGTTTTGGTGGCCGATATGGATCAATTTGCATTTGTTCACGTAAAAAAGGCATTTACTACGTGTCTGGCCTCTCCCCATCTTCCAAAGATCTTCTTGTAGGCGGGCAGTTTTTCCTTCCTTTGCAACGTTCATACCAAGCTTGGTATCATCGGAAAATTTAGAAATCCTCGCAACTATGTCACCATCCATATCGTTAACATAGATGATGAACAATAGTACAGTAGTGGTACCAGGACAGAACCTTGAGGAACACCACTAATAACGGGCACCCACTCAGAAGCCTGTCTATTCAACAGCACCCGTTGCCATCTCCCGCCTAGCTAGTTCTCTATCCAACCTGCTACGTTTCCGTCTATGCCCAGTGCTGGCAATAATAGAATTTCAAATTAAGAAAAAATCCGAAAAGAGGAACTTCTCTTTTTTCATTTGGAACTAAAGAATGTATGTAAACAGTGTATCTGAACGAGTATTTTATTTTGGGGGGTTCGGGGGGGAAATGAAGGTAATTGTTAAGATTAGTGGCGCATGATTTCGTTAGCGATTACTACTAGGGATTACTACTAGATTATTGAAAATAGTGCTGTGTGTGTGAGAGAGAAACCCCCATAATGAAAAGGGAGTATGGGAGGCAAAACCCCCATTTCGAAATTTCCTTCAAATTGATGAACTATAATACAATATGATTTGATCCCAAAACGCAAAAACCGCTAAAGAAATCGTGCCCACTAATCTTAACAATTACCCAGAAGAAATGTGAAACAGAAGAAATCTAACTCGTAGAAAAAAATAAAATACAAATAAGCAATAGGTATTTAGTAAGAAAAAGTTGCAATCTAACTTTAAGAGTGTAATGTTTCAGTTTTGAAATTTTCTTTATTATTTTAAATTTTATTAGTGACTTGATTTCATTTAAAACCATTATAGCCAAGCTCTATTTATTAATTATTTCCTATTATCATTTATATCAATTGCTCCCTCATGTTGTATTTCATATTCTTTCATTTACTTTATTTCCAACGATCTCGTTTAGCACCCAGTGTTTTTGGGAATAAGATTTGTCTCTTATTTTGACTAAAACGAAATTTGTCCAATCAGTTTACGAGAATTTCAATTCAAAAATTTATACTCAGGAATAATCCGCTGTCTAATCACACTCAATTATGCCACTACAGCAGATGAGATTGATAAAATTGCTTACTCGTTCCTTAAAACCTATTTTCTTGGGACCATATCTTTGTACCTTTGGACATACAACTCCCTTTCTCTCCTGCTTCAGCTCACATATATTTTTACGACAAGCACAGTTATCCGTCGGCCAGTTATCTTCTCCAACTCTCAATCTTATGTTAAAATTATAGTATTCTAGTGGTAGAATTTTATCTTGCTCTTCCTCATTTACTTTACCATCTTGATTTTTGTATATGTCTCCCGTTTCTTCCCTCTGGTAACTTGCTTTTCTAATAATTTTTCGTTTTTTTCTTTTCCTCCAAAATCTGCCCATTCTGCAACTCTCTCCCCAGTGTGTCGTTTGTTCCTGAAGAGCTCTTTCTCCATCTTCCATCCACCTTATGATCTTCTGATTTAGTTCTTTACATTCCTAAAAGTATTTTTCTCTGCAAAACCAAGGACAAGGAGAAAACAGTGAACGATCATCGTAATAAGAATAACTTTTGTAAGAGCTGCCCATCATTAATTTTTCAAAAAAGCTTCGTTGTCAACCGACGGTAATTAGGTTCTAGGATCCAATACAACACGAATACAAAGAGCTTCAATTAATTATATAGCATCTTAGGGCATACAAAAATCTCAGTTCTTACCAAAGGTAGAAAAGTCAGCACAGTGAAGTTCAAAATGAAAAGAAATGGTGTTTTTTCTTCGACCTATAGAATATTGAAAAATAAATAAGTTTATAGGTAAATACATACACATTATGGGTAATGTCCCTGATACAATTAAACCTAAGCTTGGAGGAGCTGTGCGCTCTCCCATCCCAACTGTGTCAAGAAAAACTGATGGTCTGTCTCGGGTCCTCCTTTGGATCCGTTTTAGTTGCGTGCGAGTCTGTCTAGTCGCGGGTGACTCTACATCTCATTATGTCATCGGTCGGTCGGTCCCATTTTGCTTTTCCTTTGTTTATGTAATAACATTGTAACTATTTGGCCGATTCTAACAAAGTTTGAAACCCTTATGTAGTTTTACATTTCCTTTCGAATTATATAACTGCCAAAAGTCCCCACAAAGTTACCCCGGGAATTATTTTTTTTGCAATAACATCATAATTATTCTGCCGATTCTAATAAAATTTGAAACCCTTATGTTTTTTTTCATTCTCTTTCCAATAATATAATTGCCAAAGTCCTCCCAAGTTTAGCCCGGAAATTATTTTGTTTTGGTAATGACAACAAAACTATACGGACGATTCTAATGAAATTTGAAACCTTTATATTGTTTTACATTCACTTTCTAATAATATAATTGCCAAAGTCCTCCCAAGTTTAGCTCGGGAGTTATATTGCTTTGAAAATAACATCATAACTATTCGGTCGATTCTAACGAAATCTGAAACCCTTATGTTGTTTTACATTCTCCTTCGAATTATAAAATTGCCAAGGTCATCCCAAGGTTAGTTCGAGAATTATTGAAAGTTTTGAAGGTCGTAAGGTCATAAATCAGAATAATTGAGAGCACGCGATTTTTTGGTCATCAGACCTTGTTTAAATCTCCTTTCTCTTTTACGCAACAGTATAGAGTTAACCAATGGTAAAAAGGTCATTAAACATTATAAAATATAGTAAGATAAACTGCAGTATAGTAGCCTCATTCTAAAATAAATAATTCTCAATCAAATATTCAAACATTAATCCAGTTTTTGATGAGACAAATGGCTGTTAAGAAATAGGTATCAATATCTCATGAACGACTTATTATTGCAGGAAACGAAAAACAGACTTCTTCATCAGAAACTGCATGAAAACGTAAATTTCAGCAATAAGATTGCGGTTAGACTAAATACACAGATTTAGTTATCCAAATCTTTAATTGAAAGTTAATCAGCTACACCACATGGTAATTTTCTCCAAGATTGCCCCCCTCCCCACCTCTACAGATAACTTTATGTCAGGGTTAGGAGTCTCCCCTCGGTGTTAAAAATAATTTGGTAGAGGTTTTACTACCGATCGGAAATTATTTTGAGGCCTTTTATTTCTGTTTCGGTGTCTTACTGTTAATCGTGAGATCCAGCCACGGGTTTAAACAGTATATGACACCTCGTGTGAAGCCCATCCGAATCCTACTCCATCCGGCGACTTAACTCCCCCGATGTGGACTAACTTCGCAAGGCCTCCACAAGAGGGTGAATGATGCAGCAGGGGTAATACCCCTACTATAACGGAAACATCGACCGACACGCCTTCCTGGCCCTAGTGCCCCAAGAAAAGCTGGTAATCTCTCTCAGGTCGTATTTTGCAGCTTTTAAAATCTCCCACCATCTTTCTCACATCTGTTTAGAGCCAGAGGGGGGGGGGGTATTAAACCTTCTAAACTAACTCAAAAGTGCCTTAGACAACACTGTAGGGGACCCTAAATTTTAGAGTGTTGGTGCTCCTGGTAACTGCTCTGCTTGATCATTTACACAACTGTTATTTTCCTCCATTCCTTAGTTTTATTAGGCCTTTTAATATTTAAAATGAAGTTCTAGATGCGTACACTAAAATTCGCGATTTTATTCCTGAGGATACATACGTCCACAATTTCTCCTGAATAGACCATTTTCGTACGTTATTTCACGGGTTAATTCAAAGTTGAATGTTTTAATCTAAAATCATAATAACAAATTTAGAAAATCCCAAACAAAAGTCGGTTCTTGAGATGGGCAACTGTTTGTTATTCTCTTTGTTGTCATATGAACTATTTTTCCCTTAAATGAATTATTTTATTAAATTTGTTTCCATGTCACTGAAACTGAAATTTCTGGAATGTTAAGAACGGTTTTCACCGCATTTCTAAAGGTTGAATATCTATTAAATGGAAGTGACATTAAGTGGGCGTCCTCATTATTGGTATTATTTCTTATAATATTAAATAAACATTAAAATGGAGTTGTGTATAAGTATCCCAGTAAAGTATGTGATGTTTTTAGCATAATTAAAAATACCTCCTAAAATCAGTTCAGACATAATTCTGAAGGTGTAGCTAACATAAAGATAACATTTTACTGAAAATCTCAGCACTTCTACCTCCTTTTTAAACAAACAAACAGAAAAAAGTAGGACAAATTATTATTCTCTTGAAAAAATTGTTTTGAACCGTGTTTTGTTTTGTAGTCCAGGTAGCTCGTTAATTAACCAAAGATTTTCTCTTACGGAACGCCATAAGTATTTCTCAGAAAATGAGAATTTCTTGTCCTGTCAAAAGAATAGGATGAGCGCAGCCACTTTAAGGAGTAGGTCGTAGATAATTTTAATTGGCTGTATTTAATATTGTTATAAATATACTATTATTTTTAAACTTCGTGAATATACTATTAAAAGGAGTGTAGATGCTCTACGGGGTATGTGTATACGATTGTAATATTTTGTCAAGTTAATAGAAAAAAAAGAAAGCATGTATTATTCTTTATAGTGAGGCTACCTATGAAAGGCAAGTTTATATAATTGATAGATGTTTGTCCATTTCTAAAACCAAAGTATCAACTTGAATGTAACTGGGTAAATCGATGGTAAGACCCATTAAATAAATAAATTACTGGTGGTAATTCCTAATGTAATTCCTTATGTCAACGAGCTTATTCAAGTCGTTTGACACCGATTCTTAGAAGTTTAATAATTATTATCAAGTTTTTTTATGTTACGGATGGTATAAAAAGTTACATCAGTTTATGGCTGGTAACGTCGTCTGTTACGACTGGAGAAGTCACGATGCTTGGAACGTTGTCCGATAAGACTGGTGATGAAGGTTACGCCAGTGTACAACTGGAGAAGGCACGATGCCAGGAATGTTGTCTGATACGACTTGTAATGTCGTCTGTTACGAGTAAAGAAGGGACGATGCACAGAACGTAGTCTAATACGACTAGTGAGGAAGGCTACGCCAGCCTACGGTTAGTAACGTCGCCTGTTAGGACTAGAGAAGGCATGATGCTCGAAATATCTTCTGGTACGACTGGTGAGGAAGATTACGTCAGTTTACGGCTGGTAACGTCGTCTGTTACGACTGGAGAAGAAAGGATGCTCAGAACATTGTCTTTTATGACCTGGAGAAGGCACCATGCTTTACGAAGGAGGAAAGGACCAGTCGTTTGAAGGTGCGAATCGGTTATGGTCTAGTCTTTCTCTTCTCTCCCCACAAGAAGTTTCATAATTTATTATATACTCATTTCAAGTATGTGCGGTTACGTAAAATATTAAACATAGTAGGAGTTTTATAATAATGGTCCAGTTATACTTGATTTGGTTACTAAGTTTTTTAAAATCTTTACAATTGATCCAATGGCTATGTAGAGCATTGAACACAGTGGTATGTTTTTTCACAATAACTATCCAGTTATTTTTATCAATAAGGTTAATCTGGCGAAAATTTCTTACAACTGAGCCAACGTGAATGCATTTTGAAGATATAAGATATAATTCAAAGTGATTATGTAGAGGTGGAGTCAGACTGTGTTTACCTAAGAATCTGTCTTTTTCAAAGAAATAATGAAACCACAGGAAAATTAGTTGGCGATATTCAATAATTTTTCTACTTTATTGAGAAGATTGTGTGTTGATGCCCTATGAGTTTGCTCAAGAAGGAAGGCTGGGTCAGCAAGAAGGGGGGTGGGAAAATGCCTGCGACAGATACTGCAGTTTTAGTTCGATTATTTGTAATAATTGAAAAAAAAGGAGGGTTTGTCCATTTCTGAAGCCAAAGTCTCAACTTGCATGAAACTGTGTAAATCGATGGTAGAAACCGTTAAATAAATAAATTACTGGTGTACAGGCAAATTACCACATAGAGTAATTCTTAATGTCCATGGCCTTATTCAAGGCGTTTGACACCGAGGCTTAGAAATTGAATAATTAATTAAGCCTTTTTTTCTTCATTTATATAATTGAAACGAAAAGAGGATATTTTTCAGAAAAATGTTAATTCTAGTAAAGAAAGAGGTAGAATAAATAAAGAGTTTTGAAGGTTGATCTTTTATACACCTCAAATAGAAGAAAACTTCAATGGTTCTTAGTATTTAGGATTAAAAATAATATTCTTGATGGATTTTTAAGAATTGTTTCTCTGTAGTTGCTTATTCCAATTGTTTAGAATAAGTTCTTGCTCGAAAATACCAAGTTACCAGGGATTTGTAATTCAAGTATTTGACCCAATTAAGTTATTAGATCATGTGAAAGAAAGAAGGATCCTTCTCAATTGCTGTAATAGTCTTAACTTAAGTTTTAAATGAATTTAGGCCAATCTGAAAATAAATTTTAGAATAAATGAAGAATAAAGACGAAATTTAGTATCCATCTAGGGGAATATTAAGAGAAAAAATGCAAAGAGGACTAAAAGAAAATAGATATTAAAGGAAGGAAAGGAATGCAAAACAAAATCCTTAAACTTCCGTGGTAGGAGATTCTCTCCTGGCAGGATGGTGCGGTTTTCTACTCCATCACCTTCACCCGCTACTCTGACCGCCTCTTTGTCCCTCTAGTTCTACTAATGCCGAGGATGGTACTACAAAAACCAATCAAACCGCTCTAAGTTCTCTGTGACGACTCGTGACCTTGTTTTAAACCAAAACGCGCTAAATTGTGCCAAGCCTTTTTGATTCTTGGAAGAACACATACACACACACTCACACACTCACACACACACACTCTCTCTTTCTCTCTTTCTCTCTCTGTCTTACAGCTTCATAGAAGTTTTCTTCTTTAACCGAGCACCATTCTTCTTCAGTAACTCCCGTTTCTTTAACATATAGACCTCTACGCTATGAAACACATGTTATGTCTTCCCACCGAACACTTAAATTATTTCATCTCTTAATCGAGCCGCATTTTATGTACAGGACGATTTTGACTTATCACAAAATTTTAGGAACTTTTGGCCTATTTATTGAAACAAGTCGATGAGATTGCTTGAATCTCCTATGTAGGATTATAGGGGTATTAACATTGACTCATATCTGAGAATGGAATAGAAAAAGAGAGGAAAAATTAACTAAATCAATGTCCGCCCAAAGTATGTAGTTGTTTCTACAGCCTATAATTCCCTCAATATTTTTGTTTTCTTAATTTTTATGATTATCTCTTGGCAAGAGGTTCAGAGGCAAATGTTTTTAAACGATATTATTGAGAGCGATGGGTAACAAATTGGTAGCATTCGAAACAATCTGCATTCACCTGATCCTGTATCAGAGAGCAATTTTGGGGGACAAACTTAAGATTAAGTTTAGCGCACAAAATATCTATAATCAATGAAATAAAAACAGCCATTGAAAGAAAATGCCTTCAGATATGTACATATAAAGTGATTCGTCCAATATACAATTACATTAAAAAAAAACGGCCATTAGTTGGACCACGGGCCACAATTCAAAATTAGTAGACATGTGTGCACTTAAATTTGAATATTATAAAAAATCCTCAATTTTACTGAGCATTACATTAATAAATATTCAAAATGTGTAACTTGTTTGTTGGGAAATTATTTAAATAGAGAAAAATAACCAACTAGACGAAAATAAGTTTATGAAAATGAGTCTTACTAAATTAAACAGTCTTTCTCTCCACTTAGTATGAAATTTTCCTCTTTGTGTTATTAGTTTATGTCTTTAACTTAATTGAATTTATGTTTTCCTTTACTCAAGAAATTTGGCGTTATGATCCTTTCTATCTTTAAAATACTTTAAACCATTATATTCCTATCTTTTAATTTATTTCGTCCTCTTTTTATCCTTCCCTAAAAAAAACATACTTTCATGCCAATAAATTATTTATAATAAAAGATTTCATTTGCTTTATCGTGTTTTATTTGAGCTCATCCTAGACTAAAGTAGGAATAAGCTTGGGCTTGGCGAGGAGTGATTGCCAAATCGTGGTTGTAAAGTGCCATTGCAATAATGCATTAATGAGCATCGTATAACTACATTTTTCCCAAATGGCATGGAAATTTGCCACTGGCAAATCAGAGCAAATTACGAATAACCACTTTAAAATTCCCCATTAGTGCAAAGAAATTCCCACCTTAATGGTTTATCCATACATAAACCTCTAAAAAATTCAGTTGACTAAGTACTGCAATCTAATCTCGATCAGTACAGTCAATTTATATATATATATATATATATATATATATATATATATATATATATATATATATATATATATACGCACAGCTTCATTTTTGGGGGTGCTTAAACTGGCGTTATTCTGAAAATTGGCAATTTTGCTATCTTTATGGAACTATAAAGATCTAAGGAGAGGAATTAAGGTTCGGAAAAGCTATTAAGAGAATATAAAACACTGTGGGGAGTTGTCACTCAAACGCTTGAGTCAAATTCTTTGATATGAGCTCAACCGCTATACATGTATATACATATCCGGAAATATTTATAGATGGTAATCTTAGAAAATAACTTAAAATAGAGCTTTAAATGCCAAGATTAAGGACTATAAAATTAATTTCGATAATTTAAAAATTTAATTTAATTTATTATAGCTTGAAAGTCAAGGATCAAAACACACTTTCTTGATGATCTTGAAAGTTTAAAAGAACTTAACATCTCGTTCTCGTTTTCACGTAGTTAATTTTTTAATATATGCTTTATCCACCCAAGGAAATTCTTCTCTTCACAAATAAAAGTCTTCTGTTATCATGTTGATGCTATGTATCGGCCACAGCTATACATTTCTGCAACTCCAACCATTTCTTTACGAATCCCTTTTAGATAAGTTTCTGGCGGAGACAAGTTCGTCGCTAGATTTCACCTGCTTTATAAATATATACAGTAAATCATCCATTGCCTAACATTATAGGGAATATTTAGAATTTAAGTTGGATTTTGTCTTTTGTGGTTATTAAATTAATGGTAGAAATTATGAGAATGAACGTATAGGTTCTACGAATGAAACTTTTAATCTTTTCTTTATCTTTTTCTCAGGCACTGTTGTCCTATAAGAGGGAAATAATTTTCCAAAATTGTGCTCTCTTTATGTAAGTAATAGTACGATATTTTCTTGAAATCTAACAAAATTAAAAAGTTTTTCTGTTGTTATTGTCTTAAAACTGGGAAAATATTTATATTTTATGGTTGTAATATCAAGAGAAAAAGTTTCATTAGCTACTAGTGTGTAAATAAAAATGCGGGCAAAATTTAAGGAATAAATGTTATTTTATTAGGAAACTTCACCTGAGAATTTTATGGAGTAATAATTTTTATTATTATAATTATTATTTAGTAACGTGTTGATACTAAAAGTATAGATAAATTAAATTTCGAAACTTTACTCTTGAAATTAAATTCACTTTCACTTGGAACATGATTTTGAAAACATAACAAATAAACAAACTGAAATTCTCATTTATAAATATTTACTTATTATGACACAAGGTTTAAAAGAGTAGAGGGTCTTCAACCTTGGCCATATCAGCCACTACTGGTCGTTTGAGCATCTGGGTAGGCTTTATCAATATTTGTAATATTTAACAAATTTGTAATGCAAAATAAAGGAAACTCTGCTTGCCTAATTAAATTTTATACATAGTGTTTTATTATATCTATGATATATGTATTATGCAATACATAATTTTAAATTTTGTTAGGTTTGGATTTTTAGGTAGGGGCTGGTTAATTTGCCTCACACATATTAAAGGTTTGTGTTTAGAATAAAATTTGAAGTACACTGTAGTAGAGTGATAAAAGTTTTAAGGCCTTTTTTGATGACAAGAGCTTTCTTGTGAATTTCAAACTCAAAGAAGAGATTTGAAGTAAATTAAAGACATAATCTCAATATTCTTGAAGAGTAAAGCGCGTTAATTGTCAGGTCACCTTAGATCATCTTTCCATGTTATCCGATAATGTTTTCTTTTCAAATATTAATAAAAATTATGAATATTAAGATCTATATAAGAATTTAAGAACATCTCCGACCAGAGTCACTAATTATTCATCGGCAAGTCAGGTGGGGCATCTTGAGAAATCAGGTTGGGCATCTTGAGAAGTCAGATGGGACATCTTGAGAAACATAATATTTGTGCATTGAAAGATGTCACAACGAAACGGTTAAGTGGTAAAACGGAATCTATATGGTATGAAATTCAGTATATATTTTCAACGTGTTAATACGTGTGCAACTTTCTCTTTTATATCGACATAAAATATGTGCTTCACTAATTCGCTTTTGGTCTATGTACATACAACGCTGATGCCTCCAACATGATTGCATCGAGTGGTTGAAACAAAGCTTTGATTATTTTAAAAAATCATATCTTAGTAAGCTATAGACATCGAAGAACGATATCGTAAATTAATTCACATCAAAGTGCTATCCTACTATAAGTAAAATTTGAAACGATAGCATATTTTATATTTTACCATTTTATTAAATGCTTATTCATGTAAAATGTTAAGAAAGACTATAAATATTATTGTTACAACTTGAAACGCAAAAGACTATGGACGCCAAGAATCTAGCCAAGAATGCAACTTGCTCCTGAAAATAGGAAATTTCGTAAAAATGTATAAGGCAAAATAAATTATGTTACACAAAAATATGATTCGGATAAAACACTTAAACTCTTAATTAGTGCTATATCTTATTCTTGAAGAAGCAACATTATTATTAGCAGCAGCTTGCCTAATGTTACGTGCAGTATGAGACAAGTCAAGAGAAAATGTATGCATTGGGTGATCAAGAAAATTCTATATCTTATACAGCACTTCACAGAGAACTAATTTGCCGACAATGCCATAAATCTATTTTTAAATTTGGAATAAAGTTAATAGCAAAGAAGTTTAATCGAGGAATTTTAGCTGTAAATCTGTAGCAGTAAACATACTGCTACTCAATGCTGTAAACAAGGAAGAATTAAAGAATTGAACTAGTTATAAATAATAATTTCCTCTCCAAACACTTTAAAACGCTTTCGTACTATACTCGTATCAGCTTTGTGACCTATTCCCGAGCCAACATACTGAATATGATTCTCAAAAGTTTCCCCCAGAATTTTTAATGAGTTACAAGTAGCTAACACATATTATTTATCAATAAATATATATAAAATAATCGATTGGACCACCGCCCTCTTGACAAACTAATCGGAGAACCTTTTTCCACCCATATATGCTTCGTTGTACCTCTTTATTGCCAATTTCCTGCATGTATGAATGATAATACGCCCCTTTTGTTACCAAGAATGACTGAAAGCATCAAAGCCCAGTTTGTACCGCATTGGATTATTTGTTTTAGGGGTCGCGGAAAAACAGTTCATCGTGATCAAGCGTTAAATATATAGCAGCCTGAATTAAAGGAGAAAAGATTACGATCATGGGAGTAAATTGAAAATACTATTCTGGTGCAACGAGGCTTGTATGTAGAGTAAAAAATAACTAATTAGCTTATCAACAGGACGGTGGTCCAATTAATCATTTATTTGGACAAAATAAATAAAATATTCTTCATATTTTTTTGTTTAAGATAAATTTTTATTTTTGTAAATTATGAGAAATTCATAAATTATATCGTTTTCAAATTTTGCGTATACTGTGGTATTTTACTTAAAATATCGTCTAATCCTCTCTATATGTCTAGGGATTACTGTAAAATGACTAGTTGAAAAATTAGAACTTTCTTTGGTGGTACAACGATACACTAAAATTTATTTGATAAATATAATTTAGTAAAAAATCTAAATGATAAATCAAGTGGTAAAATATATTTCTAGCACATTTTTTGCCATTTCTTTGCCAATTACCTTGTGACATCTGCAAATCATTTATTGTGCAGATTAGAGCTTATTAGCATGAGGGGGTGATTAAAATGAGAGAAAAAGTAAAACTCAGTGGGTGATAGATATAGTGAATGTAGTGATGTAATGGATGGGGCAATACTCTAAAAACAACATCGCTCATTCCTGTAGAAGCTGAATGAAGCCAACGATGCCATGATATAGAGAAATTGGTTATAACTCTTATTCAGTTGTGTCCGAGATTTTTACAGGATTGCTGCCTTCAAGCAATCTAAGAAAGTTGGTGATAAGAGATATTAATATTCATTCGTTGTTCCCATAGCAATACCTGCAAAGGAATAGCCTCACTCAGGTCCCAGTGTACCTAGTGTTTGCTGACGAGATTGTGCTAATAGATACTAAATGCATTGTGATTGATTCTCCTAAGAAATCCTTTACAGAATATTTTTCCAACAATGTGAAATATATTTGTATACGATTTGTCTTTTATTGTGCATTTAAATAAAAAAATATTTGCGTTTATTCACCTAACAAAACGTTGTAAACATTTATGCATATAAAGCTTATGTTGTAAATTTTATTCTAGTTAAGGCGAAATCCTTAGTTCGAGGTTAAACGATCCATTTTTATCTCTTTCTACATTTTTGTTATCACATCTTTGGTACATATTATTTAATTACTGCTCTTTACTATTTCTACCTCACATCTTCAAATCACTTCAGAAGTGCCGTTTTGTTTAACTATCCTTTGTTTAGCGTTGCTGTGCTTTTCTAATCTTGCATCACGTCTTATGGTGATACTCAGACAAATTGCATTTGAATCTCTGCAATGCGCTGTTCTACGTCCTAAAGGTGGTCGTGCGAAGATAGTTGGAAAAAACTAAAACTTCTCATAACGAGACGAGAATTTTATCAATATATGTAAAATTTTTCTTAGGACAATAAAATAAAATAAATACTCTGATTATATTGAAAGTTAAAATGAGTGAAGATCGAACTAAGCAAACTGAGGTAGCGAACACCGCTTTGACTTTAGTTAAAACAGTTAATAGCGGGGCTCGTCACCTCAATGTGCTTCATTTGATCCTCCAAACGCATACTTTCTCGTAATTAGGAATCACTCACCCCGTTTTTTCGAAAATAAATTATTCCATTTTTCTTCTCATTTGTTGCGATATGACCTATTCCATTTTATCATCCTATCACGATATATATATATATATATATATTTATGAAATGAATAACTAACAAAGTAGCACGTGAGGTTCGCAATGAATGCAATATCCCGCAGGAAAAATGAAAAGGTGCTTCCAAGTACTTTCGAACTTTATTCAGTTCATTCTCAAGGATAACTACAAGAAAAAATAATATAATAAGGGTATAAATAAGCTAGTAAAGGATAAAGGACCGCCTCTAAGACAAGAAATCACCAATGAGGAATTAGAAGAGGGATGGGTAAATTCTCATTAAGATTTAGCTATAAGAAAGGTAGCAAGGTCAAATCGAGAGGCAAGAAAGAGTCAAGAACAGAGCTAAAAGGCTTACTACGATTAACGGATAAAGCGATAGTCTGAATAGGGAGATTATAATAGACACAAAAAGTAAATTGGAACGAAGGGGAGAGGGACAAGGAGAGAGGAAGAGAAATAAAATAATTTTATTTGATTGGTGATTGATTTCTCTTCTTCTCTCCTTGTCCCTCTCCCCTTCGTTTCAATTTACTTATCGTGTTTCTCCTAATCTCACTCTTTAGACTATCGCTTTATCCTTTAATCGTTTTAAGCCTTTTGGCTTTGATCTTGACTCTACCTTGGCTCTCGATTTGACCTTGCTACCTTTCTTATAGCTAAATCTTAATGAGAATTTACCCATCCCTCTTCTACTTCCTCATTGGTGATTTCTTGTCTTAGAGGCGGTCCTTTATCCTTTACTAGCTTATTTATACCCTTATTATATTATTTTTTCTTGTAGTTATCCTTGAGAATGAACTGAATAAAGTTCGAAAGTACTTGGAAGCACCTTTTCATTTTTCCTGCGGGATATTGCATTCATATATATATATATATATATATATATATATATATATATATATATATATATATATATATATATATATATATATATATATATATATATATATATATATATATATGATGATCGGGTCTAGCGTGAACAAACCGGGGCTAATGTGGAAGTTTGGGAACGTGTTAATGGATATACACTCGAAAATATTTCTCAAAATATAATTTCTGCATCTAATGACCGATTTGGCACTATTCCAGTTGATTGTATTGTTATGGTTATACATATGTATGTAAGAATAGAGCAGATTGCTCGTTATTATTACGTACATTGGTTTGATGATGTTTACACGAGCGTATAATTCTTTCCCGGTTTGCCCCTAATAGCATTTTTGACAATTGTTGCAACTTATGGAATAAACAATGCCTGGTCGCGGGGCGCCAACTTTTGACCAGGATTCGATAAATTGTAGTCTAATAATTAAATATAACATTTATGTTCAGAAGCCTGAGTATCTGAGGTATTTTATTGAGATTTTGGTTTTAGGGTAAAACTAATACATTTTTGGTCTTAAATTTTGGGTTATCGATAGAAGGATCGTTTGGCAGATTTATAACGATTGTCAAGAAACTACAAAGGGTAGCACAATTTTATCCCTATGCCATAATTATTCTATCCATTTCTTTGTTTAGATTTTATGGCGATACTATTCTAACGGCACGTTTAAACATGGAGAAGAAAACAATTAGTTTCATACTATTGTGGTACTTGAAGAAAAATGTATATAAGAATCTATAAATGTGTTTTTAAATACAATAAACTAGTTATCACCAAAGTCTCATACAATCCTTGCAGAAAATTAAAAATGAGGCCTATCGAAAGTTGGGGCCCGTTTTTTCGAGGTGACCCTGTATATAACTTTAAATTGTCCTCTAGTCTATGCTACTATACTATTTCCCTCAAATTCCTTACAGAACTAAATGACGGAAGTTTAAACCCTTTAGTATGGATCCTCAGAAAGGGTTAGAGACCATTTAAAAAAATCCCAATTATCACTAGATAAGGCTTTTTACAATATTTGGTAACTCCACTTGTTAAAAATTTCGCCAAAGAGTGCATGGCAAATGCAATGCATCTTTGGGGGTTGCGTAGTATGAAAATGCTAGAATAAGCTTTCATAAAAGCTCAAACCCTTGTACTAACTTGATCCCTTTTATGGTTAAGCATTAAATGAATTAATGTAATCTTACAATGATGGGTAACGATTTGAATGTGGTTAACGAACAAAACGATTAGCTTGTTTTTATAAGCAATAAAATAAATGCTATGAGAACGTTATGAAGGGCAAGAAGTAAATAAGTGTTTGAGGTTTATTTATTTAAAATTTAAGCTTAGGCGTATATATATATATATAATTTTATTATTATATAAATCACTTATTAGGTTGCATTTACCATAAGTAGAATGATTCAGGACCCTGCTTCCATAGATGTATACAGATGTCAGTGAGAGAGAATACATTTGGCGACAAGCTACTAAACCAATACTGATTCGGGTGGGATTGGTAGGGAAGGGGGGTAAAAAGGATTTTTTTTTAGATTTAAGTGGCCAGATATCATCCAAAGTCTTGGTTTAGCCAGCGTTTTAAATCTACTTAAATTCAAACAATTAGAGGTTACAAGTTCCTCTTATTAGACCAAAGATTTGAAGCAGAGGATATGGTTAATTCATCTTTCAATGGTTATAAACCTCTTGGATAAGTACCTTATAAATAAAAACGTAATATATAAACACAGACGAGAAAAATGCACACTAAAAAAATATCCACATTTTTTTTACACGTGAGTGAAAAAGGAATGTTGAAAATGCATGAAGTAGCTTGAGTTGTAGATGTATTTTCATTTATCTAAACAAATTGAGAATGAAAGCATTAATTCTCCAAGAAATAATGAAAGTTCAGATGCACAGTACTGATTATGTACTAAGTCATTGAAGCCTTTGAGCAGATGTTTTTAGGGTGATTTTTTTCCCATTCAGCTATACATTGTGTGGGTATTCTCTAGGAGACGAAAATGAATTGATCAAGGGGTCTTTATACTTCTTTACTCCAAGTACTTTATTCATTCCCTTGCGGACGCTCTGCAGTCGATGATAAGTGGCCATTCGATTTAATAAAGAAAAAAATAATGAAGTCTTTAAGTCAATATTATTGCTTTGAAATCCCATTGACTTCTCTGCTGCTGCTGACATACAGAAAGAGACAATTTTTGAAGACTCCACTCTGGGAGCGACCTATTAAAAAACCGTGAAGAAATTTTAGCAAGAATTCTGAAAATTGGTTGAATCAATGAAGTAGGAAGAAATTGGGGGGAATAATATATTTATATTTTCTTACAGTTCATTTTGAGCTTGTTTTTATTCTCTGAAAGAAATGTACCCAATTTTTTAAATTTTAGGCAGGGAAACGTGCTCATGAATCATATATACTTTAGAGAGGAACAGAGACTGAAGATTAGACCGACGGTGAAAGAGACAGATAATAAAAAAAGGATAGAGAAATGGCTTAGAGACAATCATTATTACTAATACCATTAATAGTACATCCTTGTGAAATTAATTCAAACAAACTAATTTATTTTAATTATATTTTCCCATTTCCATAAGTAATCTGCAAATATTTAATTGGTTGTTATTATAGGTTTTAATTAGTTGTTTATGATTTTTATTTGTTCCTTATGTCAGTATGATATCATTCGTGAAAATATTTTATTCTCTTAATTTCATTGTTCGATTTTTGGATTAGCTTTAATGTACGTTGCCACACATTAAAGACTGACTGAAAAATTCCTAAAATTATTTGTGGCAACCTTTTTTGTTTAATAAAAAATTCGTTTCTTCAAACGAACAGGAAATTGTGGTCATAAGTTCCGCTACACACAGAGCCGTTGCGTATATAATAACTCAAGTAAAATGATGTTCTTAACGAGAGTTAAAGGAAGAAAGAGAATATTATTTACTAAAATATTTGAAAATGGCTTGTACATATGGATGGAAAAACTTAGTGACCGATCCAAAACAAATGACCAAAGTGAAAACAGAAAACCCCTAAAATAATCACTAAGACACAAATCCTGGCCATGGAAAGTTTATACAAATTTATTATTAGGTGATGAAACCCCTTTCTACGTTTAAGGAAAGCGTAACTTTGATGGTTAGATGTCACCAGGATAGGTTTGCGAAAGTTACATTAACCGGAGATTAAAACGCAAAACCAACGGCGATTTCCTGTTGAGCGAGGAATATTTTAGCATGCATAAAATTTGAAAATAACTTTATGACGCAGAAGCATATAAAAATTGTATCGTGGCCCTGAAATAGCTTCGAAAGCAACCTCATTGAGAATCTCTGTAAAACTGAAATAAAAGAGGCTTATACTGGCTTCAATTAAGCTTTATTTTCAGCATCCAAAAAACGTCAGTGATGGTTTCAAATTACATAGTACAGTCAATACTAGATCCTGTTCAAATATTACTGAGGAATAGGAGAGGTCACTTAACATACTAAAATGTCAACTCAGACCGTATTTATTAATAAACTAAAATAAAACTATTTATGTCTTCTTATCACAAGTTTCAATTAATTTGCATAGGGGTGTAATAATATACAATTCACTGACATGATTCTTCAGTGGTGGGTGAAGTAGCTAAAAGAAGAGGGGAGAAAAAAAAAGAAACATCTCCCCCCCTCCTGAATTTCCAAAGACACAACTGGCGAAAAAACTCAAGTAAGAGTATGTCAAGGCCATTTATTGATAGTTTCCAGCATTGCGAAACTTCTTTTTATATGAGCGCACTTTAGAAAGAGTAAAAAGAATTTTCTAGATAAATTTAAAATGGCTTTCAAAAAAGGAATTGCTGCATATGACTTAACAAAGTATAAGTATAGATATGAATAGCTAGAATCCCTAAAAATTTGTAGGTTCTTTATTTAATGATTTTAGCAAATTAATCACTGCGAAAACAGCACTTGATGTTTTAGGCAGGTTTTAAATATTGGAGCGTATTTGCGATAGAGAAGCCTCATTTCCTCATTGCTGCAAAGAAGTCCTTCTATATTTTTACATTTTAAGGTTGAAAATACAATTTCAGAAATACTGTGAGGAAAACTACAACAAAATGAATTAGGCTCTGTTAGCTACTGAAGAAAATTTTCATTAATAACCTAAAAAAATGTATTATTAGGTATCTCAGCAATTTGTCTTGATATTTTTTTAAACCAATTTTAGATTGAAGGGATTTCGAATCAATCATAGTGGTTTGTACTCAATGAAGTACAAACTTGTAAAATATTCAACCCCAACGGAAATGTTTCTTTTGGCCGTTTTTACGCATTGAAGGAAATATTTTATAATTGTCATCTTTATCTATTTTTTTTTCAAATTACAAAGATATTTTAGAAA
The DNA here is from genome assembly GCA_963969495.1 of Ceratothoa steindachneri. Taxonomy (NCBI): domain Eukaryota; kingdom Metazoa; phylum Arthropoda; class Malacostraca; order Isopoda; family Cymothoidae; genus Ceratothoa; species Ceratothoa steindachneri. The sequence continues at coordinate 73,862,383 of OZ018324.1, read as the reverse complement.
TTAAATCAGTTTATTCAATAAACTGAAAGTGTTTTAATCTTTACCTTGAATACTTGTGTTAGAACTATTAAACTGTGCATAAATACCTGTTAAATATTTCATTTTAAAATTCAAAAATTTGCATTCATAGTTTTTTTTTACAAAAATACAAATAAATCTCTCTGAAAATCATGTATTCTATGTACATGAAACTATTGCTTAGAATTAAAAATGTTTGTGTTGGAAATCTACATTGACATAAATTCTTCAAATGAAAGAGATATCAATATTCTACTTTTAGATATTCAACTAATATTGTTTTTAAAATAGTACATCGCTATGTAGGATAAAATCAATATGTATAGAATTAATAATTTTGCATTTTAGGAGATATCAAACATTTAATAATTATAACTTTAAATTGTAGACCCCAAAACATGACCAATGAAATATATCATTTTTCGAAGTAGTCAGAGAAAATGTCAAATATACCTTAATTTTGTTTTTATAAATTAAACGAATAAATATTTGTGATTTCTTTCTAGTCCCAGTAGATTCGTCAATTTTAAAAGAAAATTTGAGTTCTGAACTTTATTTTTGTATATTTTTCTCTGGATTTGCAGATAAATCTATAAATCACCTATGGATTTTCCTATTTGAGAGGAATTTCGCTTAAAATAATTTTTCTACTCGTATAAGCAAGCAAGATACTCGAATCAGGTAAACTATGCAATTTGGTCTGCAATGCAATCACTTATGCTCTCTAAAAATAAGCGCTTGAACCTTTTCCGAAACTTTTCAATCTATAAATAGTTTATTTGTTTTATTTATAATTTGATAACCCTTTGAAAAAAACAAAGTTTTATCTTAAAGTTAAGATTGTCAAGTTGAAATATATCTCTTCACCTAAGTTGGCGCCATGATCCTAGTTTTCAATAAAAAAAACAAGAATAACTACTTCAATAAACAAATTGCTCAATATAGATTGAATTGCAGAAAAGAGCACAGTTTGCTAAGTATTAATTAGATGGCATAAATAAAACTGCCAGTTAAATATTAATTAAAATATTAATTAGATAACACCAAGACCACAGTCTAATATATTAATTAGATCACACAAATAACACATCCTGATAACTAGTAATTAATTAGATCACACAAAGTGTACGATCTTCTAACTATAAGCAAATCAAAATCAAGAATCAAACTGAGAAGTTAATAACACGCCATATATTAAACAACAAGCGAGATGATATTTACAAAATCTTTGTTTAGTTTCCGATATTTTCGTTCAAACGCCTTTCAAAATAGATTGCCACGGGCAAAGGTCTTGCTTCTATTGCTAAAATAAATTGAAATGTAGTTCTTGATTCAAAGGTATATTAGACGGCAACCACTGATAAATAGAATGCGGCGTTGATTATTTTACCATTATATTTATAATCAAATGTAATAACGTGTGAGGGAATTCCACGTGGAATTCCTTGTCCAGCACAGAACTTACATGTGCTGGAGAAGATTCCGTAAGGCTTAAATTGCTAAGCCTACCCCTCTTCCCCTTCCACAAGCGGTAGACTCGAACCGCGTCGACCACCGTCCACATTTACACGAGTTAGAATAGCCTCGGCAAGAAGATTCGAGGCCATTCGAGAGTAGAGCTGTTTCCCGCTAACCCCCCGCGGGGAGAGTCTTGGACATAAATAGTGCTCGACTACCATGAGGCAGACACAGAGTTGAGAAGTTTCGCCCGGACTTAAAAAGATTCCCCTAGTTCCAAGTCAGGTGCTAACAACAAAGCGAAGTGACGGCTGAACTAGTTGTGTATTGGAATTAGCCCCAGCAGTGAGGTAACTCCATTTAGCTATCGCTACCAAGCGATTTTTCCGACTTCACTCATCAACTCCTGTCGAAGCCATCCTCGTTCGCCCCTCGTTTTCGGGTGGCTGAAATACTCTCCCCTGGACCGGACGTTACCTCCCCCTCCTTTTTGGAGAACCGTCATCAATTTAAATTCCCGCTCAAAAGCTCCGAGCGGCCTCGTCTCACGTGCAGAAGACATCCGTGAATCCTTACACCGACGTCTTACCCGGAATCCTACTTAAGACAACCCCTCTCCCCCTTCAGTAATCCATTTGAGTTAATCCCCCCCTTCAATTTGAATAGCCTCCTTCTGTAATATTAATATCATAAATTTTTACTTCATGGTCTGATTCATAACTACAACCCCCCCCCCCCATCGTTCATCTGATATAATTTTGCCCTTCAATTCTCTCATTATTTTTTTTAGGTAAATAAAATTATATTTTTGTACATGCCTCTTTAGGTAACCTTAAACGTTGCCATTGCACATATTATACCTGACTTCGTTGCACTCTTATCTCGCCCTCCGCCCGTCGAAACTCGTGGTGTTCCGTCCCTTTTTCGGCTCGTCTTTAAGTTAGAAGTCCCTTCTTCATAGATATAATATGGTATTGATTTAATATAATGTTATACCACGACATAACGCTTTTGGTACGGTTAGTAGATAGAAAAAGTTGATAACCGATACTGCATCGGTTTCTGGGGGCCGGGCATCGTTATTCGCCAGGTAATAACCGTATTTACTTACCGTACCATTTATCTCGAGATTTCTCGAAAAATTTTTCATCTTTAAAATTGATTTAGCAAAGATAACAGTTGAAAATAATCTTACATTTTCAACTTTCTGTGACGATAAACTAGGAGATTATAAGAGAAACTCTTGAAATGCATCCTTCTAGTTGTATTAGAGTGGTTTCGTGAAAGTTACCTACCCAGGGAAGAACGATGCCTGGCCCCCAAGACCCGATTCAGTGTCGGTTATCAACTTTTGCTTACTAATAACCGTACCATTTTTTCTCGAGATTTCGCGAAAATTTTATCAATAACACTTTTGTACCTTAAATACCCGAAATGAATTGAGTAAAACGCCACTTCACTGCCTTTTATTGGTTCAGCTTAAATTGTTCCTCCATGAAAATGTGTGTAAAGTATATAACTCAAACGAAATGTTAAAAAATCCTCTTTGGTTTCAAAATATCTAAAAGATAATCACTTATAAACTTAATAAAGTTATATGTGTATCTATTTTTTATGAACTTTACTATGAGAAAAATCAGGTAAATCTTGCTTTAATATAATTGAATTTAGCTTAAGTAACACATTTATATTAATATCACCTCAAAAGTTTAAGCCCAATTTATAATTAGTGCTGCATTTAATTCACATTTGAGATTTATTTTCCAATATACATGTATATATAGTGCTGTAACCATTTAAACCAACTTGCCAAAGCAAATGGGATAAGTAAGCGGCTAAAAAACTTAACAGTATGTGTTGCTACCACGTTAAGTTGCTTGCATCGTTTTAGCTCGGAAACTCTGCGTCTTCTCTCCAGATTTGACCACTGTTCGAGCAGCAACAAGATACAACTCTGCCATTTTATCATTTAGTCAAGCTACTCCTTAAGTTTTAACTCCAACGAAGACTGCATCGTGGCGTAACTAATGAAGAGAGACGAAAACTAAGAAAATACAAGAACATTATAAAATTCAGCAAAAATACGAGTCCATTTTGCCAAGTAAATTGCTAGATTTTTGGATCTAGGTAAATATTGACAAGATGTTTACATTAATTTTATGAAAGCTTTTGCTATTTGGTCCCTTTTTCTAAAATTAAAGATTGACGATTCCATTTACGCTTCAATTCCTTTTAGCAGTACCGTATGTAATGTGAATTATCTCAACATTTTTCCAATATTATATTTAAAACGATTGAACCTTAAATTTATCGAATTTAATATTTTTTGAAAGTCATAATCAAATTATTACTTTTGATTTTGGCATTGATGAGTGGATTAATATTCTGCCGATCACTAATAACACTAGTCAACAATCATTTTGCTACTTGGGTATTAGCTGGTGATTTATACTAAATCGAGTATGCTGATTCCGAATCTGTAATCAGAATTGACCAAGCACATAAAGTTGCTGAGTTACACATACTATTTAGTTACACCTATGGGCAGTAATGCGTCGGCTACCGTAGTGAGAGGATGTGTTGTGTGTGTGTTTGGTTCCTGCGTTACACTCCTGCTTTATCACGTTGTCAAATGCAGTCATTATAATATTGGTGTCGAAACAGTATTTACATACAGTGATTAATTGCATTTTCCTTTCGGATTTATCTCTCAATTAATTTGTAAATGAAATAAGATTGTACAAAAGTATATAACACGATATATACAAACTAAGTTAAAAACATGAATCGGCGAGGATGCATTAATAGCCCAGACAACTTTTGTTATATCTGTGGAAGATATACTCCAAGCAACCAGCGGAAATATTTAGCTAAAAGAGTGAAAACTGCATACAATTATTATTTTGGTTGTAAAGTTGGTGACCAAGACAAGCCCTGAGCACCTCACAAATCTTGTACTGTGTGTTATATGAGGCTCACACAGTAGTTAAATGGCAAATGGAAGGGTATGCCTTCTGCTGTACCAATGGTGTAGCGTAAGCAAACGAATCATGTTTTTGATTGCTACTTTTGTATGACAAATATTGCAGGATTCTCAAATAAGAACAAGTCAAAAATTGTATATCAAGATTGTAAGTCAGCTATAAAACCAGTTCCCCATAATATGGAGATGCCAATCCTAGTTCCTTCATAAACTAGTGCAGTTAAAGAAGATGATTCATCGCCTAAAGAGGAGGATAACAATGAAGATGAAATGTATGAATATAATTCTACGGAAAAGATCCAGTTGATAAATCAAGAAAGATTGAATGGTTTGGTGAGGGATCTGTCATTGTTAAAAGAGAACGCAGAACTGTTAGGCTCCAGACTACAGCAATGGAATCTTCTAGAGGACGGTGCAAAAATATCTACTTTCTGTAAACGCCACGATGCCTTAGCTGCCTTCTATAAAGAAGAAGATGGTGCTTGTTTCTATAGTGATGTTAATGGCCTCATGAATCAGCTAGGAAACGTGCATTTACGTCATGAATGAGATTATTCATCAATGCAAGCACTGCTAGCCTCAAAGCTGTGTTGCTACACAATGGTAACAAAACACCTTCAATTCCTGTCGCACTTATTGTTGGGATGATAGAGACATATGACGTAATGAAATATATTTTGGAAGGTGTTCATTACTCACATTATAAGTGGAATATCTCTGGTGATCTAAATGTAATTTTTTTACTTCTTGGACTGCAGCTAGGATATACAAATAATATATGTTTTTTATGCCTATAGAACAGCCGTGACGACAGGAACCATTATATTGTCAAAAAGTGGCCCGAAAGAGAAGAACACATAGTTTGCCGATACAATCTGAAGCACATGCCTTTTGTACTTCCACCACCTCATATCAAACTTGGTCTTATCGCGAATTTTGTTAAAGCAATGGCCCATGATTCTGATGGATTCTAGTAACTCAAAGAGAAATTTAGTGCAAAGAAAACCGATGCTAAACTTAAAGCTGGCATTTTTGTAGGGCCGAAGATCAGAGAATTGATACGTGACAGGAAGTTCAGAAATAAACTAACTCCACTTGAGTTGGCAGCATGGGATTTATTTGTCCATGTAGTGCAGAACTTCCTTGGTAATCTTAGGGCTGAAAACTATGGAGAACTAGTGGACAACATGCTAAAGGCCTATCGACGAATGGGTGTCAGACAGATTTGGAATCAGCGCACCAAGCCTAGTTATTTGCCACAACATTTACTCAAATAGCAGAGACAAAAGTTAAAATGTGTTGGCTAGTATAATTCTTTCACCTCCTCCAAAAATAATTGTCAATGTGTGACGAGAGCAATCCTTTGAATTACCCGGAAATTTATGCGTACGGAGTGGTGAGAACCTTCAGTTTAATTCATCAGGAATTTATTCCTAATCATTTAAAACGAAATCCATTATATTTACAGGAAATTTATCCGTAACGCGTATAGAGAGCAATACTTTGAATTTCACGGAAATTTATTTGTACAGGAAGAAAAGACTAATCCTTTGAATTTATCTGAAATTTACCTGTAAGACGTGGTGAGAGCAATTTCAATTTCCTAGAAATTTATTAAATTGAGGTAAGAACAACCCTTTGAATTCACTCAATATTTATCCATACAACAAGAGCAATTCTTTGAATTCACTCTAAATTTATCCTAACGACTTGGCGAGAATTAGATTCGTAAGGGCTGGCGAGAGCAATCCTTCGATTTTCCCTTAAATTTATCCGTATGGGTAGTGAGAGTAATCTTTTGAATTCCCTCGAATGTTATCCGTTCGTAGTGTCGAGAGCAATTCTTTGAATTCATCCCCTAAATTTATCCATCTAGCTTTAGGTTTTCTGATATGTTCAAAACAGATGACCGCTTCAAAGTCATCTTATTAAATTACGCGTCCATCAAAAAACTTAAAGCAAAAAATAAAGATGCGTTGTCGATTATATATTTTGCATTCTGTTTGCTTAATATTTCCTTTCTATCAGGTTTTATTACAGGTTTTGTTGTGAGAAACCATCAGAGGCGAGGTAAATATTTCCTTATGAGTTATGCCTTAATAAATAAATTTGTAAAACAATTCATAATTCACCCTACAAAGTTTTTCTTTACTTATTCACCAGCTTTAGTGTTTTTAATAACACTAATACGACAATACGAAGAGGAAAATGCCATAACTCGTCATGAACTGCCTCTATTAATCAATGAAGGCAGGTCCACTTTTAGGAGCTGTGATTAATTATAGGAGGAAGAAATGCGATTGGCTCCTAAAGTGTCGCTAATGGACGCCAACTACGCGTGACATTAACTTGAAACAGGAATCACGAACTTTGATATTAATGACCTCGTTTATTATTGGATTGGTCTACTTGAGAAAGATTTTATTTAGAAAGAAATATATAATGGGTTAAATGGGATGGGCCATTTTCTAAGTTTCCTCTTATTAAAGATCTGTGTATACGGGAATAATTGCTGCTTGTATAGGAATAATTTTATATTTATCTTATTTTAAAGTAATACTCGCATCAGAGTTAAATCGCACCTGCATTTACTCAACTTTTCTTTAAAATATTCAGAATAAAATTTTGGGGGATTGATTTTCATCAGTTGTACCAGTTTATTTATAATATAGCTGTGTGTGTGTGTGTCACCAGTTATGGGGATGCGTTGGCGGTCTTACAGTCAAGCTTGGTCTGACTCCAAAGTATTCTTTTGGGTAATCCACTTTAAGGCTAGGTCTGGATGATAAACTGGTTGTTGCTTAGTAAAAGAAAGGACTTGGAAGAAAAATCGCGGTTTTGTAGGCTTTAATCATGACTTAGGGTTAACTCAATTCATGCAACTGAGAATGTTGAGTTCTCCGTGGTTAGTGTGTGTGCTCACGTCTTTGGATGACTATAAGTGTTAATACTCATGGTTTCTTGTAAGTCTCCTTCTGCGGCAGATTGTTGGGACTATAAGCAGACGCATTCAGGACGGGATACGGACAAATAATAATAATGAGGCTAATAATATACTACTCAGAATGAGAATAATGAATAAAGAGAATGTTTCTGCCAGCTTATTTATACTAGCGCCAATTAATGGGACGTGGCTGCGCCTCTCTTAATCTGAACGTGGGGCGGAGCTTATCGGATCATCGGATCAAAGGTATGTGCGTGTGTTCCCTGCAAAGACTGCTGTGCGGAGCTTGTTTGGTCAAAGGGTGTGTGTGTATCAAGACAGTATCTAATTTGGGAACTTAGCCGTGCTTATCAACCAACATTTATAGCAAGACTGATTTTATCTTTCAGAGGTCCATGTAAACTCTGGCGGGTCAGATCAGATTCCGTTTTATGTGTACACAGTTGTTTCAATCGACTTTGTTATCTCTGTGGCCAGACCTTCAGCTCCCATCTAGTTCCCAATGTATGTTTGTTTGTACGTTCGAGTGGGAGCGCAACGATTTCACTTGCCTTCTTACAAAAATACTCTGCTTTACATTGATGTATATTAAATTATAATTTAATATTATTTCAAAGTATTTGTTTTGTCTTACATTCATTCATTATTACAAGATGGTATATTATTTCAATGTTCGATTTGTGTGCCTAATTTCAAGATTTTATAGGGCAGAAGGGGTGCTCATTTGTGAGATTCCTTGTTGGCTCTACTCCACCTTTCAATTGGGCGTTACGAAGACCCCCCTCCCTCCAAAACATGAAGGGAGGGGGGTTCTTTGATTTCTAATATACACACTCTCGGAGGTAAGCAATTTCTTGCATAAAAATAATTGCTACATTATTTTCATGGCTTTGATGTTTATATATATATATATATATATATATATATATATATATATATATATATATATATATATATATATATATACTTATTATTTCGGGGTCTTTCTACCTTTTAAGTAAACCCTATGACTATAATATATGTTATATTTCGGTTCACAAGTGAAAGTTCATTAGTCTTATATAGAAATATGTACAAAATATTGAGGCGTGCGAACAATTTAACCCTTTTCATGATAGTAAACCGTGGCAATGGAGTAAATGCGTATATTTTATATCTTGAGATCACTCTATTTTACAATGTAACCTATTTCAAAAATAAAAGAATGACGGATCTTTAGCAAACGATACCAGTCTCCCTGATCGCGTTAAAATTTCCTGCTTATCATCGTTCCTTCCGGTCCCTGGAGATGTTTTCCTTCGATTGTCCTTAACGCTATTGTTTTCTGTTTCATTATTGTCTTCATGACGCAAAGTGCAAAAGGTCGTTCTTACATCTCTTCTAGGAATCTTTGATTGTCGCTTATCATTCACTACATTACCATTATTTGAGAGTGGGAGCTTCGCTGGTTGTAACTTGTCTACTGAAACAGGAACTTTTTTGCGAGTAGGGAATTTCAACTTGTAGACTTTGTCACCGCGCTCAACCACCGTGAAAGGGCCAGCATCTGGCGCCTTTAACGGTTTGCGAATACGATCGATTCGCACCCACACATACGTTGCCTCACGAAGAGCTTCGGGTATAAAAAGTTTGAGTACCGAGTGTAGGTGTCCTTCGAATACCTGTGTAATGTTAACTTGTGCCATGGTTCTGGCTAACTCTTTAATGAATTTTGAATCTGTTTTCGACGATGAGGATCAAACCAAGGGTTTTGGACACAATAGTGTAGTCCTTGTAATCGCTGTGAAAGGCGAAAAAATCTGGGTCATTAGGAAGGGAGCGAATGCTCAAAAGGATTATTGGATGGGCCATCAGCTAACCTTGTCGACAGGCCATTATGGAACAATTCAGAGTTCTGTATGCTCTTTCCGCCATCCTCCTCCTGGTTGCGTGGTATGCCGTGGTGCGTAGACGATGGAAACCAACGAGGGCTGATAATTCTTTGAAAAATTCAGGCTTGAATCGGTCTCCTCTTTCGGTTACCACGTATAATGGGACTCCATATCTTGAAATCCATCCATCTAAGAAGGCCAAAACAACCATTGCAGCACCAATGTCCGTAATCGTTAATGCTTTGATTCATCTTGTAGCCTAGTCAAAGTACAATAGGAGATACTGGTTATGCGACAGGTAGGATTGCCAAGGCAAGGTACACGGTAGTAATGGTCCGACGATGTAAATGTGCACGTTCTTGAATCTTGAAGAGGGAATATTAATGGGCAGGATTGGAGATTTCGTGCTTGATCGACCTTGGAGGACTGACATGAAAGGCACTCTCGTTGTCCAGGAGCGAATATACCTGTCCATATTAGGCCCAAAATATTGAGACTAAATTAGACGGAGGGATTCTTTAATTCCATGGTGAAAAAAATTGATTGAAGATAGTTATGCATGCTGTAAAGACGAACGGTCGTGGGGATCTTGATATTACTTCACATCACAGTTGAGCTCCTCCAGGAAAACAGAAGATTTCAGTGGTGACTGTAGTTCTTTTGTTTCTTTATCGTTATCCTGCGCTGCTGCCAAAGCTCTACGGTCAAATGAATCAATTTGGCCCTAATTGACGTTCCGTGATAGGCAGTCAGCAATGACCATGTTATGACCACGCACGTAGGTGATGTCGCTGATGTATTCTAAAATCGCCGTCTAGTGGCATTGATGCCTGTCTCTTTGGCACACAATGGTGACGAGAAAGCCGATACTAACGGTTTGCGATATGTGCATATGGTAACATGGTGATCCTCAATCATGTACCTGAAATGGATCACAACAAGATACGCTGTGAGGTGTTCCCTGCCGTATGTGGAGTATGATTGCTGTGTCTTGCTCAGTTTTCTCTAAAAAATGCCACTGGTTGCGGCGATCCATTCACAATCCGGTGAAGGACAGCACTTGCCGCGTATTGGGAGAAGTCCGTCACCATTTGATATGGTGAGTCATTAGGCAGGAGGTGACAGAGCTTGATGGAACTAATCGAGGCTAATTTAGTATTATTGATTGCTTCTCAAGAGGCATCGTTACATTGGAGGTCACGAGCTTTGAGTTGCAGACGTCCGAGATCGCTCAGCAGGGCTACAATCGCAGCAAAATTTGAAATCATCCTTTGATAGTACCCCAACATGCCTAAGTATCGTCGTAGTTCCTTATAGTCTTTTGGTAATGGTATGTCCCCAATTTTCTTCATTTTCTTAGCTGGAGGATGCGAATTCCAGTAACCGAAATATGATTCCCTAGAGAATCAATCTCTTCTTTCGCTAATTCGCATTTCTCCAGGGAAATCTGTAAACTGTTCTCAACCGAGATTTTGAATAATTGATTTAAATGATCCAAATGGTTGACTAAATTGTGCGAAAATATCAGGATATCGTCTACCTATAAATAAACGAACTCCTCTCCCCGAAACAAGTTATCCATGTGACGTTGGAATCTGCAACTTGCATTCCTGAGGCGAAAGGTTAACTTCATATGCTTCCAAAACTTCAAACAAAGAAACTACAGCACTCTTCTCTGTGTCCGATGCGTTTATTGAGATCTGATAGTAAGCAAAAACCAGATTCAACCGAGCGAAAATTGTTTAACTATAAGGTAGTATGCTACACTTTGTATTTTCGGTAATGGATATCTGCCTGGCTTCGTGATTGAATTTAAGTGCTCGAAAATCGCCGACCACCCTGTACTTGCTCGGCGACTTTTCAGGACCATGTGAATTGGGGAAGCCCACGGTGATTTCGATGGTCACACAATCCCCTCCTTCAATAGTGCTTCGAACAATGCTTTGTCAACTTATAGCTTCCCGATTAAAAGAGGTCTTGGTCGCGCGAATGTTGTTAGTGCACTGCCGGTCTTGATTGCATGTGTCACGGAGTTAGGCGATGGCGGGGCGAAATTAATGCGCACGGGGCTGTACAAGGTCTCATACTTATCTAAAACATCCGTGCGCTTGGCGGTATATGCTGGAAGTCATTAATTATAATTATTGTTACTGTAGACTCCCAGGATTGTTTTACTTTTGACTTGAACTTAGTTTAATTATCGATAAGGACACTGCGCGCACAATCCACCAAAAGATTAAAGTGCTCAAGAATGTCAACCCCTAATAATGTCGATCAAATATGGCCACGCTAAGAATAACTATATCCGCGTGTACATACTTCGCCGTCCACTTTTATTTGAACACCATTAGCTGTTGTAATATTCACACTAGATTTAAGTAATCCACCCGTTCACACCAAATTAATCGAAAATATTGACACACTTGCCCTCGTATCAATAAAAAATTCGCACCTTATTTTATCTACTTTCGCGGCGACGATGAATTTTGACGGCATGTCAGCAGTCACGCTTGTAATGGCATACCGGGCTAGTTTTCTTCTGATGGGACTGGCGAAGATGGCTGAAGGACGGTCACATTTGAACGTGTTTCCCTCTTTTCGGCAACCTGCACCAAGGCTTGCAGAACTTTGCCATCTCCCCGAAATATAAATGGGATCGACATACTACAAGTCTTTGGTTGCTACGAAGAGGTTGCAGTCCTATCGGTATACTACTGGGACTATATTCGTTACTACGCGTTACATTCATAACTGTTTCCATTAGGGAACACACCTATAGACACTGAGCGCGCACTTCCCGTATTTTGCACATTAATTATATGATTACCACAGCTATTATTTAAATTGAGAACCATCATATCGGGAAAAGATGTGGCACTACCTTAAATTATATCACTGTTATTATTAACGCTGAGACACTGTGCCCTATACAATGGCATTATTTCGTCCGCAAGCTATCCTAGCTGGGCTAGGGTTAGGTACTTCATAGTGGTGATTATGGGCGCAATGTTTGATGGCAGGGATTGAATAAATTTGAGCTTCATGAGTTCTTTTCCAAATCCTACCTGTAGAGCAGTTCTCCGCACTTTCTTCAGGCTAATTGATGGTCGGCCAGTGCGTGTGGAGGAGTCAATGAGCTTCTAGAATAGCTCCGATTTGGCTCTTTCGAAGAGCCCGATTACTTTGGTCCTTAGCAGCTGGTAATTTGGGGCAGACAAAAATGTAGCTATAATTCGGTCGACAGTCTTGGTAAGTAGTGAGGCCAAGACGTGAAAAAGTTTGCTTCCTCCTTATTTATCCTCGATATATGATAATGGGCCTCTACTATCTTAGACCAACCTGATACTGCCGTTTCTTTAAAGATTGGTGGCTTGATAGTGATGGTGTTCACGATTTTAGTTTTCTCCTTTTCCTGCTTTCTAATGGTCCACTGCGTCAAAATTTCTCTCGGATACGTTTTTGTTTAGTCGAAGGGGTCACCAGTTTATAGGTGTGTGTGCCACCAGTGATGTGGGTGCGTTGGCAGTCTTACAGTCAAGTTTGATCTGACTCTAAAGTGTTTTTTGGTGTAATTCAATGGTAGAATGGGTTCGAATGGTAACCTTGTTGTTGCTTGGCAAAAGAAAAAACTAGGAAAAAAAATGTCAGTTTTGTAGGCTGTAATCTTGGTTTAGGGCTACCTCAGTTCGGGCAAGTGAAATTTTTGAGTTTTCCGTGGTTCGTTTGTGTGTTCAAGTCTTTGGCTGACTATCAGTGTTAATACTGAGTGTTTCTTGTAAGTTTCCTTCTGCGTCAGATTGTTGGGACTATCACCGGACGGATTCAAGACATATAATTATAAGGCTAATAATATACTAATCAGAATGAGAATACTGAATAATGATAATGTTTCTGACCGCTTACTTATACTAACGCCAATTGATGGGGCGTGGCTTCTCTTCTCTTAATCTGGACGCTTATCGGATCAAAGCTGTGTGCGTGTGTTCTCTACTAATAATGCTGGGCTGAGCTTGCTTGGTCAATGGTTGTGTGTGTATCAAGACAGTATCTGACTTTGGGCACCTAGCCGTACTTATTAACCAACATTTATAACAAGATTGATTTTATCTTTCTCGGGTTCATGTAATCTCTGGAGGATCAGATCAGATTCCGTTTAATGTTTACACAGTTGTTTCCACAGCCGTTTCCACCGACTTTGTTATCTCTGTGGCCAGACCTTTGGCTCCAATATGTTTTTTAATGTATATGTGTTTGTATTTTCGCGTGGGATCCCAGCGATTTCACTTGCCATCTTAAAAAAAATACTCTGCCATATTAAATTGTAATTTTATATTTTTTATAAGCATTTGTTTTGTCTTACATTAATTCATTATTACAGGATGGTATATTATTTCAATGTTCGATTGTGAGGTTTCTTCTTGACTCTACTCCACCTTGCAATTGGGTGCTACAATATAATAGTGCCTTCAACTCTAAAAGAATTTAAGAATGATTAGGCACATTAAAGCAAATATTCACGCTCCAGTTTGATGCCGTTATTGTTTATGTTATATATCCCGATTTTTACTCACCCTACAATTAAAATTTACACTCATTGTGAAAAGTATGAGAGAGGAAAATTCCGTCCAAAGAGCCTTGCTATTAACCACGAATGGCACAGAAACGTTCCTTAAGAGCAACACGCAAAAACGATCCATAATTCTTGTGGTAGTTATCCATTTGGCTATCTATCATTGTAAAGACTATGTGTCATTGATCACAAGTAAAGAAGTGGCTTGGACACCATCACCACATATGCATGTGGGTCTATGGCCTTGAAACTTCTTTAATGTTAATCCGCTCGAGAATGTGCGGTTGGTCCATAAAGACGAGTTGAGAAGAAGAAAACTGCAGAATCATGCCACCCCAACCGTTATTAAGCCAAGAAGAGGAAACTATCACTGAAAGTTTAGTTCAGAATTTAATGCTCAACTAAAACCAATGGCAGAATTCTCTTGTTTTTTCTAAGGACCCTATACATATAATTTTAATGGTTCCATACGATGACCTTGGAACATGTAAAATATATAGTTAAATATTCTAAAAAAATCATATAAAAACCCCTAAAATTTTCATTTACCAATCTATTGGTCATGAATATATAGATTTGATATTTATTTCAATTTTCATTGTAATTTCTTTCTGATATCATAGCGTTGAAGTTTCAGTTGATCAGCGAACGAGAGCGACGGCCGAACAGTGACCGCACACCCTCTTTCCTACATGATTCTATCTTAGTGATTGTCTATAATGCGTGAGCAAACACCTTATTTGGCTGCAGTTTTTTGAGAAATAAAAGTATTCACAAAATTTACGCCCTTCCCTTGTCCTACGATCATTCATATAACTCTTTATAACTAAAAGAAATTACACCCCTATATGATTACACTATTACGTATAACATCCCTATATGATTACACTATTACGTATAGCATTATGTACACCAATGAACGAATACCTTACGCTTACAATGAGATCTATTAAACCCCTCTACGATTTTCTGGAGTTTACTACGCCTTAACTATTTACCACAAGAAAGAAGAAATAATACATTAAATTTTAAGTTGCCTTATATGGTATTTAAATACCTCTCATGGGAAATAATAATTTGGATCTCAGGGTACTTTAAAACTTTATTTTTTTAATTCTCAATTATTTGGGAATATAACGAATAAAGCTAAAAAGCACTTGAAAAACACGTTTTATTTTTCTTGTGAAACATTTTTTTGTTTCTTACATTCCTCATACTACTTTTGCAATTTAGTTTTTAAATAGAATTTATAAAATATTGACCCATTTTATATGAATTAAACTAACTTCTTGGTGACGTATATCAAGTGAAAAAACTTTTGAATACTTTTTTTAAAAATGGCTAAATCATTATTTCATTTAGAGGCACGCAAATCTAGTATATAACTAGGAACATAATTGCTCTATTATCCCTATGCATACAAAATAAACTGAAAGCGACGAAGTCATTTTATCAAATTTTTCTCTAGAGAGATCCGTTACGAAATTAGTGATTATGAAAACTTTAGATGTGCAAGAAACCAGCTTCTTTTATAGAGTTATATTGATACTGAAGGTTCAAAATTATCCCCCTTTTGGAAAATTGTAACCATGAAGAGTTAGAAATGCCTATATTTTAATTATTATATAAAATTTGAAGTAAGATCACAAAATATTATTAAAATGATAAATGCCATTGGTAATCATATCAGTTTTCTTGGTAAAAAATCCTCCGTAAATTATGGAGTAGAGAGTCAAGGAGACTGCAGTCAAAGGTACGATGGCAACTGTATAGAGAGATTCTGGAAAGCTCTATCGGAGTGCAATGGATAGACCCTGAACGATTTGCTTTAGATACGCTTGCTCATGATTGTCGATCCAATACACACGTACATAAATTTGACGATCATCCGATTAAATACTCCATTCTTGGAGATTTCTTTGCAGACATTTCTGGTCTAGAACACTCAAGTTGTGTTTTCATTCTTCCTTCATGTGCCCCTTCTCTTTGTATAACACTTATGAATACTATTTATATTACCAAAGATAATGAAATAATTTTATGGTAACTTTCGGGTACTTAATCTGAATATGGCATCGAATTTGCAAGATTAGCTCAAAATCTTTAGTTAATGGAAGCTCCCATATTTGAGAAATAACCTCGCTCATCCTTTTGAGTCCATGTCATTTTCTCGATATTTATTAGTTTCGAGAGTAATTTGGGGATTTTATTGCTTTAATTTATTAATATTAAATTCGTGAATAAATTATATTTTCACTATAAAACATCAGAATCTTATTGATAAAATAAAATGATTTAATACTATTGGCTAATTATGTAAGCATATTAATGTAATAAAAATAAATCGTTCGAAAACGCTGATTATACAATTTCCTTTGGTATCTTTTAGCAAGACAATCAGCTCGAACGCTCGAGCAATAGACTATCATTATATCTCTCCCATCTGCCTTCATACCTTTCACTCATCTTTTATTTTATGGATGGAACATCTCTCCCTTTTCCTCACAAAAGCCACCAAAATTCTGTCAAGCAGATATGGGCAGGATGGGAGGGGGGGGGGGAGAATGGTGATTTCTTTTTAAATTATTAGTTTGTTAAAGATTTTGCTGCCCCAAGGATCATGTTCTCTCTTAAAGCCCACGCCAGTTTTGCTAATGATATTCTTTTGATCATGTTTTGCTCTACTATCCTGAAAAAAGACGAAAAAAGGGTAATTTATGTATTCGTTTTGCTCTCCAAGCAAGATATTCACCATCTTTAGGTCAAATGAGATAAAGCATTGGTGCCTATGATTAAAGAGTATCTGTAAGACCGATTATAGATTATCATCGCTTTCTTCAAGTTTCATTGTGTAAGTAATTAGTACACATGCATAACGGTCACCATTCTGTAATAAAACATATTTCAAGCTTTCTGATGAGTTTTGTATCAAAAGCAACTAATTTTCTGGTTGATATTCTAGTTTATCAATTTGGATAAATAGTTCATAGATTGTACTGCAGTAGACAAGTTCTTGACCCTGGCTAAATAATGATGAAGAATCTTCTCTCTTTTTTTTTGTATCAGATCATCAAACTCTTTTGGGAAAAACTGCTTAACTCTTATTGAACTTTTTTTAATATTCACAGTCAATGCTACTAACTTTGCTATACTCCAAGTCCTGTAATACCTCACAATGGAAAGGCAGCCAGTAATTTAACACTGGTACAGAAATTTCTTCGCTGTGTCAAAGGTAATCTTGCTAATTACAAATTATTGTACACACATTTGTTACTTGTGGTGATTGAATTTTTTCACATTCACAGCACAAAACCTCCAAATTTTGTGGTGGCTTTGCTATTCTCTTCATACCATAGGGACACCAAATTAAAAATAATTCCTTTTCCATTTTATACCGCCGAAAGCACTTCACACATGATTTGCAAAGTTAAGGGAGCCCATGACTCACCTACATATCTTAGCCTCCAAACTTCACCTGGAAATAAGAAAGATATGCTAGTTTTACCAAGTCAGTAATTTTTTGAAAAATAAACTGCAATAACATGGTTCTGAAATACGATTAAAATAGCTATGGTTTGCTTCTTCCACACTGCATTGGCCTGGTTTAGCGCGTGCGCTGGTATATTCAATGAAGAATTAAACTGTGAAAATTCACATATCGTCTTGTTTCGGAAAATCTGAGAAGGCTCTTTTGTAAATACATTTTTAATTTTAGCTTTCTCCATTAAAGTCAACATTCAGGGTAATTAATCAAGATCATTTTTCTTATTTTGACGGCAAACATAGCGTAATTTTTCGAGATAAATATCACCCAAACAATGATAACTAGGTTGTTGTTATTGCTACTTAAAACTAAAAAAATTAACACCAACGAGTTAATATCTGACAAATGTTTTGTAAGAGCTGATCTGTGAGTAAACTGGTAAAAATGAAGAAAGCAAAACTGTAGCATAAATAAACGCAGGTGGATTTGAGAGGCCACAAATCCATCGGGACTCTTGTAGCTCCTCCTCCTCCCGGTAGTATTCGAGTTGTCTTTACTTTAATATAGTTACGTTTATTAGACTAATTTTGGTTAAGTTAGATAGTAACACATTATGTTAAACTAATTTAATCTAACATAATCATCTCACTTGAAGAGAAGGTAACTCGAATAACGTTGCGGGTGAAGATCTACAAGAGATTCGTTAGGTTTATTCACATTTCATGAATATTTTTATTTTCAAACACTTCCTATTTGTCAACAAGAAAATAAAGAGGCATAAACGAATATTGTGCATTAGAGAGCGGTGATCTAAAAATGAAGAAGCCCTAGTTTTCGAGATAAGAGATATGCTTAAATTATTTTTTTGTCTAAATATTGCTAACTTTACTATTTTACATTATTATTTTAATTAAATAAAATTATATCTTAATAAGTTTAACGCTAGTGTGCACATTATTTTATTATTTCTTTACAAAAGCGTTCGGCTGTATTTATGGCGAATACACCAAATAAAACTAGAGGAGAATTATCACTTGCTCTCGCTGTTGAAATTACAATGGCTTGCTTCCTCGATACCGCATCGGGCATGCCTGAGGGACGCTCCTCAGCAGCGCCAATAAAGTGGCTGCATCAAATTGACCGATCTAAGATCTCTAAAATGTCAATTGGCTATTTTAGCAGTACCTATTGTCGCCTCAGGATACAGAATCGAAACCTTTGGCCTTCGTCCGGTGGGTGGAGGGTAGCTACTGTGATTGTAACGGGAAATATTCTCTCTAGAGAAGGGGTTGGAGGCCTAATTTGAGCCTAGGCGGGAGGCGAGCCCATTGAGCCGCCAACTCTGCGAGGGGAGGGCCCGAAGTGCGAGGAACGTAAAACCCGCAGAAGGGTTCCGAAATTGCGTGGAAGTTACCGTGCTCGTAGGCCTGGAAGGGGCAGGAGAATAAGATTCCTGCTTAACATTTGAGGCATAATACCTCTTAGGTGCTTAGTAAGACAGGAGCAAAACCTCAGTGTAGTAGTGGCAGTATAAGTACCTCTGCGGCAGTGGCACCAATGCATACACACGGTAACGATATCAACGAGCACAAACCGACTCAGGAAGCCTTCATCCTATGCTCGATCGAAAACATTCCTTGGTCGTCAAACGTTTTCTTGACGACTTATAAGAAATAGCCCGCAAGTTCCATCGCATGAACCACGCTTCTAACGAACTTCATGCTAGATTGCGGTGTCACTATCATCGGTGAACCATTGAGTGTCAAAAAAATACTATTAATGGCCGCCTAGGAAAGGTACGCCGCATTTCCAGATGGCTCCTGTCCGAGGAACGGGGGAACTAAGGCTCTCTTATAGTCAATTTAACTAATGCTATTCTTTGATTGAAGTTGTGGCCTTTAGCAAACATGCTGCCATAAATAGAACAAATAAGTAGAAAGCGTTTAACGCCAGCAAGCTAAAAATGCAAGATAGTCTCTTAATTAGTGGCCGTGACATAATAGAGGTCCAGCTCTATTGGTCTTTTTCTACGTCTTACAACCCGGGGGTGACTCGGGGCGGGACGTGCCGGTCTTAGCCTGGTTGTTGCCGAAACGATAAAATCAGGCTGATCTGCCTCAGCCAGATCCTTGTCCTAGATGGAGAAGATCTTCTCCGTCAAGGGGGGGACCAGGCGGGAAGGAGGTCAATCTTCTTATTGGGAGTCTTCATCGGGGGCCAATGCTGCATGAGGAGGCCTTAACACAGGGGCGGACCCAGAATTACTATTTGCCACTAACACCATGTTCGCCCCCAATAAAAACTACCAGCTGTGGTGGACGCAGCTCCGGGATCATCTCAACCTCAGGAGAGGTGTCCAATTTCCCCCACCAAGAATTTGAGTATCCCGACCAGGGACTCTTTATCGATTGCCCTTCACTAATGTAAAAGGGGCCAGCATGCTGACCTCCATTGGGAAGAAAAGGGCAGAGAGCATGCTGGGTCGCATCAAATTAACAAAGATCGGATCAACAAGGTGCCTCTGAAAGGCCAAGTTGACTTTATCTACCATTACACTTCTCACTCTCCCATCCGGGGCAGAAACCAAGCTGGCGCAACAACCTCTTATAACTAGTTATTGGGTGCCCCTAAAAAAGCAAAAGAGGCCACACTGCAAGTTGAGAGACGCCTAGAGGCAATTCTCTAAAATGGAGTATCTGAGGAAACTCCCGAACCCGTAACAATTGAAAAAAGGGAAACACAGTCTCTGCTAGAAAGATCTCTAGAGGGGCCCCGGAGAAAACAAAGGGTAGACCACCTCCATCACAGAGGTACAGCTGTCCGGAGGCAGCTCTGAAGATGACAATGGGGTCTACAATATGAAACTCCATTCAAGTTAACTCGATGTCAGAGGGAAATGGAAAATTTGCGAAAACAACCTTGGACTAGGTTACATCTCGAATATCTAGTGATTTGAGACATAATCCGCACGTTTCACCTGGAAGCGATTCCTACTGTGGGTGTTGTGGTATTTGCACAAGGCAAATCTCACCGAATAACGTGTAAATTAGGACGTGTAATCTAAATATATGTACAAGTGGCGAGATGGAAACTCTTACTCTGAGAACGTTCAGACGAAATCGATCTCCAGACTCTATCACGCAAAGGAAAACGCTCCCACTTCGGACACACCTGAGGTTACTTACTTAATAAATAATTATTTTTCCAACCTGCTATCGGTCTCTTTTCTCAGAGCTTGAGTATAAAATATTACAGGCTCTCTTTTGAATTTTTCCAATTGCCGAAAATCACTTTTAAGGAAAACTTACTTGCAGTCTATTTCTCATCTCTGCGACGCAAATGAACGCACTTACTCCCCCACTTGCGGAAACTTCTCCAGACGAATAATTTCATGGTTGCTTCGCCTTGCGGGTTTTTTTTGTAATACTCCTCGAAAATGAATGCGATGGGAAGCTTTAAGATACATTAATGTGTCGAGTGAAGGGATTAATGAGAGGAATATACATAGTTTGCTGGCATTTTCATTCTGCTGTTAAAATATTCAATTTTATAATTCATGAATCTTGTGATAATTTTGTTAGGATTTAGGTTGTTTCTAAAAACATGTATATTATTATATACACGGTTAACTACATATAATGGTTTATAGCTCTTACGAAAGATGTGTTTCCTAGGTGGTATCTAGGGTTAAGTATGACGGTCGCCAAGGAAGTTCAACTTATAAATTTTTATTTATTTTGCTGGTTTCGAATTTTTTTTAAGAACTTTTATAATACACCTACTTTGTCAAAGTATTTTGGGTTTATGAAATTTTTTAGAATTTTCTTATGACTAACCTTGTTCACTATTTATTCTCTTTCTTTGTTTTCGCCTTTATTTTACATTTAACTCTATCTTTATTCTTTCTCCACTGAGTGGATGTGATCTCGTTGGTCATTCTAGTTTTCTTAATTTTCATTACAAAGAAAGGTTTGTAGATAATTAATATGACACTGTATCTCCCAATAAATCCTATTCATTGGAGGCATATTTTCTATTTTTGGATCTAACCTTTAAGGTTTTCCATTTGTTCCATGTTAGCTCCCTATTGAATCGACTTCATGGCCGGGCGAACCATTCGGCCAAAATAGTGTTCCACAGAAAATTTCCTTATTTTCGAGCAATGGCGCCGCAATAAATTAACATAATCCGAAAATTTAGCATAAGATTTGAATGATTTGCATCGTTGATTTTCGTTACTCTTGGTGGAATTACGGAGAAGAGCGGTAATGGAAGATGTGAATATTGATTACAATGTCTAAAATTTTGCAGGCTGGAGTAAGAGGAAGAGGTTTAGGGAAAATTCCTCGATATAAATGATTTAAAATACAATTAATCGAAGTAACAATTATTTGAAATACAGTTATTAATATGGATAATTAATCAACCAACCAAACTGACCAAAGTATGAGCACTTTGTATAGTATCGATTTTGTTAAACTAAGCATTTTTCCGTATGGATACAGCTTTAGTTCCTAAAATGGTTGAATTTATGAATTTTTTGAGAGGAAAAAGAGTGGTTTTGGTAAAGATTTTTTTTAACACATTTACGATTTTATACTTTTCAAAGACATAAACGTTTAATTTTTCTCGAAATAATATTGCTATTTTGCTAACTTCGAATCTGTCTGCGCCATTATTGAGCTAGCTACTTCATCTTTTGCCTTGATTCAACCACCTAGACATCGGTTTTTAAGATCTAGAGGCGATTTGCGCGTGCGTCTTTTGGCGATATTTAACCAATGCGAATTTTTAATGATCTGCAGGCGCTTTGCACATACGTCCTTTGCCAATGAACCAATAGCATTAAGTGTTACATTCCCGTGAATTTTGAATAATTTACGGTGTATTATATTCTTAGTTTATATGGCATAATAACGTGCAACGACTGTATTGAATCGGGATTAAAAAATTCGAATGGGCGAAAAATCCAGTGCAAATCTTTCGGTTTGTGCGTTTCAGGGCACGTGACTTTCTATTACCCGCCTTCGAACAAGTGCTAGCCTTTGAATAATAAACTGTTTTCTGCGCGAAGCTTGGATTCAAATTAGAGGCATAACGATATCCTATTATGGACTTTCGGTCGATTGTGGGCAAAATATGCATTTCCGGGTAAAACGGGTGTTAGGTCTGAAAAGTACACATAAAACTGCATAAGAAGACACATTTTTAAATTCATTTGCGAAGATGTGTTAAAACAAATCGTTACCGTGGTTTCTTTTATAGATTTTTATAAGTTAAAAGTAAACAAGTACCAATTGCAAAAATTTTCGGAGGTACTGAAAATCGGGCAATTCCTAATAATAATGTGCTCGTAATTTTCGGTGCTTTTCATACTTAATGAGATAAGACAACTGGAAGAAAGTCTCCCATATGAACAGTATCGCTGCAATATAAGATAATTACAAAAATATTAGCTGCGATACGAATCCGTTCTAAGAAAGGGAAGAAATTACACTCGAAACAGTTGCTATTCATCAAACAATAAAACTTGCTAGAGAGAGAAAGAGACTTCCCTTATTACTTTCTGATTGAATATATTAACAGTTTAAAACGCCTAAATTATGTTAATAATTATCGGCATCGTGCCAAAAGCAAAAAAAAATCAATGTATAAGACTACAAAATTGATATTTCTAAAATGTGTAAAGAAACCCCAAACATTCTATGCGCATGAAAATAATAGAAAATTGATTCAAGATTCTATGGGTAGATCTAAAAATAAAGAGGGAAAATTGGTTATCGACACAGGAGCTATTGTACAAATCATAAATCGGTAGTTTTCTGAGTCGTTTACGTTGGAATACATATGGATGTATGTCATATTCCTCTTTCTCTTCGATGTAATTTATTTTAAAGAACAAAACATATTTGCTGATCTCAATTACTCACAGATCCAACTCCAAAATCATATATAAACTAATTGGAAAATATGAAATCTCCTGAGTCCAGATAAAATCTATCCAAAGCATATATACGAGATAGAAAGGAGTCAAGGTGCCACTTACCAATATTTGTAACAAATCTTTAGAAAATCTATTGTTCCTAAAGACTTTAAGTAAGCAAATGTTGCACCAATTTTTAAAACGGGGAGAAGAGTAGCCCCACAATTTATAGACCTATTAACTTAAACTCGGATGTCGGTAAACCGTTTGAGTTAATTGTGAGAGACAAAATCGCGCATCACTTAGATAAACATAATTAAAGATAGCCAATACGGATTCAGAATTCGTGGTTGTGTATAAAAATTTGTTAGAATTTTTAACCTTATAAAGGAAACATATGATCAGCATAAATTTAGATATTATTTACCGTCATTTTAAAATGGCGATCGATTCGGTTCCCCACAAGACACATTAAGAAATTCTTGGAGCACACTGGTTATGAGGTAGCCTATTGTGATGAATCCAGAACTGGCTTTCAGACTATAAACAAAATGCCGGTAAATGGAGAATCATCTGAGCGGTCTAAAGTAACGAGCAACGTACCCCAGCGCTCAATTTTAATTGATGTATTATTCATTTTCTTAGTAAACGTCTTAGACTCGGGTATATTAAGAAGATTTCCTTGCTTGTTTGCTGGCAATACTAAACTCGATCTATGAGAGGAACACAACTTAAACGAGATAATTAATTATTCCCTTATATGGCAGGTAAATTCTAATATCAATAAGAGCAAATTAATGTACATCGGCTGTCAAAAAGGAAACGTGTCAGAGGAATGAGATCTTGATGTATTAATTTCTGGCGCCTTCAAATTTTTGAAACATTACGTCCAAATCGCTAAAAAGGCAAATAGAACAGTTGGATTTAGTGCCATAAATTTAGAATATAAGAGTAAAGAAATATTAGGTCCATTGTATAAACCAATAGTTCGACTACAGCTGGAATTTACAGCTCAGTTCTGGTATCCTTATCTGCAAAAGGATATCGCTAAATTGGAAAAGAGTATAGTGAAAAGCGAGAAAGCTCATTCTCAAATTCTTAAGTTGCGAAACAAAACCCCTGAGGACAAACTTAAAAAAATGAAATTGCTCTCAAATGGTAAATGTCTTCAAAATTTTGAATATTTGCGTTAATATAAACTTTGACTCACTTTTAGAAAGCGCTGTAAACATAAACCGAACAAATGGTAATAAATTAAAACTGATGCTTTCTCAGAAAATTGTAGTGAAGTAACAACTTGCGAATGTAGTTCAAAGTACTTCAATCATTATTCTTAAAATTAAACCATTCAGAGAATATATCAAGTTTGCTTAATCTTTACGCTAAAGAAAATCCAAAAGCCTTCTCATCTTACCTTCTGCACTTTCTCTACGCCGAGAAATAAAGCGGACTTAAGTCTCTAACTACTCTTGAGATATAATTTTAGAAAAAATTCGTGACTATAATCAAACATGAGACCATATGAATATTGTAATGCATTTTATAATTTCTAACGCAGATTCTCCAAGGAAAATTTCAAAATTTCAAAACTAGGTTTTTCAAATATAATTTCTACAAGATTCACCCCATTTCATAAGTTTACACAAGATTACCCGCATTTTATAATTTATAAAGAAGATTCCCAGCATTTTATAAGTTCTACAATAGATTTCCCTGATCTTAAAGTTTCTTCACGATATTGCCCGAATTTTATAATTTATACAAGAAATTCACCGCATTTTATATTTTCTACACAAAATTCCGATTTTATAGTTTATACACGAGATTTTGTGCATTTTATGATATTTTACATGATATTTTCAGCATTTTATAATTTTTACAGAAGATTCACTGTAAGTTATTTTTTATAAAAGAGTTTTTCTGCGTTTATAATTCCTACAGGAGATTCACCGCATTTTATAATTTCTAAATCTGATTCTCATCATATTATGGATTGGGCAGTAGATTCTCCTTATTTTATAATTTCAACACGAGATTCCCCGCATTTTTAAATTTCAACCAAAGAATCTCATCAATTTATTATTTCTACGCGAAATTTTCCACATTTTATAGTTTCTAATTGAGATTCTCCACATTTTATAATTTCTTCAGAAGATTTTCCCGTGCATAATTTCTAAAGGTGATTCTCTGAAATTTATAATATGTACACGAAATTCACCACATTTTATAAATTCTACAAAAGATTCTCCACATTGTTTTATTTCTACACGAAATTTCCACATTTTATAGTTTGCACACGATATTCTCCATATTTTATAATTTTGACGGAAGATTCTCCCCTTTTCATAATTTCTAAACGAGATTCCACAGGTTTTATAATTTATACAGAATATTCTGCATATTTGATTATTTCTACCAGAGGATGTCCGCATTTATATAATTTATTCTCTGCATTTGAAAATTTTTACGGAAGAGTCTCCGCATTTTATTATTTCTAGCCAAGATTCCTAGTATTTTATACTTTCTATACAAGATTCTGCGCATTTTATATTTTATATTCAAGATTGTAAGGACCTTATAGTTTATATTTGCCTTACTTTGGAATTTCTAAGCGAGATTCCACTCATTTTAAAATTCTTATGAAACAGTCTTTACGTTTTATATTTTATAGGCAAGCTTCTGCATATTTTTCATTTATACACGAGCTTCAACACATTGTATAATTTCTACATATGAGAGATTATGCGAATTTTACAATTTATACGTGAGGTTCTGAACATTTTATAATTTCTTCACGCGAATCTCCGCAATTTATTATTCCTATAAGCAATTCTCCATTTTTCCTAAGTTATAAAAGAGATCAGAATTTTTAAATTTCTATACGAGATTCTACGCACTTTGTAATTTCTACGGATGCTTCTTTGCCTTTTATTTTTTGTGCGCGAGATTCCCGAGATTTAAAGTTTTGAGACGGGATTGTCCGCATTATATTATTTTTACACGAGATTCTCCGCATTTTATAATTTCTCAAAAAGATAATTTATATTTTATAATTTCTCCAAGAGATTCCGTGAGTTTTAAAAATTCCACTGAAGATTATCTTCATTGAATAATTTCTAGAAGATATTCTCTGCATTTTTAATTTCTACCAAAGCTTCTCCGCATTTTTTCATTTCTACAGAAATTTTCCCCATTTAACAATTTCTGTAAGAAATTCTCATATTTTTTCATCTCTATCCGAGCTTCTTTTTATTTTATAACTTCTACACGAGATTCTATGCATTTTAAGTATCTACCGGAGAATCTCAGCATTTTATTATTTGTACCTATGATTCTTCGCATTTTATAAAATCCACAGAAGATTCTCCCCATTTTAAAGTTTCTACGAGATTCCCCGCATTTTATAATTTTTACGAGAGATTATACGCTTTTTTATAATTTATATAAAAGATTCTACGCATTATATAATTTCTACCTAAGATTTTCCGCATTTTCTAATTTCTACACGAGATTTTGTGCATTTTATGATTTCTACACCAGCCTTTTAGCGTGCAAGAAGTAGAAGCGAGCGGCTTAAAAGATTCGCTTGAATGAGCCTTCCAAGACTCAGGATGGCCGAGTGAATTAGCTGCTGGCTAACAGTGGTCCCGCGACGCGGGGAGCTGTTCACAACTCACCTATGCAATTATTTTTTTTCTTTGCGCCCTTTCCTACTCTCCTTTATATACAATGGTGCTCAGACTTGGCAGGGGGAGCGTTTACCTCTGGATATCATTTCTAAACGGCGTTCTCTTCATTTCTTCAAATTACGCTTCGCTTCTAGGACTGGGGTTGTGTAGCGTGCGAGAAATGCAATCGAGCGCTTTAAAGCTTCGCTTGAATGAGTCTTTTTTGAGACTCAGGATGGTTGAGTAGATTCGCCGCTGGCAACAAGTGGTCTAGCGACGCGGGAAGCTGTTCGCAACTCGCCTGCGCAATTATTTTTTTCTTTGCCCCCTTTCCTACTCTTCTTTATCTACAGCCTTTTGCCATCCTATATTTTTTAAAGAAGGTTGCCAGAAGTTTATATTTTCCAAGCGCGATTTTCTGCATTTATGAGTAGTACGCGAGATTTTGCGTAATTCATTATTTCTATACGAGATTCTCCGCATTTTGTGATTTTGATAGAAGATTCTCATCAATTTATTATTTTTACAGGAGTTCTCCGCATTTTATATTTTCTACGCAAGATTCTCCGCATTTTAAAAATTTTACAGAAGATTCTATCCAGTTTATAATTTCTACACGAAATTCACCGCATTTTATAAGTTCTACAGAAGATTGTTTACACTTCATTATTTCTACACTAGATTCGATGGTTTTTATAATTAATACCGAAGATTTCTCCACATTTATTTTTTTGTCAGAGATTCTCTGCATTTTATATGTTCAACAGGAGATTTTCCTCATTTTATAATTTATATAGAAGATTCTCATCTATTTTATTATTTCTACAAGATATTATCTGCAATTTGTAGTTTCTCCGCGAGATGCTTCGCATTTTAAGTAGCTACTGGAGATTCTCAGCACACTATTACTTCTCCGCATTTTATAATTTCTACAAATATTATCCGCATACTATAGATTTTACAGTCGATTGTCTGCAGTTTAAAATTTCTACATGAGATTCTAAGAATTTTATAATTTCTATACAAGATTCCTCGCATTTAATAATGTCTACCCAAAATTCTCCCCTTTTAATAGTTTTAGGGAAGATTCTCCGCATTTTATTATTTCTACATAAGATTCTCTCTATTTTATACTTTCTATACGAGATTATCTGCATTTTATAGATAGTTTCTATTTGAGTTTCTCAGCACTTTATATTTTCTATTCGACGTATTTTCGAATTTATTCCTGAGTTTCTCATCAGTTTATAAATTTTCCACGAGAATGCAGATACATAGGCAAGATCAGAGACTTTTAGTTGCAATTGCAGAGTTTCGAGAGACTTTGTTTATAGAATTTTCTAAATCCTCTCCTGTGACTCAGAATGAGGTAGCTCGTCCGGTCTTAATAGTATATAAAATACTTTAACTCCTTAGAAGACATTTGGAAGCTACTAAGATGTATAAATGAAGACTGAAGCGAGGTCATTAATCTCTTTTGACACTGGATGCTATGGTGACAGTACCCACAACGGTCCAAGACTTCGTTGATGACATGAAGGTATGCGTTACCCCAGGTTTCAGAGGCAGTATGTTTGTCAATGGTTAACTTATCATCTCTTGCAAGGACGAGGTAAGGGTTGTAAGAGAGTGTGTCATTTATGCTCCCCAAATTTGTTAACATAACGTAAACCATTAATGAAAGACTCATGTACTTATTCTGATACTGGGTCCTCTAACGCAAGACTGCAACGGGCTATTAGGGAGGGTAGGGGACTTCAGTGCTATGCTTATCTACGTTGTACCTACATTTGATGTTTTTCTCTAATTACCTTCATTGAATCTTATAATGTCAATATAGGGCTTAATAATGGGATGGTATGTCTAGTTTCTCCTCTTAATTTACTGCACTACTCCAAACGAGCGTGAGATACTCAATTTACAACGTATTAAGGAAATTCTTACATATCGGCTGCATTGATACGTAAATCCATCAAGACTGCATTGCGCTTTCTGCAGAAAGTGGATATGAAAGGATCGTCTTTCGTATAATATATTAATTTTCACTTATTCCTTCCTCCATATATATATATATATATATATATATATATATATATATATAAATATATATATATAAAGAGAAATTGTATACAGAAAAAACAAATAAGAAATAAAGAAATAGAAGATAGAACAAAAGAGACATTATGATTATGGAATCCATGCCAGAAAAGTTGCGAGAACCGTCAAGGGATCGAGTAACAAGGGAATGTCCAGTGCATTACTTATCAAACCTTTAAACTATGTCTGCAGAAAATGAAAAGATGAAACAAGAGAAGAATGTGATTGTAATTGAAGACAATAATATTACTCTAATAACTATTAACCAAAGACACTGGGGGTACGCAACGACATTGAAATAGTCTACAAAACTAGGCGCTAAGGTAAGATATATTTAAGGAAACGAAGACAGCTGATCCAACTTCGATGGGTGCAGCTCTATTCATGCAAGAAAAAATATGTGGAAGAGGGAACATTTGAAGATAAAAATGTAAAGAAGATGGAAAGAAAAACAAAAGTTTAGGATGAAAAAATCTTCATAGCAAACACCGTCAATCCTATATGCGTGACCTAAATGAGAAGTAAATCTCTTCGGAACAAGCTCGTGCAAACAAATTCAAAAGTACGAAGAAAAGATTGAAATTGTGGAGAAGTTATTCTGATAATGACTAACTGTTTATAGCCTCACAATGTCACTTTTGATTCAAAGTGACCAGTAAATACTTTTTTTTTGTTATTAATGGAACAAACTAATTGCTTCCCCGTTTCAGTGCGAAGCAATATGTTAAAATGATTTCAGGTGGTTAGTAGAGTGTTAAATTATTCCTTTTCGATGTGTCTATTGATGACAGATATTCATAGAAGTGTCAAAATAACGTAATATAGGTTAGGTTACATGGTTATGGTTATATATTATATTGTTTTAAAATTGAAAACGATATTTTCAAGTTTTATTTTTAGAGGCAATAAGTTAAGGGCACCGAAAAAAATGGTAAAGACAAGATAACCTTCACTATATCCTGTAACTTGAATAATACTTGTCCTGGTTCCTTCATGAGTGCCTTTAAGACCAAATTAATTAGCAAACCTTTTGCTTAGTTGATAAAACGGTGCTTTGTGAAAACACACATGGTTTCAAAGAACCTCATAACCAAAATCCTTATTATTATAAAGAGTAAACACCCAATCCTGCCTCTTTATAGCGAGTTAAGAACCCGATCACATTTCGTTTCTCTATGCCATAAGTCTTTCATATATGTAGATATAGTTTATATGCATTATGCATCATTTCTGGCCTGGGTTAAGCTATGGAGAGATATTTCTAAGCTCAGGCCCTCACAAATACTCTCCATACACATCTATTATACACAATATCATTAATATGCCCCCTATTATTTTTCTCTAACAAACATTAATTCACAATGTAAGATTAAATTTTATGTGAATTTGTCCAATCCTTAACACATTGACACAAGTCTGTTGTCTTTTATTTTATTATATGCTCATTCCATCTCAGAACATACTCGCTTAAACCTTTAATTTCCCCCTAAATACAGTTTAGCCTTTCATCCCTTATTCTATGAACCATTCTTACATCCAGCATACATCTAAATGTGCTCCATTTATATTGGGGGCATTAATAAAATTTTAGAAATGATTATTAATGAAATAAATGAAGTGAATAAAAAACAAGCGCAAATGAAATAAAATAAAAGGTAACCAATTTCATGACAGACCTTCTTAAAACATTGTAATATGACCTTTTAAGTTATACGTATATCTGTATAGTTAAAATGGTTGTCTCTAAGTGAATAGAAAATATACATAAGTATATAGGTGTGTATAAGTATATATATATATATATATATATATATATATATATATATAATTCAATCCTACTAGGAAGCCAGAGGAACTTAGTTCCCTAAAACCATTGCTTCAATTTAAATTCAGCACTATTTAGGAGCAAGTCATATGAGATGACCACTCTGTCCTGTAAAAACTCATCTTTTCATTTATCGTCGTCTGGTTCTGTTCCTCCCTCTGCTGAATAAGAAGCTCCTGTATATTGGAAGCCCACTCTTTTGAAGAAAGGTTCCTTTGCGAGGGAGTAACCAACCGGTTTCTTCAGCTCGTTAAGAGATTCCCTCCAACTTAGGTTCCCCTCTGTTCTAATAAATAATATGAACGAATCTTGTGGGAACTTATTTTACCCTCAAGGAATGATTAAATCAGATATGAATAAAAACGCCCATGTATTACCACAATATGTTTTAAATTGGTTTTCCATTGTAAAGTCCTCTTTTATTTTGGCTCAACATAGTTTCAGAAATTGTCATATTTCAAAGTTGTAAACGGTAGTTTATCTCAGAATTATCGAAAGACAGACCATTTAGTAGTTTGATATGTGACCTTTCGAAAACTTTATAAATTGTAAAAAATTGATTTTAAAGTGATAATAAAACTAAAGCAAAATCACTTCTGTTTGGTCCTTATCTATTGATAGGACCCTGAAAAGGCAATGCAGAGTTCCTACTGTTTGATTGCCGTTCGTGACCACAACTATGTCAGGCTTCAAGAAGTCATCCTCAGGCAAGGCTCACGCTTGTATCCATAATAACCGTTGTGCGAACCTATCTGAAGCCCCACCACTTTAAAAATGACCTCTTCCAAATCACAGAGCCATTCCAGTTGGCGACCATGACCCCTACCCATTTTGAAATCCAAATAGAATTTTAGTGCCATCACTGTCAATCTTTCTTTCTTCCTTCCATGGCAGTAAGATTGGCACCGGCATGATCATATACAGCTTCCTAGCACATTACATACTCACTTCCTTATCGCTCTTTCTCAATGTACAGACTAAGGACAGTAACCTCAACATTCTTAAATTTAAACACTATCTTCTTACTCTTTGTTTCATTTACTTTTAGTCATCACCTCTCAATTATTCTGTTAAACGCTTCAATCAAAATGCCGAAATTGCTCTCTTTAAGAGCAATTTCAGCTTCTACAAACATAAACCGCACCCATACCTCACCCTCCCTTCTAATCTCATAAGTGTGTTTCTTAATCACACTCGCACCTTTTTCAGGAGTACATCCATTACTATATAAGTCAAGCAACATTACACATCTTTGTAACACACCACATCGTATATCTCTCCACTTACTACGACCATATATCATCAGAATCTATACCTTACTTTTAACATAAAACATTTTCACTCTAGTTTACTACTTAATCCACATATTTTTAGCACCTGCAATATTTCTTCCTTTTTAGAAGGATTTTATGTTTGCTTGAGATACATAAACCACGCATATATCTCTTATTTCTTGCTATTCAGCCAGCTCAGTTGCTACAAACACATCCATAAAGAAAACTTCTTTTGGTGTCGTCTCTTTCAAACTTCTTTTAAAGCAAACTCTTATTCATAACACGATCCTTATTTGACTTTAGTCGAAATGCTATGTTTTTTTGTTATTTTTATTAGTCCTTAATTTCATGATGTGAAACCTGCATAGCACGTTTCACATCGTCCCTCCACTAATAAATATTCTGCTTCATCTTTACAGTTAGATCGCTTTATTAAATTTTCTTAACCTTTTCGCTATCTCCATGCACATATTCAATGTCCCATGCTCTCAACTCGCATGAGGGTGGCCCAGCACCCAGAGCCGTCTAAAACTAGATTGAGACTACCTGTTCTTTATTTATTCCAAACTTTTGGATTTTAGCCTTTTTTATCGCCACTGGCTATCGGTTAATATCGCAGGCTAGTTGCCAACTAGTTTTCATCCAATCATTCGTTTTAGCGGCTGGGTGATATTTACCTCTTCCTCTTGGCTTTGTTTTGGGCGGTAGTTGAAGCCTTATGCTACATACCAGCTTTCTTTTCGTTAGCTGACAGTGAATTATTTGGTCTTTGAAGATAAAAATACTTTACTTACGATATAAGATGCAATAAATTTTGGCGAAGAAACTACTCTATCAAATATTGAAATAACCTGAATGAGATCAGTTTTGAACTTAAGATTTAAAATTTCAAGAATTCCGGGCTTACATAAAATCCATCTGATCTACGTTAAATGATCAGCAAGTTTTAAAACTGCCTTTTATAATTTAAAAAAAGTCTATCATCCAGGAAGTAATTTCGAAGGAGTTCAAAGAGGCAAATGTAAAACCAATTTTCAATAAAGGCATGAATTGATCCAGGAAATCATTAACCTATCTACTTTACTCCGGTCGTTGTTAAACTCTTGGATTCCATTATTAGACATATGATTGTGGCGCATCTCGAAACAAGAAAGCCTTTAACACCGTTCCACATAAAAGACTTAATATAAAATCACACGAAATAAGGGCAGCGTACTAAAATGGATTGGGCAGACTTGCTGGAAAATCCTATGTAGAATTGTTTTCGGTGTAAATAGTTCTTCCTTCGCATCATTCTCTAGCGACGTTTCTCATGGATCTGTTCTTGGACACTTGATTTTGTTAATATATATATATATATATATATATATATATATATATATATATATATGTATATATATATATATATATATATATATATATATATATATATATATATATATATATATATATATATATATATTACCTAGGCGACGACGGGTATCTCTGCTGGTATATATATATATATATATATATATATATATATATATATATATATATATATGTATATATATATATATATATATATATATATATATATATATATATATATATATATATATATATATATATATATATATATATATATATATGAAATGAAAAACTCACAAAGTATAACGTGAGGGTAGCAAATGAATGCAATGTCCCGCAGGAAAAAATGAAATGGTGTTTCCAAGTACTTTGGAACTTTATTAAGTTCCTTATCAAGGATAACTACAAGAAATACTATTATATTAGAGGTATATATATACGAAAGAAAAGTATAAAAGACCGCCTTCTTGTAGTTATCCTTAATAAGGAACTTAATAAAGTTCGAAAGTACTTGGAAACACCATTTCATATTTTCCTGCGGGACATTGCATTCATATATATATATATATATATATATATATATATATATATATATATATATATATATATATATATATCATGTGTAAATAAATATAGATGCACATTGTTGGAAATTCTTATATTATTAGCAAAAAATATTTTTAATTACTGATTATTAGAATTTTTAGTTTGAAGGCAGATTCAGGAGAGGTGCGAACTCTCCCTATGATATAATATACTTAAAATAAGTAAACGTTTCACCGCGCGCTTCCGGCAGTTTACGCTCACCCGTGACTGACCGGTAATTATGAGCGACCGACGTTGTGTCTACAGAAACAGATCGAGCGTCTTATCTATTAGTCTATATTGTAAAAAAAGGGGATTAAAAAATACTTCTTGGTTTAGATATCCTTTTGTAGGGTTGGGATAGGTGGGGAATGGTGGAGGGGGAAGGGGAAAGAGGAGAGGGAGAAAGAGAGGAGGTGAGGGGAAGAGAGAAGAGAGGGGGAGAAATAGTAAGAGAAAGAGGAGGGGAAGAGAGAAAGGAGAGGGAAGAGAGAAAGGGAAGGAGGAGAGCAGGGAGATAGTCAGAAGGGGAGGGGGAGAGAGAGGGGGATAGAAGGGAGAAACAGTGGAAGAATTTGGCAGGAGCGATATGGAGAGTGGAGGGAGAGAGGAGAGAGTGAAGGCAGAGAGGATGGGGAGATTGGAGAGAGTGGAGCTGAGTGGGGGGTAGGGGCCAGGGGGAAGATGGGGAGGGTTAGAATGGGATTTTTTGATTCCTATAAATGGACAGATTTCATTTATATATATATATATATATATATATATTTATATATATATATATATATATATATATATATATATATATATATATATATATATATATATATATATATATATATATAGAGAGAGAGAGAGAGAGAGAGAGAGAGAGAGAGAGAGAGAGAGAGAGAGACAGACAGAGAGAGAGAGACAGAGAGAGAGAGAAAGAGCACTTGTAGGACCTCACTGTGAGTATGCGGTGCACTTATGCTCTTAATATATGCTAAAGGACCTTGTAATATTGAAACGCGTCCAGAAACGAAATTAGTTCTTGAACTTAGAAATAGGTCGTACGAAGAGAGGATGAGGCACCTCAATTTACTTTCATGGAAAGATCGGCATCTGAGACAAAAACGCGTCTAAGTATTTAAAATACTAATCATATTGACAATATAAATTATGAATCGATATTTCAGCTATTTAACCGATCAATAAACAGAAACAAATGTTTGAAACTAGTAAACAAAAGATTTCATAAAGTAATAGTAGTGAATTAGAATGGATGCCGAGGAATATCGACAAAAGCAATCCAATAAATACAATTTAGAAAAAAATCGATAAATATTGTTTTAAAATATAACCTCCGAGAAAGAGGAGTTGTCAAGCTAATTCTTAATCTTCTCTTTCTTTAACTATCCTGAACATTTGACTTCCACCCTGTCCTCTCTTCCTTGAATTGGACCTGAAATGTTGAATCTTTAGATGTTTGCTGGGTTGAAATTATGTAGCTGTTCATATTGATTGTTTTCCGGCGGTTAATATCGCAGGCTAGTCGTCAGTAAGCTTTCGTTCATTTATCTGTGCTGGATGATTCACCTTTCTTTCTTGACTCCGTGTGCGGTGCTGGTTTTAAGCATGCTTAATTCTTCCGACCCCTTTCTTTTCCTCATCACTTCTTTCCCGCACCCGCAAGGGGCTGTCAAGTGTAGCATGGGAAATCATGCTGCAACAAATATCTGCAGCCTTGTGTGCTTTGCCTGCCCCAATGCCTTCAGGAGGATCTGCAGATACATGGCTTCCACATATTTTTACTTTCTCTAAGTTGAACAATTTTTTCCCCAAGTTCTCCTTACAAACTTTCTGGCTGAACAAATTGACAGAACTTCAGAAAGTTCGCTATCACGAGTTATATTTAGCGCTGCTAATGAGTAGTGAAATAATTTCTTTTGTTCCGTAATATTAAAAATAAAGTTATATTATTCGACAAATAATAAATGAACTGGCCTGTAGTTAGATGCAGGCGAGTCTTCAAAACATTTTCCATACAACCATTGTGCCAAAAATGGTATGATCTTTGTCACTTGCATAATCTTCTAAGGGGAATCAATGATTGCAAATACATATGAACAGCTGGGAAATCGGTCGGATAGATAAAAAAGTGCAGCAAAACACTAAGACTGGTTAACGCTGGGCCAGATACAGCTGAAAATAACTATTTGAAAATTAATGGAGTCTGGTCACATAATTTGAATACAAACCTTACTCACGCTGACCCAAAATTGTGTTTTGTACGGCAAAACTGTATTTTCAAATAATTGACACACCCTGTCTTGTAAGATCTCACTCTTGACGTGTTGTAACAGCAATATCCACGCTTCCATCATTAGGTAAACAAATAGTTATTACTATCTCTTTCTCACTAAATGCAGTGTTAATGAAATATGCTTAATACAAAAAGTACAAGATTTAGTGATTCTTTATCGTTCGTTGAATTTTTAATTGTCGAAATACATCGGGGAAGTTATCGCAAATATGATTTTTAATTAATTAAATGAATAATGTGTAGAGTAAAATATACCATCTCAACCAAAACAGGCGCACGGAGCAAGTAGTAAGCGAAGTTATGGGGAGGAAAAAAGTGTGAAAAATGAATAGCCCAAATGGACTATTAATGGTTCTAATGGTTCTATTAACGAAGATGGCAGGCAATTTTCCCAAACTAGCCTTCATGTTTTAATGTAGAGAAGAAAGTATTTAAGGTTAATGACCGGGAAAGGATTAAGAGAATCACCCTATACTTCTTGAGTCTAGCGTTATAAGTAGCCCCTTCCTTTGCTACTCATTATATATTGCCACACCCACATGGTGATGTCGGGGAGAAAGAACATATCCACTTTACGCTTTGTTTCCCGAGTGAAAATGCTCTCGCTGTTTACACAAGTCGAATTTCATTTTTTAATAAAAAATGACATTTTTACTCAGAAACATAAATACATTATGGAAAACAAAATAATGGAGGAAATTTATGATTGGGGAAAATAATGGAGAGAATAATTGTCAAATGATTGAATGTGAGTGTGTGAATTTGAATGCCACGACACGATAAAAAAAATAATTCTAATAAAACAATTAAAAGAGAATAGATTGCTGGGATCTTTAATATATTTCCCACAATATCATATTATGCAATATGCTTTTGTAATTTCAAAGCAGTCCCCCTTAACTCGAAGCAGTTCTTTTAATATTTTTTTCAAAATTCCACACCAATCGACAAAGAAATGTTAAGATTTCTTGGCAGACGAGAAGTCGAATTTGGAATTTTGAGTATAAAAAAAATCGATATTCACCAAACGCTATCAACATATGTACTGATTTTTCATCAGAAAAAATAGAGAATTCGGTTGCGATGACTCCCCAAGTCGTTGAGAAGGCGACGACAGTGCCCCGACGTTGTTCTTGCATAGAGTGGTGAGCAGAGGGCTTTCCATGCACCCCAAGCTCTTGCCACCCTCCTCCTTGACGGCTCTAGACACCATGGCCACCGAAATGTTCTTCTTCTTCACGAGCGCAGTCATTTTGAGCTTCGGAGCACTTTCTCACAGCCAAACCGTTGACAACCTGAGGTCTGCCGGAACGAGGTCGATCTATGAGGTCTTACCCCTTCTTAAGCCTCTCTGGGACTCTGTGAACGTCATACGGCTGAGGTTGAGCCGCTTGGCGATGCCGTACTCGGAGAATAGCAGAGATTTCGATTTTTTTCACTTCCATCTCGATGCCTCTGCCGACCATGGAGAAGATGTTTTAATGACATATGCTTAAAAGTAGAACGTTAAGTTTGCTTGACGAACTTTTTCTACCACACATGTAAACGCCTTGAAAGATCCACAAACAGAGTGTAACAAAACTTTTGCAAAACCCGGTATAAGGCCACTAACATTTTTTTGCTTTTTATGTTTATTAAAATTGTTTTTGTATAAGATTGATAGATAAAGATCTTGGTAACATTTCGAATATCTCTTAAGCGACGAAACCTTTTAACATTGAGCAGAGGAAGGTTGTTGTACTGAAAGGTCAAGGATTGAGTAAACGCAAAGTTGCTAAAAGAATTGGGATAAGCAGAGTTCCACCAAACATATTTTTGAAGAATGCTAATCGTTGCCATCATGAAGTTCATGTGGGTGAACGGTCAAATAACACTTGAAAAAGGGATAAGAGAACAATTGTCAGGACTATTTAAAATGAACATTGTTCTTCAATGCAAAATTAAGGCATCATCAGGAATGAAAGCTTTACTATCTACTTGGCTGAGAGTGATCTTGAAGCCCAATTTTCATCTAAAGAAGTGAATTGGCCGCCCGCTATTGTCTTCCTTCCACAAAACCACAGATTGGAGTTTGTTTCAATAAATCTGAAAATTGTAAGGGTTTTTTAATTTCCAACTTTTCTTATTCAAAACGTTCTTCACATTTGTTAAATTATTCTCCACAAAAAAGGTCGCATGTTTGAATCCCGGTGGAGGCTCATTTTTTTATCATTCACTAGGCGCGCTATTATGCCTTACTGAACTTACATACGAACACACACACACACACACACACACATATATATATATATATATATATATATATATATATATATATATATATATATATATATATATATATATATATACTAGCGGCTATAATATAAGGGTCAGTAAAAACAAGTGTATTTAAATTTTTATTAAAGAAGTTTATCAGAACGTTGAGACTATATATTATACAGATATTTAGATATATATAATGTCTATGTTTCGTGAAAATTTCAAGTGATTGTAATAAATATTTCGTAAGTTATGAGGAAATAAACAAACTATCTTCCAAATTGCAGTGGCCAAAAGTTAAGGGTCACTTGGAAAAAATTAACTACCAACCGAGGATTTGTGTTTAGGAGACTTGATGGGCTAACAGTTGTTTCTTATGATCATACAATATTGGAACATTTAACTGGCAACATGGCGGCTTGTGAGAGACAAGCGGTGTCCTATGATGATAAACAAAGGATTTTTTACCTTCACGAAGAGGGCAGGTCAAATTCTTTGATAGCAACTAGTGTAAGAAAGTCTCGAAGTGTTGTTCAATGAATTGTAGCTCGTTTTAAGTCATCCGGATCGACAAAAGCTAAACTTGAAACTGGTACACCTCGTAAAACGTCACCAAGACAGGATCGTATTATGTTCAGAATGTCACTGTAAAATAGGGTTAAGAGTGCTGCTGAAATATCCCGCGAGTTCTGCTCCCCCTCCGATGTCAACGTATCACGCAAAACAGTTTCCCGGAGGTGATGAGGTTCTGGGTTGCTTGCTCGGGCACCGACAAATAAATCTCTGATCTCCATGAAGAATCAAAGACCCCGTCTTAGTTATGCAACGAACATGTCGTTTGGACAGAAGAACAGTGGGCGCAGGTTCATTTGAACCATGAATAAAAGTCTAATGTGATTGGTTTCGATGGCGGGATGTACGTTCGACGAAGATGTGGCTAAAGGTTATCTCGTGTATGTGTGAAGAAGAAAGTGAAATATTGAGGAAGCAGTGTAATAGTATGGGGAGTAATCTCTGCTGCTGCTCCTGGTCAACTTATTCGCCCACAAAGGACTGTCAATGCAGAAAATTTACAAGCAGATTCTTAGACAGCATACTCTTCCACATCTCCGATCCTCGTCAATTCAACCTCCCATCTTCGTGCAGGACAACGCTCCCTGCCACACTGCGAAGAGAGTCAAAGATTTTATGAGTAATAAAGGGGCTGATCTCATGGACTGGCTGCCTCAAAGTCCCGATCTCAACTCTATAAAAAACGTTTGGAAGATTATTGGAGATGAGGTACGAAGGAGAAATCCAAAGAACCAAGATGAACTCTGAGAATTATTGAAAAACGAATGGAACAAAATTACCTTATCAATTTGCAAGAAATTGATTCAGTCCTGTAGTAACAGATTTCGGGAGGTCATTGCTAGAAGGGGATGTTCACGAAATATTAATAGTAAGGGTTTCTTTTTTGTTCTTGTTCCATTTTACATTGTTTTTCTAAGTGACCCTTAACTTTTGGCCGCTGCAATTTGGAAGATAGTTTGTTTATTTTCTCATAACTTACGAAATATTTATTTCTTTTACTTGATATTTCCACGAAAAATAGATATTAGATATATCTAAATATCTGTATAATTTATAGTCTCAACGTTTTGTTAAACTTCTATAATAAATATTTAAATACATTTGTTCTTACTGACACTTATATTATGCCCGCTAGTGTATATATATATATATATATATATATATATATATATATATATATATATATATATATATATACAAAGGGCGATGCATAATTTGTCGCGTAATGATTTAATGAAATCGCCGTTGGCCTCAACCACGGCCTCCAGCGGGCGTCGGAACCTGGTGCAGGCCTTCTCGACGGCCTTCCTTTTTAACTAGGTGAAAATTACCTTGATGCTGGACCTAAACTCTATCTTTGTGGTGCACAAGGACTTGTTGGTCACTCAATTTAGTTTCGCAATTCCGTAATTGGTTTGCCAAATCAGGGTGATTTGCTTTTGACATAAGACCTATGGCAAATCTGCTGTCTTTGAATTCCACCTCTGAATTAAAATGATCATCTATTATAATATCCATGGAAGATACTCGTAACTTTTGAGAGCTCGTTTCCATCCAATAAATCTCTTATATAAGATAAATATTCTTTTTAGGTTATACTGTATTGATACAATTTACACCTTCTAACTCGTCGGAAAATCTCCTTCTAGATATTCTTGTAGGGTTTATATTTTCATCGGTGAGAACACCAGGAGTTATCACCCCATCATTGGACTCTAAAATAATTTATTCTCTCTTTCTTATTCGTATCTTCAACGAAATGATAGTACGAGTCAGCCCCAATGATAAACCTACGTACGAGATTTGATTTGATGAGGAAAGATCATTTTTATGTTTCGGTTAATGATCAATAATTATAAAGGCGTTTATGTTTACTTCTCCTTCTCCCTTCTTATTGATAACCGCAAGAGAACCCTCTTCATATCTTTGAAGTTTATCATAGTGCAAACAACCCCTAATTACGTTTAAATTTAGCTTACTCACCAAATCTCAACTAATAAAGCTTTTCTGACACCAAGTGAAATATGGCCCGAGTCCACCCATTGTTCCGACCCTCTCACCTTTAAGTCAGCGATGTTACGCGACGCCCGAATTTGTGCTCGTCGACAAAATCTTCGATTCGTATATTTCCCCTTTTGCTTTAACGGAGGAGCGACAAGGTGTTCAATGTATTTTTTAGTGAAAGAAAATAAAAGTGTAATTACATACGCAATTAGAGGATTTGTGTCCAGTGTTCAGACAATTAGTGCATAAATTTAAAGCCTTAGCTCGCTGAAATTTATCTTCGAGTTGGAGATACCTCGTACACTTATATACTTGGTGGGGGAGTTCGCATAATGCGCATTAGTAAGAAGGGGAATATGGAGGGAGGGGGGTGTTGTTGTTTTGGAATCTTCCTCCGGTGGAGGGAGTTTAGGTCATAATTTTAGGAATTCTCTATGTAAGAGACCAAGAATATAATTTATTATTCCTATTTTACCCAGACTTTTTATTAGAGTTAGGGGAGCATTTTGGCTTGGAAGTTTAATTTATATTTCTCCAGTCTTCCTAAATTCCTCTATGCTCCATTTTTCAATGGTGCCCATTTGCTGACTGCAAACATAACTCGCCGTAAAAGTCAATTTAGCCTATTACTAGGCTATTCCCCCCTCAAACAAAACAACAAAAAAAACACACTGAACCTTAAGCAACACCAAAGGAAAACCAAACAAACACAAACAGAAAAAAACATGCTAAAGAAAAGCAAGCCTTCCCCCAGCACCGGGCTATGCGATACTCTCGACTCCGATATTTTATGATTGAAGGCAGTTTATAAAATAATATTGCTACGATAGAGTAACTACTCCTTCCAATTAAACTCCTCAAAGGTTGAAGGTTGCGCAAATGACGCTCCAAAATAGCCCTAGAATCACATAAGTAATCAAATTCGTTTTGGGTTTCAAGTAAATAAAATTGGCATTGGTATGATTTTGAATAATGACTCCTTTCTTCTCATAGATCCGAAGCTAAATCAAAGAGGACCTTGTAAGATTAACAAACAAGATAATTATTGACAGAGAATGTACAGAATATTATATATACGAAAATTACCCTCGACAAACGTAATATATTTATATCATAGAAAGTATTTATAATACTGTGTCGCATTATTTGACATATAGCCTTCGACAAGATACCTTGAAACAGGAAGGAACTGTATGTTGTGTTGTGAATACGGCAAAAGAAATACAACAGTGTTGGTATGGCTCTGTGTGTTTGATAACCTGTGTATTATCAACCTGCCCCTGCGGGCTAAGCAAAACTCGTTTACCAATCGGTGGCAAGACCTGTATGTGTGGTGACATTTGTGTCCGCTCTCGCTTAGGATTCAACCACAACACTTAATACACACATACTTTGGTTTAGATCTAATCAAATCCTTATCTGTCTTGAATGGTAATAGCATGGCTAAATCCAGCTTTTACCTATTATCAACATAGAAAGATCACTAATAACGATTTAAGAGTTTCCCTCAGTATATTCTAACTTAGTAAAATATTTTTACTTGTGTTAAATCCTCCAAAAGATGTTCTCAAAAGGCTGGAGACTTTTTATGGTTTACCTACCGGTTCTCGTGTAAATGTCAAAATGAGAACACACTGTTATTTGAAGGAAGCTGACGGTGCTACCTGCAAAAAGGCCTTGATCAAAGCGAGGATAGGATAAATGGTATACAAAGCAGCTTCGGAGGCTCCAAGGGAGTGTGTCCTTAATATGAAACATTATTTTGAAACGTTTTAACGAAAAAAAACCCAACACACTTCGATGTGAGCGAAATATTTTGGGGGAATTTTTAACAGTTCGTTAGGAACCTAAATACGGTAATGTTAGAAAGAGTAGTTTATTTGACACTGTAGATGGCAACTTGGGTTCGTAGAGTTTGCATAGGAATTTGCTAAGCAATGAATTCTAGAAATTTGTAGGAAAGAGTTTATTGGCGAAAAAATTGCATAAATATTCAAATTCCTTGTGAAGAACTGTGTAACTTAAAAATAATTGCTAGGCGTGGTAAAGTAAGGTTTTTCAAGTATTAATTTTAAAAAATTGATCGAAAAAACTGAAAAAATTCTTTCTAACGCCTGTATAATTTGGTTTAATGCAATCAGGAGAGCTGAATTTTTGTCAAATTTATTGAATAAAATCTCGAGAAAGGGAAGGCTACTATCATTATAAAATTCAACTGTACATTAGATGATCGAGTTAAAGTAGTTGATATTGCTTGGAAAATCATTGAATTGTTTTTTGATAGTTAATAAATATGGCGAAATATTCAATGATAAAGCGACGAGAGTGAATGGAATAATATTTTGTGGCAGTTTTGGTGTAATTTTCCTTCCCTGTTCGTCATAAAAATGTCTGTCGCGATGGGAGCAGTGAGGTAAATCCTTCCGACGCGATCAATTTGCGGCTAAATTTTGTCGTTAAACTTGAAAAATGTATACTTAAATATGATGTGAGGGAATATTTGAGTGTCAGAAGTGAGTCCATTGAATCTATCTGAGGTGGAAAAGGCTCTTTGAAGTATGATGTCAATTATTTCTTTCATGGGTATATTGGTAAATGGAGAGGTTATATCAAAACTGAGTAGTATATTTTGATCTGAATAGAAGTTGTGTCTCTGTAGCTCATTAGCAAAAGCAAAGCTGTTAAGAATGTTGTATAGGTTGTGTTGAACATTTTAAGAAGCTGTATATGTATTTTTCTAGTTTGTAGGTAGTGTGCAAAAAATGCAGCTAGGATAGGGCGAAGAGGTACATTACTTTTACAGATTTTTAAAAGGCCTTAAACGGAATCCTAAACTTGAACCAGTGACGTGTGCGGAGATATAGATCACATAACTAGGTTGTATTTGAAGACTTAATTTGGGTAAGTAAACGTTTAGGTTTATCTTTGAATCGGGACATTAATATATTTAGATTTTGTCGTATTTGCAGGGATCGTTAAGACTAATGAAATAGGAAAATGTAGTCTGTTTAGTTAAGGATAACTATCCCTCTATTTTTGATGGGACGAAAAGTGACAAGTTTATATTTTTGAAAAGGGAAAGCAAGATGCTAAAATCCTGTGTAGTAAAAATAATGGGGCTGTGTCTAAATGATTTAATTTTTTTTATAAAATTTAAGGGAAAGTTCTGATAAAGACACACGAGTATGTTAAAATCACTGTTTGAGAAAATTAAAGATAGATTGCGAAATAATTTCTAAGAGGAGAAGAAGAAGGAGGTGAATCTTTGTTTTACTATGGAGATATGAAACTGCAAGCCCAGATCTAAAATAATTTTATCTATTTGTTTAAATGGTAGTCAGAAAAATTGTGGACAACAATATCTGTGAAAGCGAATTCAACAGGCGAGGTGTTCAAAAGGGCCTCCATAGCGATAAAAAGAGGTATAGATTACAAAGGATTCGATGGATTAGATGAAGCCTATTTTCTTGTTAAAATTAAAAAAGAGTTATCGCCAGTTATAATACCCACATACTATCAACTGCCAGGACGGAACTTTATTCTTATACACAATTTTAATATATTCTTGAGCACAAGTCTTCCAATGTTGTTTATGGGAGATCTGAAAGTAAGGGCCGAAGTGGAGAAAATTTCGAA
Source organism: Ceratothoa steindachneri (assembly GCA_963969495.1). NCBI lineage: Eukaryota > Metazoa > Arthropoda > Malacostraca > Isopoda > Cymothoidae > Ceratothoa > Ceratothoa steindachneri. The sequence goes on along the minus strand of OZ018324.1, from coordinate 73,817,559 downwards.
ATGTTGCTCGGAAGGAATATGTTCAAGGGCATAGGTTCAAATTTTCCAACATACATCAATAGAAATGCTGCTACAAAACCCGGAATTGCACTAATCGGCCCATGTATGCCGTAAAACATCCACATGCAGCACACACCAACATTCAATGTAGTGATCATGTAGGAATTTTAGTGATCCTCAATCAGAACCTGATATAGGTGCCAGTACCGGTAAGGAATTGCTAAAACAGAGTGAATTGGGACAATTAAAAAGAATATCTTTAAAGCTTCGTCCCAAGCGATCTTAAAAAAGGAAACTCGTAGGAAATATATGAAGAAATTGAGCGTTTGAAAGCCGCTCTCAATGAGGCCCAAGATAAAAATATCCCGAGAACGAGACACCGCAAACTCCCTCATCCACGATGGAAAGAATAGGTGATGGAATAAAATAGATAACTCAGCATTTTTTACGGCCAAATATCGATTCCTGGACCACCCAGAGAAATGGCGAAAGGCGCTAAGAAAAAGAAAAAATAAATTAGGCATATCATAGAAGAATAAAAAGTAAACATATGGGATAGCCTCATCTACGATATTAACGAAGAAAAATCTCCGAAAGAAACCAGGAGGCTTATCATTAAAATTAAAATACCCCCCCCCCCTCCTGAGCTAAACATCACTAAGTAATGAATATGGGAGAAAAATAGGAAAAAATAGAACCATCGAAGAAAAGTTTAGATTACACAGGAAGACGATGGTTTCAATAACAAATAACATCAGAAAAAACGCAAACTTTTTTCTAGCTATAGAAGAGTTTGTTTCTTGAAAATCTCCTTAAAAAATAGAAGAAAATATCGCCAGCGCCCGTCGTTGAACAGCGAAGGGAAGAGAACCTTAGGCAAGTTGCCACAAAAACTATCGAACGATTAAAGAGAGCCGCTAAATACTAATTTGAATAGAAAGCGCCCAGCCTAAATACCGGATACCTCTCATACGCCTTCAAACTCCCTAAAATATCACCATACAGAAACCAGGTAAAAACCGGATCTCCTTTCCAGCTACGCAACTATATTACCTACGAACTTCATCGAAAAAGCCTTCGAGAAGATGTTCAACATATGAATATATGACCTAAAGAATATCTCACCCTAAGCAACCTTTAAAACAAATACCAGGTTGGATTTAACAAAGATATAGGCGCCACAATGGCATTTGGCATTATTAGTGAAAACAGCGGCTAAATACGACACGTAGCTAAAATGAAATTTAGTTACCCCTATGATAAGTATATTTACCTTAAGAGGATTAAGCACAAAGAAGAATAGAAACATCTTTATTGTTCTAGAAAGGGAGGTGATCATCTAACCTCCGATCCATCTCAACACCCTATAAAAACAAAGAAACGGGAAATTCAAAGAATTCCACACAAAGCTCTCTCACTTCAAAGAATTCCACACAAAGCTCTCTCACTTATAACCAACAGAAGTAGTAGTGATTGAAGAACTCGAAAAGCCTTACATAGGGAATCAAAGATCGAACCGCTTAACATTGTAATCAGAAAAGAAGCGGAAAAAATTGGGAGGAAAATCGACAATTTTCCTGCGGTCTTTGCAGAAAATACTACACCAGAATAAAATTTCTTTCAACTCTCCAGATTTCCCATTAGAAGAATTAAACGGAAAATAATGAAAACACCCTAACCAATTACAACTGAAACAACTAATAAGTCTCCAAATATTTTACATAGCAAGTGCCTAACCCAATAAGACACCCTACAGTGATCACAATCCCTTAAAGAGAGAAATTATAGGTGTGTATGTGTGTGTGTCACTACTTATGGGGTGCATTCATAGTCTTACAGTCAAGTTTGATTTGACTCCAAAGTGTTCTTTTGGGTAATCCGCTTGTAGGCTGGGTTCGAATGGTAACCTGGTTGTTGCTTGGCATAAGGAAGGACTAGGAAGAAAATGGCGGTTTTGTAGACTTTAATCTTGGATTAGGGCTACCTCAGTTCGGGCGAATGAAACTGTCGAGTTCTTCGTGGTTCGTTTGTGTGCTTACGACTTTTGGCTGACTCTCATTGTTTCTTGTAAGACTCCTTCGGCGTTAGATTGTTGGGACGTTGGACGAACGGATTGAGGACGAGGTACTGAGTGGTGATGCTTATAATAATAATGCTAATAATATACTAATCAGAATGAGACTGATGAATAATGATGAGAATGTTTCTGCCCGCTTATTTATACTAACGCCAATTAAGGGGCTTAGCTTCTCTTTTCTTAATCTGAACGCGGGGTGGAGCTTATTGGATTAAAAGTATGTGCGTGTATTCCCTACTAAGACTGCTGGGTGGAGCTTGTTTGGTAAAAGGGTATGTGTGTATCGAGGCTATATCTGACTTTGGGAGCCTAGCTGTGATTTATCAACTAATATTTATCGCAAGATTGATTTTGTCTTTCACGGGTTCATGTAAAGTCTGTCGTCAGATTCCGTTTTATGTGTACACAGCTGTTTCAACCGACTTTGTTATCTATGTGGCTAGACCTTCGTCTCCCATCTATTTACAATGTATGTGTGTTTGTGCGTTTGCGTGGGTGCGCAACGATTTCACTTGCCTTCTTACAAAAATACTGCTTTACAGTTATGCATAATTAATTGTAATTTTACATCATTTAAAGGTATTTGTTTTGTTTTACATTAATTCCTTATTACACGATGGTATATTATTTCAATGATCGATTTGTGTGCCCAATTTCAAGATTTCATAGGGCCAATGGTGTGCTCATATATGAGGTTCCTTTTTGTGTCTACTCCACCTTGCAATTGGGCGCTACACATTAACCGAAAGTGAAACCGAGATCAAATGGGAGATTACTGGAATAGTGATAAATGCAAAACAAGTGAAACACAAAACTACTATAGTGATGTTAAGTTAGAAAAGGGTTCAATAAATAATGCAACAAAATTACTTAAAGAATCAAAAAAACTTTCAAATTCCACAAGATAGCATACATAAGAACAACACAAAAGAAACATGTAATGCACACGACACTACGCAACTGAGTAGTAACTTAAAGAATATATGCACATAACGGTATGAATGCTCCAAAACCGACAACTATAAAAGAAGTTGTGACTATATACCGATAAAACAACAAATTTAAAATAAAATAGAAACGACAAGGATAAAAACCGGTGGTTGTTCGGATTTTACATTTATCAATAGGTCCAAAAACAACGAAACTGTTCCATTATATCCTCCTATCGCTCTCTAAAAAGAAGGTTAACTGAGAGAGGCATCTTACGAGTATTTCTTACGATACTTTCCTTTCTCAAAATCTTTCATTTCCTCCTTCTCTCATCCTTCTTCGCCTCCTACCACCGTTCATTCGCCGTTTGGGACTTGAAAGGGGGAAGGCGACGAAGAACAGAAAGGGGTCGAACGGGGATCTTCTTTCCTCTTGTCCACTAAAGGGCTGAAGGAGGAGACGAGATGTTTGCCTTGCTTAATGAGAATCTTGTTGCCCTTTAACTATTGGCCAAAAAAAACACAGGGGAACAATTTAATCATATTTTCTGGTGACTTAAATTTATCTGACAATATTAATTCGTTTTCTCATGCTGATTGTAGTAGAGTAGCATAATGCACCCACATTTTCCAACCTCCCTTCCGGGCGGGCCGGTTATCAAACTTTACCCTTCCGGCCCGATATCTGATGGTCTCCCGCAGGAAGAACCCGCCGACCATTTTAGCTAACCACCGCGTTCCTTCTTCGACTGGGAGCCCATCTTGGCTTCCAGTGATTCCCAGAAGTTTGCAAAATACGAAATAGAGGAAATAATAAAGCCTCTCTCACCCGAAGAAGGGCGCTTGATATCAAATCTACTTGCAGAGCCATGTGAACTTCTCTCGAGTTTCGAGTATAAAAATAAATTCTTTTAACCCTCAGCAGTAGAGCTTGCACAGCGTATGGCGGGGCAGGAATTGCCACCTATCGGTGTAGTGGTAAAGCGTCGAAGCACCAAGTCTTCAGAGAGGAGATCGGTCCCAGTAAGGTAGGCTCCTTATCCCGTTGGTCTGCAAGTCAGTGCGAACCCAGGCTCGTACTCACGTTTTCAGAGCCGAAACTACAAACGGCCACACTCTGGTTTCCTGGGAAAGAAAACTACATCCCGGCTTTTCTCCGTAAGCCTATGCGTCAATAGGTCACTTTGCCCCCTCTCCTTCCAGAGGCACCCAAGATTCCTCGAAGTTCACGAGCGTGGGGCCCTCTTTAACAAGAAACTCCCGTCATCGCCTTCTTCCAGCAGAATCGTAACGGAATTGTGGGATCAGGTCGGTCCCTGGAGAACCTACCTCATCGTCTCCACCCCTTATCTAAACCACGTTCATTCACCAGCGCCACCCGAACATCAGGTTCCAAGGTAACACTTCCCTTTCACATTCCCCAACTTCACCGCTAAGCCTACCAGCATTACAAGTGTATAGGGATTTACATAGTGAATAGTTATTTCCAACCCAAGTGATATATCCGAGATTCACTTATTGATTTATCTCTCCAGGCACCTTATTTATATATATATATATATATATATATATATATATATATATATTCTTGTTTAGTGTTCATTAAAACTTTATTTTCATATTGTTGTGTATCTAACTTCCTTTGGGTCGCTTGCTGGTAAAGTTCATTCTAATCCCTCCGTAGCTAGCCTCTAAGCACTCTGAGTCAATAAACCCATTCAGGGCACGGGCCGAACGAAGTATAAGGAGTAGTACGACGACTCTCCGCATTCGGGATAATAGGATATATATATATATATATATATATATATATATATATATATATATATATATATATATATATATATATATATATATATATTTATTTATTTATATAAGAGTCGGGGAAAACTCCAACCACCCCTCGGCCTATTTCTCGACACTAATTTCAAATATATAATCCATTTTTACCTACATTCTATAGTTATTCTGTAATTTTTATTTTCTCGTTTCTCCGAAAACTGCCCTCCCGACGGATAGAGAGGGTGCTTGTAGAAAGAAAATACTTCACAGTCAAATGCGCAATATATCAAACTTTGTGCTCCGCACTTATAAGACATATTTTGATGTTCCTCTTGGCAATCAAGATAAGAAGTGGGCCCCACATGCTGTTTGCCATAGTTATGGGGAACATCTTCGTGAGTGGACGAAAGGAAAGAGAAATGGTCTTCTCTTTCGAATCCCCATGGTATAGCGAGAGCCAAAGGATCATGTATCGGACTGTTATTTCTGTCTGGTGAATACTAAAGGAAATGGAAAGAAAAATCGGCACAAGATCGACTACCCCATTATTCCCTCGGTGATCCTGCCAGTATCTCATTCTGAGTCTCTACCAGTTCCGATTTTCAGTGAATATGCTTTTTTCAAGAATGAAAATGATGTACCTAATATGGACGTCGACGGAATGGATTCAGAGTCTGCATATTCATCATCAGATGCTAAACTGTCATTAGCTTCTCACTGTTTCAATTAAGATGATTTAAATGACTTTCCGAGAAACCTGCAGAACTTTTAGTCTCCAGGTTGAGTGAAAGACATTTGCTTAACAGGTCAGTACGGGTATCATATTACCAAACAAGGGAGAGTACATTTGTTAAGAATTTTTCTGAGGACAAACAATTTGTATACTGCCACGAGGTTCCTGGTCTGTTTACCGAGTTGGGTTTGGCACCTATAGCTCTGCTGAATGGAGACTGTTCTTGGATAGCTCCAAGCGTAGCCTCAAGTGTGTCCTTTTGCATAATGGCAATGACTTTGGTGCAGTTCTTCTCGGTCACTCTGTCCATCTGCGAGAAACTCACGATGACATAAGAATGGTCATGGATTTACTTAAGTACCATGAACACAATTGTATCAAATGTGTATAACTTAAGATTGTCAACTTCTTCCTTGGCCAGCAGAAGGGATATACAAAGTTCCCATGATATATATGTATGTGGGACAGTCAAGCCCGTGATAAACATTAGTCCCAAAATGATTGGCTAGTTCGGGAAACTTTGAAAGCAGGAATGCCAAACATTGTTAATGAGCCAATCGTAAGTCAAGAGAAGATCGTTTTCCCTCCACTTCATCTCAAACTGGGATTGATGAAGCAGTATGTCAAGGCGTTGAGCACTGACAATGATCGTTTTCAGTACATAGTATCGGCGTTTCCTGCTTTGTCATACGAAAAAATGAAAGCAGGAGTATTTGATGGTCCCCAAATCCGAAGACTTCTGAGTGATTCTAGATTCGTGAACACAATGAATGAAAAAGAGAAGGCAGCCTGGCTCTCATTTTCTGTCGTTGTTCGTAACTTCTTGGGAAAGAAAAAAGCGCATAACTACGAGGATCTGGTTACTAATATGCTTTTTGCATATCGTGATCTGGGATACAACATGAGTGTGAAGCTGCCTTCCCTAAATAGTCACCCCGATCGATTAATAGAGAATCTGGGAGCCGTGAGCGACAAACAAGGGGAACGCTTCCATCCGGATTTGATGACGATGGAAGAGCGCTACCAAGGTCACTGGGATAGACACATGATGGCAGACTACTGCTGGACGATTAGAAGAGATCAGCCAGAGAAGACTTACAAGAGAAATAGTTACATACGCAAATTTTTGCCCGATTGAAATCAAGAAGAGGTCTTCCAGCCTGATGTACGGTGATTAATAAATTAGCATCTATTTGATTAGAGTATTTGTAATCCTAATGTGTAATTCAAGTTTCTTCTCATACGCAATAAAATATTTGTGCAAAAAAACCCTGCTTTACTATAAATAACGCAAAAGGATGATTCAAAATTACTTAAAGGCATTATGATAGGCGTGATCAAATGAAAATTATTGTATAATATTAGTTATTGATATTACAAAAAATCTGTTGCATTTAGAGAGAATCTGATTTCAGATTCGAATTCATTATACTCAGATTAGGTAGGAAAATGTACTTTTGTCAATTCATCAAATACATCGTTCCCCAGTGTAATCTAAAACTGAGAAAAGAGAGCGAAGTTTGAATTTATTGGCTGCTTATAAGCAAATTTGATTGCTTCTCGCCCATTGTAAAAATGAATCTTCCCTTCCCCTCCCGTGTTCTGGAATCAATTTATATAAAATTCTAAGGCTTTATCTCAATAATGATTTGACTCTATTTACCGATCTCCAACTTCTCTTCTATCGCTTAGATATTCACTCTATCTCGGTGACTTTACCGTGTACATATGAGTTTATGAGTCTACGCACTTTAAACAGAAAAACAAACACCAAACAGTTGTTTTTTGCCCGTTACTTAAAAGGGTAAGCTATTTCCATTTATTCTGTGTTTCTGTTTTTATTCACGATTCATTTTGCATAAAATGAACTTAATAAAAAGAAGTATTACAATGCTTATTTTTATTAATGCTAACGTTTCAAGCTCTATGCCCAACTTCAGGTCTGTCAAAATGTATCAACTGCTAATAAATATTCCAAAATGAAATATCAAGTTAATAACATTAATGCAATTTATAATTATCGTCAACAGATTGTCATTTATTATTTGTTTAAATATTAGATTTGTCAACATAAATATTTTTATTTAATGATCGTCGCGTGATGCAAAAGTTAAATATAATTAAAGAAAAGCAATTGATTACGAATAGAGTAAAAATAACTACGATAGAGATTCAACTGAATAAGATAAAGACTAGAGGTAAAAAGAAAACAGGGTAGGGGGGGGGGATGGGGAGTTAAATTGATAAGAACGTGTCAGCAGTAAGTTCATTGTTGAGGGAAGTCTTTAACATCATAATTGTATATTCATTATAAAATACAGAGGTAAATCATATTATTATATGGTTTAGGATTTAAAAATCATCGACACTAACATCGCGTTTACAATGATAAACTGATGGTTCTTTACGATTGACAAGTTTGCCACTTAAATTGCTGATGACTAAATTAGAATGCACGCTTGACTGCAAAGAAGGAGTACTGATACTTACATAAATTGAAGGACACAAGTATTTGCACATTTAAAGTTAAAATAATTTTGAAATATTTACTGACAACATTAGTCAAAAACCACCGTCGCTTGTATATTCTGGAACATCTCCACATCAAGAAATGTTATGCTCAACAAAAAAAAAACATGAACAATCACAGCACACAAAAGTTCGAATTGATTGTTAGTGTACTACAAAAGGCTATACCTAACCCTCCTGTTGTACAGCATTTTCAACATCGACCTCCACTAAACCGTCATGAAGGGTTCAGTTTACTTTCAACTTGAAGACAAAATTCCACCTATCCATACCTTTCCTCTAGAAAAATGCTGACATCCTGGCATGAACAACGATCAGAGAAATCATAACCATCAATTAGAACGAGAGGAGATATAATATCATAAGCACCACTAAAATATTCAAAGTCATCCGACGGTTCAGAAGAACACTCGCTACCATCAGAGTGGGTTCGGTTAGAATCCCCTACTAAAAAGGAAGGGACAGAATTTTTAACTGTAAACTTACAAAAAACAGTACAAATAACAGTAGCGCGAGGGTAAATTGATCTGGTATGGTTCTGCGTATTCATGAACATTAACAGATCAAATCACCTTAAGGTGCATAATGTGTCGATAGCCCAGAACTAATAAACCAAGCAGTCCCAATAAATGCGAGTCCCAATTATTCAATAAAGTAACTAAAAGAGTTGTATAACAAGGCAGCCATCCTGATAAAAAACAAATAGACGGCAAATGAGGTAGGTAACGGGTCCTGCACCAAGAGCTTGATTTTACACCGGTCAACATCGAGCTAAATCAAAAAGCTAAGAAAATCTGTGATAAAATCTCAAAAAGCATGGCACCGAATGCTCCCAAAGATATATATATATATATATATATATATATATATATATATATATATATATATATATATATATATATATATATATATATATACACATATATATATATATATATATATATATATATATATATATATATATATATATATATATATATATATACATTCCTATACCAATGAGAAAACAAAGGACAATACGATTCACTAGTAGCAGAGGATAGTCTACAAGAAAAACCAGCTACACTTGAAAAGAGTACAGTTCAAAATTAAAATAAAGGAAATATACACACAGAAAAAAAAACGCAAAAAAGAAAGAAAAATGCAACAATAAAATGAAAACAAACAAAAACTTGAATGGCAAAAATAAACAAAAGAAACCCTAAGAAGAAAAAATATAACGATCATTAATCTTTCTACTTTTCTCTATCCCTTTTGAATGTTCTTTCTATCTAATAACTTTACCCTTTATATCTATCTCTATATAATCTTTCTATATATCCAATGAAAAAAAACATCAATTATTACAAACTTTGCTTCAATTTCACCTATATAGTAACGGAGACGAGGGGACTTGTGAGCCAAGCACAACGAAAAATCTGCCTCAACCAATTCAAAGGGTGCCAGAAAGGGAAAAGCCTACGGACAAAACAACCATAATATTTATTCTATGCAAATATTGATTACATGAAAATGGATTTTCCATTTTGACCCCGAAATTAAGATTTGTGCCCGTAAAAATGAAAATAGAAAGTAGTAAAATGAAGCTTATTAAGGATAAATTTAACTTGGTATTTAACAAAGTTAAATTTAACTGAACAAGTTCGAAAGTACTTAGAATCCGCCTTTCATTTTCCTATGGGATTTTTTGCATTTATTGTTCTACTAACGCGCTACTTTGTGAGTAGCGCGTGATTCTATTTTAATAGAATCACTGAAGATGTTCCATTGTTTGGAATGAAAAGTCTGAGAGGAAATAAATGTCCTTTTCAATCTACTCGTGGGTCTTCACTTTCGTACTGAGATTAAGGTTTCTGCGAACCAAGCCAATTTCTACAATTCTTCGATCTCGCTACGATGAAGACACGCTGCGCCAATTTAGACAACTTAAAACAACTTCAAAGAAGTTTGATAAAGCTAAGTTAGGACTTAAGATATTTTTCTATTTGTAAAGATTATGATTTTAATGTTCTTATGTGTCACATTGACCGAACTATTTTGAAATTCCATCGTCCTAACTTGGAACGTCAAAATCATAAGTTAGAGCGGATCGGTCTTAACACATGCTCTTTTTACAATCCAGATGAAACAATTCGTAACTTTTCCACCATAATTCTATCGATTGACGAGAAGAGAATCTTAGCTTTGGGCCTCAGTTTCAAACTTCCAGTTTTTAAATTGAATTACTATTCATATTTCATGTATTTCGAATCATTTCTTCACACTTTGTAAAATTTATAATGCATTTCTTCTCTTAAAAATTGGTGCTTAGAAGAAATTGAATATTTGTCAAATAAGTACTTTTATAAGTTTAACAGCAGGAAGTTTTTCTTTCCGTCACTTTCTTTAAATGATTTAAAGGGTTTACACAAACTAGAATGGGATGATTCTATAATCATTAGCAAACCTGACAAAGGTCAACCTAACAAAGGTCAATGCGTGGTTATTATGAAAAATGCGATTACTATTCTCGAATGCGTGCAATTCTTTCGAATAGATCTAAGTTTATACCTCTTGCAACAGATATCTATAAATATATTCTTAATCTAGAAGATAGGGTGAATATTTTTCTTAGGTCAAATAAAATCCTGCAACATTCTTACGGACTTTTGCGATAGTCTGTATGTTTCAGGGTCTAGAGCAGGAGTCTTATATGGTCTCCCCAAAATACACAAGGCTGATATCCCGTACCGTACCATTTTATCCGCGATAAACACACATAGTAATAAACTAGCTAAATGTATGGTCTCGATCTTAGAACCCCTAACTCGTAATGATTATAAACTCAAGGATTCTTTCGCCTTTGTAGGTTTTATTAGAAACTTACCCAATAGTAACTATTGCATGGTCTCTTTCGATGTCTAATCACTTTTTACCAATGTACCTTTTTTAGAAACATGCCGAATAATTTGTGATGAACTCTTTAGTAGCAATTCGCTAACTTATGGTTTATATAACTCTTTGTTTTTGCATTTTTTAAAACTAGCAGTAGAAGATACGATATTTGTATTTAACAATATATTGTATAAACAAATTTATAGCGATGGGATCTCCATTAGGACCTACCTTTGCTAACTCATTTCTGTGTAATTATAAATCAATTTGGCTTGATAATTGCCCATTGTCCTACAAATCATTTGCTTATAAACGATTTGGGAATGATTGTTTTCTTCTCTTTCGTAATAAATCTCACGCAAACCTATTTCTACATTACCTTACCGAGTAACACCCAAATATTAGGTTTTCGAAGGAGGTTGAGACAAACAACAAGATTAATTTTCCAGATGTAACTATACGGAGGGAAGAAGGAAAATTAAAAACTTCAGTATATAGAAAAACCACGACCACACTTCTAGAGAGTAAATATTTCAGTTCCACGCAACATATATTTAAAATAGCAAGTATTAAGACAAACAAATTTAGAGCCTTCAGAATTTGCTCAGGTTGGACGGACTTTCACAAAGAAATGAGTTTTCTGAGAACATATTTTCCTTTAACATGTTTCCTATACACCTATTCGATAAATATACAAACCTTTCTTAAATAAGTTATATCTCCCTACACCCATATACACCACTGTTTCAAATACCGTATTTTTATTAAGCTCCCATTTATTGGTCCCTTGTTATATATTAATCCCAATTCTCTGGGTTTTTCTTCAACTATAAAGATCGTATTGATCCAAAGTTGAGATCCTCCGTTGTATATCAATTCAAGTGTACCGGCAACAATGTCTGCTAAGTAGGTCAGACTAGCGTACATCTTAAACAGAGGGTCAATAAACATCTTGAATTATCTCATAGAACTCAAAGACCCTTAACTAAATCCGAATTCTCCAGCATACGAAATCAGGCAGAAAATACTGGCCACCTCATTTCATCGGAACATTTTTCAATTCTCTTTGGACCTCTTTCAGTCCATTTATTAAAAATACTCGAGTCGCTCTATAAACCAAAAAGTAAACCAACACTCAAAGAGTTTGATTCTTCCTTTCCCTTACGTATCCCATAACCCTACAACCTACCAAGTAAGTCATTTTCATGCTCCTTTGACATTCACCTTTTCATTCTTGTCCTGTAACGACTATTTGCTTAAGGCAATGTGTATATCATTCACGTATTCGGTTCTTTTAATATTTCAATTTAGTAATTTTATACTTTGTCATATTTTAACTTAGGTCTCGTTTCTTTGGCTTTATCTGATTTTTCCTAAGGTTGTTTTTTCAGTGTGTTATTTTTTAATGCTTTTTATAATTATTCCTATTTGTTTTGTTTGTTGATGTACGTTCTTAAATTAAGTGGTTTTACTTTACTTTAATAGAATCACTGAAGATGTTCCAATGTTTGGAACGAAACGTCTAAGAGGAAATAAATGTCCTTGTCAATCCACTCGTGGGTCTTCATTTTCCTACTGAGATTAAGGTTTCCGCGAACCAAGCCAATTTCTACAAATATATATATAAATATATATATATATATATATATATATATATATATATATATATATATATAATGGAGGAAGTAAAATCCGGAAACACTCTTGAGTTTTTTATTGACGTTTCGCCTTCCAGCTTCTTCAGAAAAGAACTACAGGAGAAAGGAGATCGCTCTCTATATACGAGTATATATGTAGGCAGATTTCATCCCGGGTCTCGGTTGCTCGTCCTCGGACGGCTTCTTCGAGTTGGTTGGTTGATGTTATCGGATATATATATATATATATATATATATATATATATATATATATATATATATATATATATATATATATATACATATATATATATATATATATATATATATATATATATATATATATATATATATATATATATATATATATATATATATATATATATATATATATATATATATATATATATATATATATATATATATATATATATACTAGATCCGATTCAGAAAGTGCTGAAGGTGAAGTCGTAGAAATTCTCTAGCAACTACTTCCGACTCTCTTGGGAGGTATCGCATTCCAGCAGTAAGCCTCTCTATCTAGGGTTTGACGGCAATCTTCAACTGCTACACATAGTCGTCTGAATTGAACCTAAACTCAGCTCCAAAATGTGGGCGGCATGGCGTCACCCTCACTAGAGACACATCCAAATACTTTGAAGTTTGAGGGGAGCTTGGTCTTCCGGATACATGAAACGCCACATGGTTTATAAGCAAGCCAGCTGCTGTTCTGGATGTTGCACAACTGGTCCTGACAAAAGTTATTTTCATCTGTAAAAGCTAGATCATTCCTGGTTCAAAAGAATGCTTTCGATTGTTCAGGGGCTTCTTTCTTTTTGTCCCTCGGATCTCCTTAGCCTTGGTTGTCAGAATTTGTCCTTGGAACTTTTTAGAAGAGTAGTAGTGAAGGTCCTCATTCAGATTCAAATTGTTGGCGGTAACTACAAAACAATCTCTCACGCCAAAGCCCAGATTCCCTTACTCGGATCCTCAATCACCCTATCCTGGAGTTGGTGGATGAATTCCAACATGCAGATGAGGTCAGAACGAATAATGTTTCCCTTTCTGCTGCCCACGGCTTTCTAGTCTCCATTGCAGTTGTCCATGTTACGTTCTAGAGCCTTTACAGTGTCCACAGAGCATTGAGTATCAGTCAAGATGTCGACATTTTGATACTCGAATCATAATGATGCAGGTAATCTATCCAATATTCAGATGGCATCCAGTCCTCCATGTCAGCTAACCATTTCTCAACTAAAACTTTCCTATGTGTGCTATTCAATGCCGTTGACTGTTTGGGGAAAAGATGAGACAAAGAAAATCGTCAAATTTAGCGCCATACACACACACTACATATATATATATATATATATATATATATATATATATATATATATATATATATATATATATATATATATATATATATATACGTAGGTGAGTCAAAAAGTTCTCAGACAAATGGCATAAAATTTTTATTTGTAATAATACTGTAATCATTTTTCTACATAAGCTCCATTAACATCTATACACTTTCTTAATCTATGAATCCAACCGTAAAGACCATCTTTGTAGAATTCACGGGGTTGTCTCTGGCACCAAGTAATGACCTGCTTTTTTGCTTCATCTAATGATTGAAACCGGGTTCCTTTTAGGTGTCCCTTTAAATTTGGTTAGGTTAGGTTAGGTTAGGTTAGGTTAGGTTAGGTTAGGTTAGGTTAGGTTAGGTTAGGTTACCTAACCTAACCAAATTTAAAGGGACACCTAAAAGGAACCCGGTTTCAATCATTAGATGAAGCAAAAAAGCAGGTCATTACTTGGTGCCAGAGACAACCCTGTGAATTCTACAAAGATGGTCTTTACCGTTGGATTCATAGATTAAGAAAGTGTATAGATGTTAATGGAGCTTATGTAGAAAAATGAATACAGTATTATTACAAATAAAAATTTTATGCCATTTATCTGAGAACTTTTTGACTCCCCTCGTATATATGGTGGAGTGGGAATTTTGTCGCAGTTGACAATTCTGAATTCCGCGCATGCATGAAATATGGCGTCCGATTTCTCTTCTTCCCATGCATATTAAACTCAGGGGTGTATTGTATGTGAAGTAACATTACCATGGCTGAATTCTATCCTCCAAAATTTTGAAAAGGCAAAATGTGTTGCTTGTGATTTACTCTGGTAGTTCCAATATGAAGATCTCCTTGTGCTTGGATGTCTACCTTAGGAACGGGCAGGGAATTACCAGCGTAGCTGGTTAAAAAACCTCACTCTAAGCATCTTAATATGCAAAGAAACCACAAACTTCGTCGCATAAATCCAGAAAATAATTGACAAAGATCTTAAGTTAATGAGGTACATAGCCAGGGACGAGGGAGTGTCAGAGTCTCTCATCAGGCTGTTAATGCATGAGGAAATCCGCTACTACATAATTTAAGCTGAGAAAAGACCAGGTTCTCTTGTAGAACATAAAAGACAAGCGGAAGAAACGTCGCGGGAAGCTTGCGAACAAACTGCATCACCTCATGATTAGCATGTATTTGTTCTTCTCAGACAAGAATAATTTCAAGCAGAACCAGGTGGTGATCTTGTAAACAACCGCTGGCTTACTGCGTCCTTCAAAGATGTAGCGATAGTCAGAAAGACCAAATTCCCCCTTAACATAATGCGCTTTGGGCTGGTTGCTAGAGAGGGCCAAGTAATGCCACGTTTATCTTCATATAGGGTTACATCAAGTATCTGGAGCAGTTCGTATAGCCCTGTATCCAGGAGGTGACCGTAGGAAGCCGTACGTATGCCAACAGGACTCTAAAACATGCCAAGCAAGCAGAAAGATTCATTCTTGCATGTAAGATAATTTCTTCGCCTAAATATTTAGAGCACTGACATCCTACCTCTTGAGAGTGCCGTCTGTGAAATATTATGTGTGGAGCCTGGTTGAGAGAGAGACCAACAAGTCTCCTTGCACTACCAAGTTGAAGTTTAGAAACCAGGATCACCACAGTTTTCACATTGTTAAATATTGGGACCTCTTAGAAGGCCTGCAGCTGCAGCAGATTTCCAAGCTGCATGGGGGCCATAGTTGAGGCCGACGGCGATTCTATTGAATGAAATGAATATGGAGTACCATCCTTTAACCCTTTAATTTTGATAAATATATCATAAATTAATTCTCAGTTTTATTTTGTTTTATATTGAATTCAGGCGACAAACTACCCAATGCACCATATATGTATTTTATATATATATATATATATATATATATATATATATATATATATATATATAAATCTTTCATGAACGCGAAAGAATACTGAAATGAGTCAAGCAAACAGCAAGAAACAGAAAAACAGGATAATTTTTCTTCGGAAATGTTATTTTCTAATTCGCAAAAATTCCATACAGGGGTGGGATTCGAACCGTGCACACTGTTTTTCTGTTTCTTGCGGTTTGCTTGATTCATTTCATCATTCCTTCGCCTTCATGAAAGATTTATACATTGTATATTCGCCACGTGTTTACCTCAACTCTCATTTGTCCTTTGAATTTCCTATTAAATTTCTTTCTCTTTCATAGTTCCAATCGACCTTGCAAAGCGTACTTTAAAAGCTTGTTTATTCGGAAGGTTTTTTTGTCTTCCGCATAGCCGAGTGGTCTAAGGGACGGTTTAATTGAGAGCAAAGTGGTTGCTCGCTGCCTCAGTGTGCACGGTTCGAATCCCACCCTTGTACGGAATTTTTGCGAATTAGGAAATAATATTTCCGAAGAAAAATTATCCTGTTTTTCTGTTTCTTGCGGTGTTTGCTATACATATATATATATATATATATATATATATATATATATATATATATATATATATATATATATATATATATATATATATATATTTATATGCGAAACCAAGATTCGACGGAAACATCCGTCATCGTCAGTCGCTGGTGAACAAGTGAAATACAGAAGTTGCTTAACGTACAAACACACAAATCAGTGGCGCTAAAGTAGAAGATGCGAGAATGTAGCGGGATTTTTGAGAAACGGAAGTATGAATTTCTTGCTTATTAAGGTATTAGTATTGAATTGGCCGTCGGAAGTATTAAAGCTGGGAATTTATTTTATAAGTGCCGATTCAATTAAGCGTCGATGTATATAATTGTGAGACTTATAAACTATTTTAGAATTATCAATATTAATTTGATGATGTTCATTGGACATATGTAGAAATAAACTCGAGGAGAGTGCACCACGTGCCATATTGCATTTATTTTCATTCATTCTCCTGGAAAATCTGCTGCTTTCGCCGATATATAATTCATTACATGATTTGTATGAAATAAAATAAACTCCCTGTTCTTTATCGATCGATCTATCGTTGGATAAGCTTTTTTTGATCGTATTCTCGTACTGAAAGGCAATATTGATTTTGTTGTTCCGTGCCAACTTTTTGAAATTGATTAAGTGGAGGCAGTATTTGTCACATCTGTTTTCCTTATAATTAGCTGGGTAGTAATTATAAGGAAAACAGATGTGACAAATATTATGTTACCTTTTCATACTCCCCCCAGTTAATCAATTTCAAAATGTTGGCACTGACCAACAACATCAATGTTGCCTTTCAGTACGAAAATACGATCAGAAATAGCCTATCCAAAAATAGATCGATCGATAAAGAACAGCCAGTTTATTTTAAGTGTAGTAGCATATAAGACCATCTAATTAAAATTGTTTAGTTTGAAAGATTTCAATTAGAACTTTCTCCTGAATAGAGCTTAAACATCTCCATGCTGTATTTGTGTGTTGTTTTCTTTGCTACCAAATTGCTGCCAAATACCTACATATATGTAGGTATTTGCCTAGGAAAGGTTTATTAGATTATTGGATGAATCCGAATCCAAATCAGGGTGCGACTTATGAATCACTTACGGCATTTTCTGAATTTTTTGTCAATATCATAAAAATAAGAATAAGCTCATTGAATTGAAAATAAGTAGGAGGAAAATAAATTATTAAGTGCTACAAACTTATAGAATTTGCCTCTGATCCAGATCTATAACATCAAAATTTAAAGCTAAGTTGGACTTAAGATATTTATCCATTTGAAAAGGTTATGATTATGGCCCAAAATTCATTGGTTTCAAAGTGTTTAAGCAATCTCTTTATTATACGGAGTTGTACAAATCGTGCACCGGCAAATTTCTCTTGGAAGAAATTCGATACAAGAAACGATTAGTTACTCTTTTAGAGAATTTACTTCTGAAATCCAAACTGTCTTTTCGCTTGCGCGTATCAATATTGGATTTTAAAGTTCTTATGTGTCACATTGACCAAAAATTTTGAAATTCCAACTATTCTCTTCTGTATTTCACTTGTCCACCAGCGACTGAGGATGACGGATGTCATCCTGGTTTCGCATATAAACTTAGTCCTATTACTGTGGTTTTATCCTTATAGTTACACGTACGCTATTGTACTTTTTTAATATATATATATATATATATATATATATATATATATATATATATATATATATATATACTGCTCAATTTACATACAA
The DNA here is from genome assembly GCA_963969495.1 of Ceratothoa steindachneri. Taxonomy (NCBI): domain Eukaryota; kingdom Metazoa; phylum Arthropoda; class Malacostraca; order Isopoda; family Cymothoidae; genus Ceratothoa; species Ceratothoa steindachneri. The sequence continues at coordinate 73,799,441 of OZ018324.1, read as the reverse complement.
CGATTATTAGTGTAAGCGATTGAACTACATGCTAGGCACAAAAATTGGCTTTCAACCACCAAACAAAAAATGATACTCTTTCTAAAAGTACCTACATATATGGAGGAGGGTTGGACCGAAAAGGAACCAAAGTTTCATACCTGAGTACACATATGTTCTTGTATAAAAATAAAATTTCAAATATGAAACATCCAGAATTGATTGGAACCTTTACTAAATTGCCTCCATTTAACAAACAAAGATGTAATAGAAGAGGTGACCTATTAGGTACAATTCAGCGGCTGATAAATATATAGGAAAAAATAATTCGGCTGTCCTTTGCCAAGGGATGGAAGTTGTGATTGAAGAAACTCTCTTACCATGGTAAGACAGGCTGAGGTTTTGCCAATTCATACCTAACTAGAATGCACTGAGAGAACTCATATCCCCGTCTACGAAATTGTTATTAAAACGAATTTCATAATGACAGAATAAATCCATATTTCTAATCTCAATTAGCCATAAGCTATAATAAATGACACCATTTAATTCATTCACTTTGGACGCCTATGCGTCGCAGTTGCACTATAATTTCTATATTGGAAGAATCGGATCTCGTATTTGTTGACCGAGACTGAATCGACAAAATTTGTTTGAACTTTTCTCGATCTAAATTATCTTAGCTATTGATTGGGTGCAGGCATGTTTCTAACACTATCCATTACTATACTGTAACTGCAAATATTGTCTACATAATGTATATTTTGATGTTATAGATCCGGATCCGGGGAAATTCTGTAAGTTTGTAGCACTTAATAATTTATTTTTCCCCTACGTATTTTTAATTCAATTAGCTTATTCTCATTTTTGTGATAATGACAAAAAATTCAGAAAATTCCGTAACTTGCCAAGTTTCAGAAATTAAATAAGTGATCCATAAGTCGTACTCTGATTTGGATTCGGATCCATTCAATAATCTAATAAAACTTTTATAGGCAAATATCTACATATATGTAGGTATTTGGCAGCAATTTGGTAGCAAACAAAACAACGCACAAATACAGCATGGAGATGTTTAAGCTCTGTTCAGAAGAAAGTTTTAATTAAAATCTTGCAAACTGAACCATTTTAATTAGATGGTCTTATATGCTACTACACTTAAAAATGTTGAAAATATGTTTCGGGATATTGGGGCTCAAACCTTTTCCTGGATTATTAGTTGTAAATGATTATATCTTTTACAATATCTAACTGGGAATAGAATAAGAAACTTAAGAAAAACTATTACTCATTCACTTCTAAAATACAGAAGAAGTATATATAGGCCAAATCTGACAATATTACTTCCTGAAGAAAACAATTAAACTTTCCTAAATAATATTATAAAGTTTTTCATTCCTTTGATCAAGCTGTGTTCTTTTCATCGCTTATGAATTTTCAAAATATATTCATGACTGAATTTATAAATGTTGTTTACTTTTACCACTTATAATAATATACTTTAAGAATTTAAATTACCTCCCTGTGGAACGACCAAACTTTCGTTAAAGTTTTCTTTAGACGTCACACGACTTGGGATGTATTTAAAATAAAATGCATTGCTACCAAATTTAGGGATATAATCCACCAAATAGTATGAAATTATGTCACATGTATTTAATGAGGAAGCTCCAGACCAAAGAGCGATGTCACCAAATAGTGGTGACATAATGTGTTTGTTTTATAGGAGCCCACAATTGCAAGTTTGGCTCTTGATTTTATCTTTACTTTTCTGTACCAGTCTAACAATGTTTTTTAACCCAGTAAATAACCCCAAAATAATCATAATCTATAAAATAAAAAAAACGCTAAAATTATCTAATCATATCCAGAATAAAACTAACCTGATGCCATATTATTGAAGGCAAACATTTTATGATGATGGATTTGCTTTGCACACCTCTGTTGGTAGTTTTTGTGTAGTACTTTTCAAGGCTATTTGCCTTCAGAAATTCCTTAAATTAAAGGTTTCCTTGTGTTTGCCTATTTACGTGTTACATAGAAGTCGACTAATTTGGGTTAAGCGTGTGAGGTCACGACCTAGAGCTGTCATTAAACGACTTTAATATCACTTTTTCTTATATCGTCTTTCAATACTTTATGCCTAAATGTGTCAAGTATATGTCCTAATTTTTGTAGGCATTTTATAAGGTTTCTTCGGCTTATTTGACATGACCATTTCAATTTAAGGGTGTTCCTTATTTTACACGTTTGTGCTCTTATCAATTTAATTTTTTTAAAAATCATGTAGATTATTTTTTCATATATCTTTAAAAGTTTCTTGAGTTATTTTCAGTTTCTTGGTTTTTGCTTCACTGTTCAATTTTCACTATCTTATAGCATAAATAGTCTTATAACAGATACCTTTTATTGTACCTTTTCTAAAGTTTAAGCTTCAACTCTGAATGATTTCTCTTCTATGTACAAGAAAATTTTCATTATTGTCGTCGTTAAACAGTTTAAATTAAGTCCCATAATTCTAATTTCCTTGGCCTTAATTCTCCTGGATTCTGAAAAATACTATGATTTATTCTCATTCAAGAGAGCAGGGCTTAAATACCTCACGTCTATTCTGTTTCCCTTCTGTTTCATCTTCAAAATTTTGAAAATTTCTTCTTGCCATGCTGCAAGCAGATACGAAAAGAAGGCAACTACCAGTCTAAATTTTCATATATTTGTATTTTATTATTAATCAAGTGAAACCTACATAAATAAGTAGAATGAAAATACAAGAGAGTAGGTTAATGTATGTATATTTAGTTAATTCATTTTTTGTGTACTTCGCTTTGAACTAAATACGCTTATTGCGTCAAAAATCTTTACATACGCTACGAAAGCCAAGTTGAGAATTATTTCATATTTCTTTGTATTCTGCAAAATATGTTGAAAAAACTGCAGATGAATGTTATTAATACAGTTACTTACGAAATCTCCTGCATCAGGGGATGATAGCAGTCGAGTGTTTGTGTTAAATATTTACTGTGAATATTGTAAGTAATTTATGTTTCAGATAAATGGCCTGTAGTTCTTTAGGTCTACATAGACGCCGCCTAACAAAGAAGTACAGGGGAGGCAACTGTGCTAATGAAATCTTATCTTGCACGCAGAAATTTCTATTAGGTCAGCAAGAGCCTCACCCATAGCTTATATTAGGTCGAATCTAAACTAATAATCTCCAAGCACTTTACCGATTTTGTACTTGTAAGTATTGAAAGATGCTTCCTCATTATTAAGTTGTTTTGTGGTGTAAGGTGTTAACTGGTATCATATATTGAAGACAGCACTCCATGCACATGGCCCCTTCAGGCCTACGAGCACCGTAGCCATCGCGACTATTCGGAAAACTTCTGTCACTTCTACTCTTTTGGTTATCACCTTGGTAAAGATCGGGGCGAAAAAGGGTGGTACCAAACCCGATTTCTTTGCGAAAAGGAAAGCGGCCGCGAGCATACAACAAGTTGTTTGACTCCAGGAGGCAAAACCCGGAAGGTGTCCGTGAGACAATTCCCAGGGCCTTCTATGGCTCCCTCTCATATGCCCAAAGCTGGGAGAGGGGCATTGAAATTGGAATCATCCAATGGTCAAAGGACTCCCAGCCGCATATTTTCCCGAACCACCAAAGGATTCAGGCCAGGAGAGGTAGGCTCGTATTATAATCCAACTCTCCTTCAGTAAGACCTTGAAAGCAGCAGTCACATCTGTTTATTTTGTGGCCAACAGTGCTAGAAACTCTGTCTCCAGGAAGACTGCTGCCGTTTCAGCGAGAAACTTTGAATCAGAGAAAACCCTCGCAGCTCTTTTGAAGTAGGCCTAGAATGTATTTTCATTTAATGAAATTGTCGTATACTCCAAGAAAACCTTGACAAGCTGTGGGGGATTGTCTTGCTGTCATGGTTGTTCTCGAGCTAAGTCGGTACCGACCTGATCAAGGAATAGTGGAGTGGTTTCCTAAGTAATGGTAAATTCACGCATCCTTGTCAGAGAATCACTTTATTTTCCTGTCTAAATCTGTTCTTTTGCTCTCCGAATCATAAACTAATTTTGCGTTGCCTCCATCTTTAAAACCATCTCTATGGTGCTGGAAAGGGCCCGGTGGCTCAAATTTTGGGAAATGATTAATTTATCGTCCTCGGTAGAAGAGTTTAGGTCGTTTAATCAGGCAACTTCATCGCCGTGGACATAACTACTACTTATTGAACTTCTGACAGTTTTTCCCTGCGTCCACTTCCTTGTTGGTCAGCTAAGTATGGTTGTCGTAGAATTCTTTCTGCTAAGAACCCTACTGACCTACCTGACACCACTTTTATTTAGTTAGTGTCGTAGAATTCTCCTCCTTTTTGTTCTAGTCTCTAAGAGTGCTAAGAGTGTCTAATTATTGATATTATAAGAATATCTTAAAGAAAAGAGCCGTTGTGCAACACGTAAGGATATATATAAGAGAAACGAACATTAATCCCAAAATAACTTATAATTGACCTTTATCAAATGAATACATAACATCTATACATTAATTACAGGAATACTCTGAAGATTATCCTAAACAAACATTAATTAAATTAGTTTCCCCTCCAAAATTGGTTAACGTTTTCTCTATACACAACAATAATATTAGAATTAGGCTTACGGACTCGTGGAGTTTAAAGGGCCTCAGAAATATTTACTCTTGACGCGTGTAGATGAGCGGAATTCCACGGTCGTCTTGGCGAGGGTAGCAGCTGGGGGGTCCACACGTTCTTCCGGGGGGGAAGGGTTCTTCAAGGACGAGAACCAATACGGTGCTCTATGCAACACCCAGGCAGCCGTGGTCTCTCTGGCGAGAGTGAGTCGAACTTGGTTCTTAATTCAAGTTAACTTGGAGTGCAGTGTGATCACCGAGTAACGAGCTCGAGGAGGAGCTTTTCACCTTCGTTACTAATTTTCTTATGGACGAGGACTGAACTCGGGGAGGGTCTTCTTCACGGGCGAGGATAACGGAGGGGGGGGGGGGGGTTTCTCTGGCGAGAATAAATTACTTAACGTTTGGTGTGGCCACCGAATAACGGGCTTGCGGGGGAGCCGTTTCCTTCTTCTTTTCTTAATTCCTCAAGGATGAGGAATACCCCTGGTGTTTAAGGTGCACCAGGATATGAGGAATCTCTCTGGCGAGAGTAAATCGAACTTACCAAAGTTCACTTAACGTTTGGTTTGATAACCAGGGACTTAGCTCAAGGACGAACTTTTTCTTAGCCCCTTAAGGTAGGTAGCCCTGCCTCTCTTGCAGGGTACTTCTTGGTCTGGCGACACAAGTAAACTACCTCTCCAGTCTCGGTAGCTCGGTTGTGGATCCGAGGACTTCGTCACCTAGAGACTGACGTATACTACCACGATTTTCCTCAGAGTTCCTCATTTATACCTCGCACCCCCACTGGGGGGAGTGGTAAGGGGGGGAGGGGCTTGAGGACGGCCCCAGGAGAGTTCTTTTTCCAAACGGTCTTTCCCACGAAGTCAAACATCGGCTCCTCGTTAGCCATCGAGATTGGGAGAAACCCGTAACCAATTTCCTGTTCAACGTGAAACTGGATCTCACTCTCCTGGGGGAGATCTTACCTTTTTGACCTTTAGGGTCTTACATGGCACCGAGTTATGCCACCCTGTGGTCAAACTTTCGACTCGCCGATGCCTGGGGCGGATGTCCTTGCGGTAACCACCGCCTTGGGACTGCATCACGAGTGAACGGGGATGGGGGGGTGACCTCTTTCATGGCACGGTCTGGTGCAGCGCTGCGGCCACGCGGGACCCGCCGATGCCTTCGGCCGGATGTCTTTGCGGTAACCGCCTTGGAACTGCACCAAGAGTGAACGAGGGGGGGGGGGTGACCATTCCTCTACAATGGTATAACCTTTAGAGTTAAGCGATATGCCTATATGAGCTACAAGCACCGCCAACGATTTCACTTTCGATGAATTTTGTTGAGCTAGGGCTAGATTTCTATTATTCTCGAAGCACGCACGTACACTTCTTGTCAAGTTTGACTGGATCCAATCCCCGTCCTCCACGAAGACGGAATCGCAATCTCGGAGAACACGTCCGTAGCGGAGTCTTTCACCTCCACTTTTTCTCCATCCTCTAGCTGCGATGCTCTTCCCCCATCATATAAAGCACGTACTGAGTTTGCAAAGGTTCTCGACTAGATTTAATCTCCAGAGGAAGCGGATACTTCTAAGACATGTTTACGCTGCGTTGTGCTCCGCTCTCGTTTCGTTTTCCAATATCGGCCATAGTACAGATAATATCCCATGGGCTATAGTTCAAAACTTGAGTGAGTGAGGCATGGTCTTTATGTTATTCTTGTTCAAAAGGTCTAATGATATCCCCCAGATTACTTATAAATGGCTAGCCGGCTTGCTTTTCACAAGCCGGGGAGAGAGAACGTATCCAAAGTGCTTTCAGCCCAATAACTTTAATTTCTTGAGTGTGTAAGCTGATGGAGAATTTGGCTATCGTTAGGAAAGCATACTTTCTGGAAGAGGAGGCCAACAGTTTCATGCTCACTGCGGCTTGGGAAAGTTCTACTCCATGTGTTGTATCCTCTGCTCAAGCTGGAAAAGGCGTCGCCTTCCTTCCTATATACCACATTGTCATTTTTTGATCTACCTAAAGCTTACGATACTTGATATTGATAGGGTATCATGGAGGCCCTCTACACCATGGAGGCTAGTGAACGCTTTCCCCTACTCTAGTCTGAATCAACCTGAGATCGTGAATTCCTAGTACGGAGGTGGGAGCTCCTTCCAGTCCATTAGAGCAGGAAGACAGCATCCCGCAGGGGATTATGTTTAGTGTCACTTTCTTTGCCTTGATCATCAACGTCATGATATTGGTGCTTTTGGAAGATTTTATTGCTACGTTACCCTAGGTAGACGAGCTCTCGACTTTTTTTAGTGCAGCTCAATTGCCTATGCTGAAGCATCGATTCCAACATCTATGAAACAAACATCACGCTATGGCAAAAGACATGGGGAGCGGTTTTCTTTGTCCAAGTGTAAGGTGCTTCAACATTCTTTCCTTCCACGGTTTCGCCCCGATGAGGAATTCTTACTGAATGGGGCTTGCCTAGATATGGTAGACTAGCACATTTTGTGGTTTTTGTTTTTTACTGTTTCCTTCATGGAATACCAATATTTGCAATCTTATGGTCTCTTAGATCCGTTTAAATGACAACCTTTATTCAGTGACTATCTCCATGGTGTTAATAGGGATACCTTTATAATTTTTTCCACTTCTTTGTTAGGTCGAAGATTGACAATAGATATGAGTATTACGCAAACGCAGCCAAGCGTAAATTGTGGAAGGTGGTCTTGATTCACCACAATAGTCTCTGTTTGGCAACCTGTGTCTTCAGCACATTCAATATAGAGATCCTTGTCAATGCTGCCTTTCGCTGCGCCGTACACCTTGCATATTGTGCGTGTATTCACGAGCCAAGCGTCTTCCTCATTCACTAAAAAACTCACATTTCATCCATTGTTGATTTTGAAGGTGCCTATGCCGTCATGGCACGCTAATCGCACTCTAAAAATTTCGATATGGCCTTTTGGCGTAGGCGCCTCTGGCTCTGTCCATGAGTCCACCCTGGCGGTTACCAGATATGAATTTTTGTCGCTAGATTCCGCTCCCAAAGATTCTACAACATCGGAAGTTCTGTGCTAGAATTATTTAGAGCACACGCTGTGGCACTTTGGTACTCTTGTGGTGTACAGGGATGGCTCCAAATCCGCCTTCTCCCCTCGGTTTCGAGGTGAAAGGGCTGTAGCTGGTGATGCGTCTTTCTTCACTGCGGCTGATTCCAATACAACCCTCATAAGTGAGATTACGATATGTACTCGGCTCGAAGAGTTAAGTGAAATTTATAGCGACTCGAGGAGTACCAAAATGCCAAGGAGACTTTAAAATCACCTCACCTCCTGACTTGCACTATCAGCGGTGCCACGGCTTCGGCAAGCCGGAGGATGTCGAAATTGGCTTCTTAAGTATTTTTGGACACATGGGGATTGCGAGAGATAGCACCCTGATTGGAATACCAATCATTCTTCAAGGACGATGTCACTGGTCCAGCTGTTCATTATCCCACACCCGACTACATAGCAGGAATCAATTAAGTCCTTTGCTCACCTGATAAATAAAATGGAAGATGACCCACAGTAATTTAAATTTGCATGCCATCGCATCGTGGCTTATCTCTCAGACCAGCTTCCCATTTCTTCTACGGCTTTCGGTTGGTTTCTATCGCCTCAAATCAGAGAGACTTGCGAAACGTAGCGCCAGATGATAGAGCGCCTTCTTGTACCATACATCGACGAATACTTGGTCGCCCAGACTGTGGGCAATTTCTTGTAGAATGTCCGAGACTAGGGTATCTTTGCGCACGTTATCTGTCTCGGTATAGGGAGGGTGTAGTCAAAACCGCTTATCCCTTGTACTCGCTAAAGATTCGTGTACACCGGATTGTAGACTTGTGGATTTGTGGAGGAGCCAGTCCTCCTCTATTCTACTTAGCTGTTTAGGTCCTGGGTGCATCCCTTTTCTTTATTTAGTCTTATTTTCTTGATGTAGTAGGTTTTGTTTTGTTTAAACCATTTATCGGTTTTTACTTTTATTGTTTATGTGTCATTATATCCGAAGAAATAGGTTGCAATTCTTTCGGCAGGTTATGTATGCCCTTTAAAGCAGTTGACTATTATGCTCCCTTAATCTTAAAAAGTATCTTATAGTTTCTGGGGGAATTCTTCCAACCTTTCCATGCTATATTATCTGTTTCTGAATTTTCTGAGTGTTTATTTTCTATTCTTGTAATTTTCTGTGTGCTAGTTGTTAATAATTGTTTCACTTGTTTTATCTATTTGTTGTTTTCAAGAATTTTTCTCGAGACTTTTATTATATGTTCTTTTTTCTTCCTATTTTTTAATAAGCTTGTTGAGTTACGAATTTTCAATATTTATCTTATTGTTCCATTGTCTCATTTTTCTCCGATTATCATAATGCCTTTTTGTAGCCATATTGATTTTTCTGTTAAAATGCGAGGTTTTATTGTTATTTGCCAAAGTTACAATTTGCAAAATAGTTTCCCTTATATTACTATACTTTTTTTAATTAAGCTTCTTTCACTTTATCAATCATAGCCTCATAACTTTGTTCACTTGTGTAAATGAAAGTTAATTATTTTATTTGGGTTTTCAAATTTGTGTGGATTAATCTTCTTTGTCAAATTTGGTTGTATTTTGTTTAATTTCATTGAGTAATCTGTGGTCACTATCTGTGTCCAAAGAGCATTTATATGGCTATATGTCGGTAATAATTTTTTTTCTTAATAAAGAGCATGAAATAACTTTAATTTATCTTTCGATTTAGTTCCACCCTTATATAGCTTATACCTTGTCTCTTTTAAAAGAAGAACTTTGTTGTGGATTCATCAGTGTTGGGTAGAAGTCCTCGAAATTTTTATTTGAGGGAAATATAGAAGCAAAGGCTTGGATGGCTTGTAGTGGATACATGTTCGATATTTTAATTACAAATTTGATTAATCAATCTCATATTCGTATAATTCCTGTTATGTATTGTGCTATATACAGATGTATGAAGATTTCGACCTTGCGAGTAAGTGTGCCCTTTCTACGTATGCGAGCAGATTTAAATTGTGAAGTTTCGTCTCCCTTTTCTTCTTATTTTGCAGGAGCCAATGATATTCCACTATTTCCTATAATTTTTCTTCTACGGGGTGATGCACTAAAGATTAACCCGTTTCCAAAGCATAGCATAAAAACATATCAATACATAAAAAAATAAGGTTGTGTATTGCTCCTGTGTGGGTTAATTTTATTTTTTTTTTTAATTTGCATTCATATATTTGTCCGTATTAATATTTATTTACACCATGCTATGAAATCTGGGTTTCGTTTACAGTGCCTCACCCTGTGGTTAATGGAGCTCATGTCACTTGAGAGCATCAGAATATTATATATGGCCATGATCATCAATCGCTGGCAGCCAGATGAGTAAACCACCGGATCACGGGATTCGTAACAGCACCTCTGCTAATTGACTTACCTGCTCGAAACAGGGGTCCGATAATGAGGGAAGAACATACATACAAACATGTGCGCGCACACGCAAATATATATATTTATATATATATATATATATATATATATATATATATATATATATATATATATATATATATATATATGTATATATATATATATATATATATATATATATATATATATATATATATATATATATATATATATATATATATATATATATATATAGCATAACACAAGGTCTGAGTGTCAATTTTCTTTTAATCCTGTAATAAGAAAGCAAATAAACAAAATAGTAAAATATCAGCCCTTTAATATGTTTAGGCTTAACCCCCCCCAGATTAGCCACAAGTAGGGGATTGGGGGAAAAAAGAGGGGATTTTTCACGACCAGACCTTGTGTTATTCCTATACGCACTTTTCTTATAATTTGTATCCAGTGTCAGTTGAAAAAGGGTGTGAGATACACCGAAACTGTTCTGAATTAAATTGTCTTCGGACAATGTAGTTTAATTCCTCATCTTTTTTTGCGATACTGCATTAATTTTCATAATATATATATATATATATATATATATATTTGTTAAAGACCATTGCATATTTAGCCTTTATTAATTTTATTTGGAAACTTTCTATTTTCCTTATTATCTTCTTTTTCCATCTTGTAGATGGTAGATTACCTCTCCTATGTTCATCTCTCAACTCTTTTTTAGAAAAATTCCTGTGTTTGATAAAAGACAAACCTTAAAACTGCTCTGGTTGCTGGTACCACTCGAACTTCTCTTACCTCTCGGTGAACTGAACAAATTGTGCTTGGAGTTATTTTCAAAGCGAATTTAATGTATTAATTCGTGTAATTTTTTTCACCCTCTTTCGGGGCCTCTGGCGGAGAGTGAATTTTCTTCCCCCCCTCTTTTTAACAAGTCACCCTCTGACGGACGTCATTCTTGTCGGTCTATCAAAAGCGCCCTTCGGTAAAGGTAAAGTGCCTGGTGAAAACTATCTTTTGGCTTGGGATTGGGACATCTTCGATAGGAGCTATTCTTTTGTCGACCTTGGTGATACGTTCTCTTTTATATACATACACGCACACAGACAAATACACATCGACACACGCTCACTCCGCGGGGTTTTCCCTTTCAATATATTTTTTACCCGATACTCACTACGAGCAGATGGAAAAAAAAAAGATGAAAGAGACCTGGCGGATATCACAGAAGACCTTCTCTGATTGCCCCAAGCCTGATCTTAGGAGGGTCTTCGCAAAATTCGATGGGAATTTTAATATAGCGCTTGTCCGCTTGATTGATTGATACACACGATGACTATGCGGCTACCTTTGCCAATAAGGTTGACTGCGAAGCTTTGACCTTTACAAAAGCTGCAGAATGCTTGCACAGCATCAATCTTAAACCACAAACATGATCACGGGAGGGTATTTGCAAAAATCTATGGGGATTTGAATATAGCGCTTGCCCGCTTGATTGATACACAAAATGGCTATGCGGCTATCTGCGCCAAGGAGGCTGACTGCGAAGCATTCATCCTTACAAATGCTGTAGAATGCTTGCAGAGCATCAATCTTTAACCACATCAGTTCATTGGGTATGTTAAGATTTTGCTTTTTATGATATATGAAATTGAAAATGTCTTTACAGTTATAGAGTTATCAGTTCTTGGCTGAAAGCAGATCTATTTGTTAGTGGAATTTATCTCGAATATATTAATATGTAAAATTTATGGAAACATCTTTGAGACAAACATTGGACTGTTATTTCATTTTTTTCTGCTTGAGAAAGCTACTCTTGCCCGTCACAGTGAAGTATTGGCATGCTGTCTCTTCAAAGGAAAACATATGTAAATACATCAAGATTACTGAACATATGGAGAATATCATCAGTGAATACGATATTCCCCTGAAGAAAATCACGAGCACTGTCACTAATAACGGCTCTAATTTTGTTAAAGCGTTTAAGGAATTTGCAGTCACTGCTGCAAATGTGTCCACATATACAGAAGATGGAATCTAGGAAGGTGAAGAAGATCAGAGTGAGCATTTACTGGAGGAGAGTTTCTTAATGACAAGTGCCTTAGATCAGGAAGAAGACCTTTCTTCTGACTCATGCAGCTTCAGCCTACCTAAGCATTTGCGTTGTGCTTTGCACACACTCAGTCTCGTAGCCACAACTGGTGAAAAACAAGCACTGAAAATATCTTCTTTTGCAAATATCAATCATGTTGAGATGGGGAAGTGCTCAGCATTATGGAACAAAAGCGGTCGTCCAAAATCAGAAGAGATTATCAAAATTGATATCAACTGCTCATTAAAGGTGCTTTGTATTACAAGGTGGAACTCTCTGTTTGATGCATTATCATTACTTTTAAAACTCAAGGGAAAATTACATCAACTCATGACGTCCCTTTAACTTCCAGTGTTCAGAAGTCACGAAATTTAATTTCTGGGGAGTATGTCTCAGTTTTGGCTCCTATTGCAGTGGAAATTGATCGCCTACAGGAAAAACAAAACGGGTTTTATGGAGAATTTCTCCCTACCTTGCTCACTGTGGAAAAAAATCTGAAGACCATTTAGTCACGTTCTCCGAAATTTTTCCAACCTCTTCTAAGTGCAGTCACTAGGGGCTTTGGAAAGTGCTACCAATCTTATTTGACCTAAGCAAATGAAGCCAGCGTTACAGATGCCATTATTGCATGAATAAGCCATCCGTTCTTTAAACTCTGCTGGTGAGATATTAGTATTTCATGGGACAGTTCAAGTAACCAAGACTCTGTTAAAAATATTATGATTCAAGTGATTGAGAGTTTGTGGGGGTTGAACCAAGTAAAACTTTCAAACGAAAAATTTAAACGGTTCTCACATTGAACCTTATAACTGGGAAGCCATACTTGCTGGTATGTATTGTTCTCTTTCGTAAATAGGAAGACAGACTTCCCGGTATGTATTTCTCTTTTGTAAATGGGAAGATAGACTTCCCGCTTTGTATTAGCCTCTTTCTTAAATGGAAAGATAAACTTCTGGGTTTGTAGTATTCTCTCTTTATTAAATGGAAAATTAAAATCCTCAGTATGCAGTATTTTTCTTTTGTAAATAAAAGAATGAAAATTCCAGTGTACTCGGTCGGTGAAGGAGCTTTCCGAAACCGTTGCCTCCAGGTAGTGTGGTGAAGTGCCAATGTGATGGACCTTTTTGGAGCACAAATCGTGCGGTTCACAGAGAGCGAGATTGTTGAGGCGATGCTACTCAGATCTTCTGTTATTCTCCTTGTAAAACCTTGTAGGGAAGAGTTCATGCCATCGAGGTCGCATCTCCAAACCTCTACCTCCTTGGCCTAGAATACACATTTTGTATCGTAGCTGGATCCGAACTTTGATTGAGCGCTTAAAAATTAGGAAAAGGAAATGAAATGAAATGAAAAGAGAGGTGAGAGACAAATAACAGCTCTTCCTTCCCCCGCCCTTCTTGGCGCTCATGCAACGGCGAAGGAGTGAGGGGCGGAGGCTCGCTACTCCTTTAAAGTCCCCCTAGTAACACTGTCTAGAGCCAATGTAGGCTCCAAGCACTGTGAGTACGGTGATTAGGAGTGAGAGGGAGAGGGAGAAGAAGGTTTTAGGATAGGACAGTGAAAAAATAGTAGGAGACAAAAGTGGCCTTAGTTAGTAATGGGACCTACAGCTTATCGTGGAATCCGAATCACGATGTGTCGTTTGTCTCTAACTATAACTATAACAGTTTATCGTGACCCCTGTCCCACGTATCACTGTGAGTGCCGTGTGCGAATATGATAGTAAAAAATGAATAGATGCAGAAGGCTGAAGGAAGTAAGAGGTTTGCAAAGAGATGCTAGTTGCCTGGAGGTCAGGCTTATCTCTGTCCATTTTAGCTAGTATAGCTAGCGTGATAAAGTTAGAAAGTAGTATTGGTATTTATGAGGCGTTTAAACCGTTATTAATAAATATTCTTACTAAAAAACTGGTGTAGGTTTCTATCTCTCTATCTATCCTTTCCTATTCCTATCCTAGTTATAATTGGAGCCTACTTTTTCAGACCAGAAGTCTGGGATTCACTAATGAAGAGAGCTGCTTTTTACAAATGCAACTCTATTCCACTAAAAAAGCAAGATAGTTGGAAAGAACTCCTACTTTATACCACTTCGGTTTGGAATCACAAAAAAAACACTAATTGAAGAGGAGGCCTCGCGCATCAATAACGCCGAATAGTGCCTAGTGCCCTACCCGTGTGCGCGTTAATCCTTTCGACGACCAAGAGAAAATCTACGCTCTAATTGCCTCTCGAAGCAAATTTTCTCCCAAATCAGTAGCATATCTCAATGGACTTAACAAAATGCTAATACAAAATGGACCTAAACCGATGTGGTTTCCATATAATCGTCCATCATGTGAGCTGCTCCATGTTCAGGTCAAAACGCGACAGAGACAACACCAAGATCCCGCTCACTCTCGATGGTATCATGCCTGAATAAACCAACAACTGAGGCGCTGCAAATGGAAATATCTCTCCCCCACAGGGAAGAAACTACATCCTCAGAAATATTGAAAGCACCAAAATCGTCTAAAAGTCCGCAACAACGTGAGTAAATATACTGAAACTTTTACCTAAATATAAAAAGCTATGTCTCGCCATCAACACCGTTGGTGAATTTGAGAAAAGCTAAGTAAATCATTTAGGGCCTCGTCAGAGGAAACTTCAACGGGAAGTACAACGCTGATCTAAAGGAGGAAGAAGTAATTGCAGCTTTAAACTATGGCCAAATTAAAATCTATCTTGACTCATGTTTCAACTTCACTAATGAACAAACACGTACAATCACTTAACCCTTTTTGTAAGATCTTCAATTCGAAAATGTACATCTAAGACAAAAACCGTACAAGAAAACTGATATGACTGATAACTTTAGGTATATTATAAATTTATTTATTTTTTTTTTAAATGTAAACCGCTGGAATAAGAAGAGAAACGTTTATAACAACATCATTAGACGACTAGATCTTAACGTCATCCTGATCGCTAAGCGTGGGCTTGAATAAGACAAGGATTATATAGCAAAATCTATGGCTACGATGTCATAATGGCTAAACACGCGAAAGAAAGATACGACCGCGTGGTAATTGCCATCAGGAGAAGGATCAGGTTTAGGGCGGTAAGAAAAATAGAAGAATCTTTTCTGCCGGTACAGATCCAGATTACCTTGAATGACATAATCCTGGTTGTGGTATTTCAACTTCTCATTCGCCCTTACATCCCAATCTCTAATTTCTTGCGCTTCTTCCACAGAGACGCATCTACCATCCTAATTGGCGATTTATTTCAACGCCAATTGCAGATAGGCTGGCTAGACCTTGCCATCAGTGAAGCTGGAAACGCAGTAAGCTTACTTATTAAGCAGAATGTAATACAGAGGGAAGGCCGAAACTTTCATACATACTCGACAAGAAGATCTACAAGGCCGCGTGACATTATACTAACGAACCTTAATTCCTCCACAAACCACATAACAATGTAGGACTCGTATACCCATCAGATCACATTAGTATGTTCAAAAGTATCTACATATACAGGGTCACCTCCCCAAAACGGGCCTGCACACACTTTTTGTGATATATCCTTCATTCATTTAATAATCACCCTTACTTTGCAGGACATAACAGAAGCAACACCTGTGAACACAATTAAATCTCAATGGGAGCTCCATCAAAGAATATTACTACAAGACAGGCTCGTTCAAAAAGTGCAGGACACTTTCGTCATCAGTTCGAATGTGAAAAAGCCCCCTTCAAGAGCAGAATTCAGGACTGGGTGGACCACTTGGAAAACTATGGGACATTGGAAAACATCAATAAAGCCAGTTACAACCGTCCAAGCCATTTAGGATGCCCCGGAAGCGTATAGCTGAACTAGTCGAGAGCGTAAGTGAGTCAGTTCAGCAGTGTCCAAAATGTTATCTGCGTAGGCAAAGTCACTCCCTCGGTATTTCCCGTGAGACTTGCAGAAGAGTGCTAGTAATGGGTGTAAAGGCCTACCAATGCATAATACAGACGGAGCTGACCATTACAGCCTCAGAAAAGGAGCAGAGAAAGGCTATGGTAGTCAAGATACTGGAGAAGATTCAGGAGACTCTAATTTTCCTTAACTTCCTTTGGACCTCAGATGAAGCTCACTTCCCTCTTAAAGGAAAAGTAAACTCGAAGACAAATGTATTCTGGCGGACCTCCGGACCAAATAAGGTAGCCACTAAGTTCTACACTTCCCTAAGTACACGGCATGGACTGCAATCTCAGAGGCATCATCGGACCATTCATCTTCGAGGAATCTGGCACGACCGTGACAGTCACTGAAGAACGGTATGTTGAGCTCCTCAAAACATTCAAGAGGGAGCTGCAGACCCTGTTCCCGTCACTTATGGGAAAGTTCTAGTTCCAGCAAGATGGAACAAGCTCTCATACCTCAAACTTGTCCCAAGATTGGCTGAAATAGAACTTTGGTGGCCGTGTGATCAGTCTAAAGACAGATTTTGAGTTGGCACCTCACAGCCACGCCCTTAGCCCTCCAGATTTCTTTCTCTGGGGCAACCTTAAAGACAGAATGTACGCCGGGAGACCCATGACCATCACGAAACTCAAGGAAGCCATTAGGGAGGAGATCAGAGCCATTAGTTGATTGGCTTGTAAGGACGTCATGGACAACTTTGTGCTGCGCCTCAAGAAATGCGCAGAGCTGAATGAAGGTCATCTTGAACACGTGCTCAAGAATAAAGAACAAAAGTCCAAAGACTCTCATGTTTTGATATGATGTTTTTAAGCACAGTAAACTATTTATCACCAAAATTTCCTTAAATCCTTGCAGAAAA
This sequence comes from Ceratothoa steindachneri, assembly GCA_963969495.1. Classification (NCBI taxonomy): domain Eukaryota; kingdom Metazoa; phylum Arthropoda; class Malacostraca; order Isopoda; family Cymothoidae; genus Ceratothoa; species Ceratothoa steindachneri. The sequence goes on along the minus strand of OZ018324.1, from coordinate 73,782,458 downwards.
TAAGAAATGATGCCTATCGAAAGTTGGGGCTCGTTTTGGAGGGGTGACCCTATACTTCGCCTATTCAGGTGAAAATCCCGAAACGCGTATCATGCTTTTCCAAGGCAAATTTGACCATATACAGACAACCTGCAATATGTTAGAATAGGCCAAATAGACTGATATTTTCTTGAGGATATAGGCGAACACCTTAGCTGCCTAATAACAAACCTCACAGATCCAGACAGTCTAGCTATCCCCAAGGCAAAGCACACAAGGCTACCTGTCTGCAATAGGAGAGAAACCTTTAAGATATAATGAACTGTTTTTAAGCTCTTAATACAGAAGTAAATAAAAATGGTAACGTTGCGGACCGATATAGGGAGCTGCGTAATATATGGCTCGTAATTTGACAACCAATGAGAGAAAAAGCAAAGGAAAAATGCGACAACATCGTAGGTAATATTGACATTGAAAAAGACCAAAAAATTCTGAAGCTAGATTACTATGTGAGAGGCACTACCTCAAAGGTTGATATTTCCATCAAAGTCAATAGCAACAAAATTACAGACAACTGGGAAATTGAGCACCATTTCAATGATCATTGGTAAATAATATTTTCTAATGAGCAAATAACTCAATGAGAAATATAATGTAGATCACGAACTGGAAATAATAATAATAAGAAGAAACCAGGTTGGACCGGAACTTTCACCATACCACTATGTGGAGAGGGCGCGATAAATACAAGAAGAATGGAGACCTTTTAACCTCGAGGAGTGTTAAGCAGCCCAGAAAAACTTTAAAAAAAGGCACCAGGCATTAATGGCATTACTAAAATGCACCTTGCAAACAGCCTCTCCACCAAATATGAACAAGACAATGCTACGGCTCTTGAGTACCTGGTAGAATGTGGGGTATTTCCGTTTCAGTTTAAAAGGGCACAACTGATATTCCTGCTAAAGCCTGAAAACAGAAAAATGAAATTAGTAGATATCAGTTCATCTCCCTCTTTGAGTTCCGTGGAAACGGAGGACCGAAAATTCAGCGCCGACAACTCCGCCAATCTTCAGACAGCCAAATTCACAAGAAAATCTGAAGTTTAAATTTTCGTTTGTTGTTCATTTCAGACAAACTCCAAAAGAACAGAATACGAAACAAGATAACCTTAAAGGAAAGAATGAGTTTAGCTTTCTGTTTTGGCATTGCCAAGAATATAGAAAGAGTGATTGCCGTGCCGTGAATAATATAAGTGTAACGAAATATACTCTCATGGAGGTTACTTTATCAGAGAAAGGGAAAAGGTAACCTTGTTAGAGATTCAAATACGAGATTGTTGAAAAGAAACACAGTGAATTAAAATAAGGTGAAAAAATCAATAAGTTAAAACAGCATACAAATATGAACTTAAAAATACAAATATTTGAAGATAACATCCAAATCCATAGCACTGCAAACTAAAATGAACATATGAGATTTATTTCTTGCCAGCAATAACAAGAAAAAAATGTTAAAAACGGTTTGATCGCCTAAACATACCGCACATTAAACACAAAAGCAAATATCAAAACAAACATAATAAACACTCTACCTTTATTATTTATTTATTACGAGCTTTAACTGTAAATATAGCTTAGGTGTCAGATATAAGTGTGACGTCCACGCAAAATAACAACTCTCAGTAAATCTCACACATTCTTTATTTATCTATATTTTTATCTTATCATTATTCACTCTTTAGTCAAACACGGGATACATTGGAAACGGGCAGCAAATGACACAGAAGTATGGCGAAAACGTCAAAACACCGTGTTTCGGATCTCACGTTAAGCTGTAGGCCCATTGACAACCTAAGTAAAGTGATATGACTTCTACTTTACTTCCAACTCTCTATTCTTGCCTTTGCCTCTTCCCACCTTCTATTTGCCTCGGAGCTTACCAAGGCTCTTTCGGAGAGCCTCATTTTACCCCCACTGGGGTACTCCTTTATTTTTAATACATTAAGAAATCCCCCCCAATTTAAGTGACTAAACCAAACCAAAGTTCAGAAATAGCGGTTTATTAACAATTTTAAAATTTTTGAAAAATCAATTTGACCGCGCACGCGGTCAAGGAACAGACTGTGTAGTGATTTGATTTGATTTGATGTACATATAAAGAGTGAAAAGGTGTAGAAAATAAATATAGGTAAATAAATGTTGAGGTTTTCTCTGGTGTAGAGGGCATCTCTAAGGTACTTCTTTTTTCATATATTGTCTTGTCTCTTCTTGGCCACAGTCAGTGTTTTCTTCAGGTGCTTGTTTGGCCGCAATTCGACCTTTACTTTTGATTTTTCCTCTCTTGTCATTCTTTGAACTTTATTTATTTATTTTTTTAAAATTTATTTATTTATTTTTATATACATATAAACATATACATATGAACACCTGGATTTTTTGGGGTACTAGAAATGATTTGGGTGATGTCATCTGCAAACTGCAGATACATCACATCCTCCCCAACTGGAGCAGGTAGGTCCAATGTGTATACTAGGTACAGCAGTGGACTCAGACATCTATCTTGTGGAACTCCCACCTCAAGTTCGAATTCGGGTCCATCGTGGCCCGCAATCGTGATTTTCGCTTTCCTTTCCATAATAAAGTCACAGAGGTCCCTCTCAAGAATCGGGTTTAGCTGGAGGTCTAAGGTTTTGAATTGGAGACCTCTCAGCCAAATCTTGTCGAAGGTCTTTTGAACATCTCGCAACACCACGTCTACGTACTTCCCTTCAGCTTTACAGTAGGCGAGTTTTTTGGTGAAGAGAGCAAGGGCTGTATCAGTCCCCATTCCCCTACGAAACCCATCTTGCTGAGGGTTGTGATCTTCTAGCTCTGTTAGCTGGTCTTGTAGCCTATTAGCCAGAAGCTTCTCGTAGACTTTTCCTATGAACTCGAGGAGGGATTTTGCCATGTAATCCACCAGGTGATCGGGGGGCTTCTTCTCTTTAGGTATAAAAATGATTTTTGCCACGTTTAGACCGTCGGGGAAGTGACCCGTGTCCAGGGAAGCGTTATAGATATTCGCGATTTCCCAACGGATCTGACGGGGGGCATGTACCAGGTTGTTTTTGGTGATGCCCACCCATCCTGGTGCCTTCTGTTGAAAAGTTTTTACAGTTTACATGACCTATTCTGATGTAATTTGTCTGTCATGGTCAGCTATCTCACTCTCTTCGTCGACATAAGCGTGTTGGTGCGTTCGATGTATTCGCTGATTTAGATCTTCAATCAGCTGGCCTTCGAACTCTTGGTAGAATTCCACATCATTCTCAGGTGTAATTGTGAATACTTCCTTCCAGAACGTGCGGAATCTCTCTTATAAAACCGCCGGATCTTCCAAGTAGTCATTGCACGCCTTAATGCGGGTCTTTCCTATATTCGGTAGGCCTTTTAGTTTTCTCACTAATCGCCAGAACTTGTCTGGTCTTATCTTGCTGTCTACTTGTTCAATCAGGCTGTCCCGGATCACAGCCTGTTACTGGTTTATGGGCTGCTTGAGTTCTTCACTCAGGCGACGTAGCAGCGAGCTTTTTATCCGATTTGTACCCTCTATTCTGGTTTCTTCGTACACTTTCCTGTGCACTCTAGCGATCTCACTCATTTTCTCAGTACATCTGGGCTGTGGAAGAGTTTTATACCTTTTCATTGGTACACACTCGTGATCCGCCTCGATGATGTTGGCAGTTATCTTCTCCAGTTCTTCATCGATCTCCTCCAGTATTGCTTCGCTTAGGTCCGCTGGTTCGTAATTGACAAGGATTTTCCTGTAGCGGTCCAAGTTGGCAGAAGTGTACCTTTTGCGGAGGGGAATCGGAAGCTGGATCAGCGTGAGTGTGATGGTCGTCAAGATCACTATGTGGCCACTGAGTACTGTTTGGGCCCGGCTCGCTATGGTGATTAAAAGGAAAGCCACCACCTGTCATTATTATGTGGGGCTTTGTTGCTGCCCGAGAGGTGATATAGGTCGGAAAGTCCGGTCCTATCCTCTAGATGTTTTTTCGACGCATAATCATTTCCAAGTTGTGACCTCTGATATTCGTGTTCCCATAGCCAGCCGTTCGGCATCTGCCGTTTAGTTTACCCACAAGGAATGCCATTCTGCCGTGGCTGAACAAGATATAGATGTTTGTGAGGGGGAGGTACGTTCGTCGAGGTGGCTGATATGCCACCGCGATTACGAGATTGCCCAAAAGTATGTTCAACTCTAATGCCACAAGAAACTTGTCCAGTTCTGGAAGGTGTCTGAACGAGAGATTCTTTCTGATGGCAACGGCAGCACCGTCAAACCCCCCTGAGAATGTTTTTTTGCAACTAATCTGTAGGCCTGTATCTTTAACTGGCTGTTAGTAGTATCGATACCATGTTCCGTGATTATTACGATGTCGGGGTCAAGCACGCGGAATATGTTTCCGTATGCCAAGGCTTTTTCCTCCCATCCATTCAAGTTGAGCGTCAATATCCTTAACCTGTTGTTCTGGTTTTCCATTTTATGTTCTGTCTTTTGAGTTTCTTAGTGTTTGCGAGTAATAAATTTACGTTTCCAGTTCCTTTTCATTTTGAACTCTGCTGGGGAGAGTTCAATAAATGTCTCCCGATAGAGGGCAACGTTCTGGTTGTAGAGGGCCTCCTCAACTGACTCTTCTTCGCATTGAGCGTCAAAGTCTCATTTATAATATTTTTCTTTATTCCCACGCAAATTTTGTTTGCGTCCCAGTCCTTCGGGAAGGGGAATTGTTCTTTCGCGTAGATGTATAGGTTAATTTGGTCAGCATCTACCTTTTTCTTTTTTCCTCTTTTACTTTTTTTGCGGCGTACCTCCTTTTTTGCGTTCTCTGAGTCCGAGGTGTCTGTACTTTCCCTGGTGTCAGAGGATTCTATTTCTTCTTTTTCCTCATCCTTTGGGTTGGTCGAGTGTGCTGCTTTTGCTGCCGCCTCTCTCTATTTTTTTGCCTCAATACTTGGTTTGCGTCGGGCCGTCTATTTTCTTCTTCTTTCTCGTCTCTTCACTCTTTCTTTGTATCTGTTTGGAATTCAGCTGCAGTTGCAGTACGTCCCCAGAAATAGGGTTATCAGGGAACCACATTCCACTCTTGCCGTTTTACCGAGCATTTGGTTGAGTTCCTTAGTGAATACTTCTGGTTGGGTTAGGTTCCTGACGTGAGCATATAAGATGCAGGTCAGGATATTCGTCGAGTTTTCATTCTCGATTCACAAATAAGTCTTTTGGTTTCTGCTTCTGTGAAGACTGCTTTTGCCGCCTGAGCATATGATGTATTGCTCTTGCGTTCTTGATCGTCTTTCTTTTGCTGTACCTTCTTTTTTAAAAGTTCTTTTTCAGTTAGGCAGGTCATGGCCATGGAACGATGTCCTTGGCTGGAGTTTGCACACTTCCTTCTGGGACTGCTGTAGTTCTTCCAATGGTGACCTGGCTCACTGCACCTTGAACAGATCTTCTGCGGCTCTGTACATTTTTTTTGTTGTGTGCGTCTCCATCATATAGCATCGGAAGCAGAATTGTATGGAAGTAAATTCTTCTCTCTAGATCTGGTCCCAACTGATTTTTGCATTAAAAAGCAGTAGTCCATTTTTCTTTGCCTTTTAAGCCATCGTAGTGTCGGGGAAGACAACCTTAAACACGGGAGTGTATTCTGAATTGTCCCCCTTGTTCCAAAACTTAATTATTCCGGATACTTTGACCCACGGTTGATTTTTAGATATTTCTTATTTTATTTCTTCCTTAGAGTGCTGTCCTATCCAAGGGTCCAGTCGCAGGCAGACGACGCTTTTGTGCGTTAGGATCTGAAGTGGAATTGCCGGTTGTAGACCTATTTCCCGGAGCTTTCCGACTGCCTCTTCTTTTGTAATATTCTCCACATCCTTCTCCTTCTCACAAATCGCAACATAACCTGATGGGACTTCAAGGAGTCGGAGCATTACGATCTTTAACTTTCCGTAAACTACTTCAAAGACCTTATATCGGCTGGGACTGCTGCTTCCTTGATGGTGCGCAGCTGAATCCAAGTGGTCCCATTTTGCTTCATTTTCCCCAGGGGGGGTGGCCCCTCGGGCTGTCTTTCTCTTCGCTGTGACTTCTGTGAGGCTTTGGTTGTTCGTCGCTGTATTCAATGTATTTCCTTTACTGCAGGGTCCCCTTCTTCTTGGTAGAGCATTTTGAAAGCCGCCCCCTCCTCGTTGCAAGCAAGTTTCCATGAACATGAACTGCCGGATGAAATGGATGAATGATGAGGTGTGAACCCGGGGAGGCCATTTAGACGGGTGAAATATGGCGGACTTAATGATGGGTGGTGATCGAATCAACTACCCCCACCTGGGGGTGCCGCCTCGTCTGTGGTTTGCCCCGATGAGGGGATTAGCCAGACATGGGTCGACTATACGTGGCTCCGTAAATTCTCTTCTTTTTGTTTATCCCTGTGGGGAAAAAGTGTAATAAGTTCACGTTTTGGACGTGGTTCTCCTTATTCTTTTCCTCCTTTACCGGTGGTGAGCTTCTTCGGATAGGTTAAGATACTACAAGTTTTTCAATCCAGTCGACTGTGTGGTGTTAAGATGAGAGAAGTACGGGGAGAGAGAGACTGATAGCATGAGAGGGTTTTTTTAGTGGGGGAGGGGGAGTTGAAGGAAATTGGTTTATAGATGAGATGATTAATTCCCAGGTCACTGGCTGATCTCTTTGGCTTATGGGTTCTTTGTCTTCACTTTTCTTTTTAGCTTGCTTGGGACCTTTTTAGGTGCGTTGATTCTAATTTTGATGATGAATAATTTTTTTAATATAAATCTTTTCCGTATATCTGTTTGTTTCTTCTAATTTCTTTTTCTGTATTTTTATTGTATTAGTCTCTTGTGACTACTTACGGCATTCATGCCTTTATCTTCTTTTTTCTTTGTTTGGAATTCCATATTGGGTTTTCTTGTTGATTTCTCAACATTTTATTTGTTTATGTCCAGTTATGTTTTATAGTCAGTTCCTCCTGCTCTAGGTTGATCCTATTGCTGAGGAATAACTTGGTTATGGTTTCTTGAGTTTTCTAGTTTTAGTTTGCTTTGACGATTCCTTGTTTGTCTTTTGTCCATTTTCCGTTCCTTACTCTTTCAAATTATTCCTTTCTTATAATTTTGACGTCATCGGAGTAAACTCTGATTGTATTTTCTTCTAAGAATTTTTTGATGTTTTTTTTCTTCGTGGTCAGAAACGAAGGTCCATTTGCATGTCCTTCGTTCTAAACTTTTTTCACGTCTATTGGTTTCAATTGACTTGGGAGGGGGTATGCTTCATGTACGAAGACCTTGAGATTGAAGTCTCTGGTTTTGTGCCAGCAACCCTCTTCAATATCGGAATTGTCTTCTTCGGAGTCGGTTGTCTAATCTGTTTCAGTTTCCCTCGGTTTGGTATTCTTCTTCGTCTTCTTCTGTGCTTGAATTTCTTTCCTTACTTTTTGATCGGTATTTATATCTGCCGATTCCCTGTCTTTTTTGGTCTCTTTGGCCTGTCTTTGTTCTCTCTATTCTGTCGCTGCTCCAACACACATCATGTCCTTTACGTTTAATGTCTTCCCGGCTGTTACTCCCTATATGAGTGCTGATAGTGGGCTTGGGATGAACCACATCTTGCGAATCCCATTTTTCTCCAAAAGGAGGTTTAGGGTATTCGCGAAGGTTCCCGGTTCCGCGATATTGTTTACGTGAGCAAACATTATACAGGCAAGTATGTCTAAGCCGGTGCCCTCGTTCACGTTGATATTAATTTTGGGTTCTTGTGTATTTTTGACTTCGTTAATCGTAACTTTGGCAATACTTGCATAGGTCTGGTTGTTTTTCTTCTGAGTTTCCTCTCGTTTTTTTTCTTTCTATGATGCTCTTACGTTTGGGGCAGTTTATAGCCATAGTCCTGTGAGGATCCTGACAGTTGATGCATTTTTTGATTTGCTCTTTGCATTCTCTGAAGATATGGCCGAGTTGACTGCACTCGAAGAATATCTTCAAGGCCTTTTTGGGGCAGTTCTTCGTCACGTGTTCTTTTAGTGCATAACACTGAAAACATGTTTGGACGTTCACGAATTTTTCCAACTCCATGTTGTCTGGAGGGATTCTCATCCCAAATGCCAGAATCCCATTTGAGAGTGCTTTATTTGCCATTTCCGTTGAGGCACACACGATCTTAAACACGTGTGTGTCATTTCTAAATTTTATAAGGTCCGTAATTTTGAGATTTTGATTTTCCTTTTCAATTTCAGTGGCCAATTATTCTTGCCTTTTTGGATCCTACGTATTTGTCGATTTTTCTACAAATAATTGATCCGCTTGCCAGTAGTTGGGGTGGTAACTTTGGTGCTAGTTCTATTTTGTTTAGGGCCGTTGTTCCTTTCGGAGAAACCAATCGTTCTGCATCTTCTTGTTTGTAGCAGAAAGCCACATAACCGTTTGGGACATCAAACAACCTTGTCACGGCTATTTTTAGGTCGATGTACAGAGTTCTAATAAGATCTCCTCTCTCCGGCTTCTGCTTCCATGTTCTACCCTAAGCGGTTGTCTTTTATATTCGTCCATTTTATGGTGGGGGTCCGTCCTCTCTTAGGAGGGGGGGGGGGAGGTATGCGATCATTGAGGATGATGCGCCTGGGTAAAATGTATATTTTATCTCTCGTTTAGGTACTTACGCAATGGAAGGATTTGGGTATGGTAGGGAAAGGATGCGGAAGACAATAGATAAAATGAAAGGAAATGAAGTAAGATGAAGTCTTCTTGCACTCGACAACTCTTCTAGCGTAGGGGCCAACTTTCTTCATGATTCTTTATGCGTAGAATATCAGAAGTAAATGATTTCTTCAAAAGCAAACTGCAGTCTCTATTATAAACAATGAGAACGAGGTGAACTCTTCTTTGGTTGAGAATGTGCTGAGATTTTGGCGGTCGTCTGCTTTACCAAGCTTAACATACGTTGTGTATTAGCAATCTAAGCGTCTAATTCTGTGTGGTGAAATGGTTTAAGAGTATATGTAGGTAGGGGGTAGAGAAAGGGTGTGTGGACAGACAGCGGAAAGTATACCAGTGGTGCAAAAAGAAAGAAGTATGGAAGGGTGCAAAGTGATGCTAGAGCCTGGTGATCAGGCCTATCGCTTTAAATTTTTTTGTTTTGTAGTTCCTTTGTTCTCTTTGAGTTTGTTTTATATATATATATATATATATATATATATATATATATATATATATATATATATATACATATATAATATGGCATTCAAGCCATTTGTCTTCAAATCAATTAATGTCTTTGGATATGATGTGCGCATTTGCTGTAATGGTGATAATTTCATTATTAATTACTTTAATTTTTGCTTAGTGTCTTTGATTTTTTCGTATATTTTTTAATGTGTGTAGTTTGTGTTTTTTGTTTCGTCGTGAATGTCTTGTTGGGTAAGTTTCAGTCTTCATCGGTAGATTTGAGTCTTCATCGGTAGGTTTGTGTCGTCATCGGTGAGTTTGTAGAAATCGTTGAGGTTTCACAGTTAGGTTAGCTTTTTCTTGGTTTGGGGTAAAAACGTTTCTATCATCATGCATAGAACGGCACTTCTGCTCCGTCAGCTAAAACTCCGGCTGAGCTTGGAAATCTGTGGCGACTTATTGCTCTTCTATTCTGGTCAACCATTTGGACGATTTCATCGTCCAATTCACGATTAACGTTTTCCAGCATATTTCTTGTCCGTTCTTCTATGACAATGTTAATGGGAATTAACCCCGCCTCCCGATGCAGCTCTTCTTGTCGTCTTCTTTCTATTCTGCGTGTACCTGTAATTAGTTACGTGCATTTATTCTGCACCAATTGTAGTGCCCTCTTCTGTGTCTTCGAGACACACGAGAGGGCGGAAGTGGGGTATATCAGCGTCGATCTTACAAATGCATTGTAGATATTTTTTTTTGTTACTTTAACAAAGATTTCTAAACCTAAATAGAATTTTGACTGCAGCAGTGGCCTTTGTGATTCATCCTTGGTCGTGATTCTTGTACCCGGATGAGGTAATCTTCATTCCGAGTACATTGCACTTCTTGGTGTAGGGATATCATCTATCTCCCACCCTGACGTCATAAAGTAGTTTCCTGCCTATGGGGACTACTTTGAACTTTTCCTGGTTGGTACGGATTTTCCACCGGGCCTCGTAGGTGTTAAGATTTGATTTTCAATTTCTGCTGCTGTCATTCGAGCTTGCAAAGACGCATTCCTCCATGGCCAAGTGGTTATCTGGGTGAAATCATCGGCAAATTCAATGTTGAGGCAAGTCGGTCTTACAGGGGATGAGACATCCGCAGTGTAAATCAAGTAGATAGTGGGGAACAGGGACATCCATGAAGGAGGCTCACAGTGAGCGGAAACTTTGGTCCGTCCGTGCACCCTAAACTGATGTACGCCGCTCTCTTTATGACATAGTCACATAGAGTTCTTTCTAAGTTTTCACTTAGGCCCAGTCGTAAGATCTTGTACTGCATTCCTCGTTGATACACCTTATCAAACTCCTTTGATACATCCCGACAAACAATGTCCACGTAATTCTTTTCCCGTTTTGCTTTGGGTAGCTTTTCCGTGATGACGTTAATCGCCATCTCCGTACTTCGCTTCTTCCTAAACCCAAATTGGTGTGGGTTTTAGAGTGAGTTCTCCTCCAGGTGAGACACATGTCTTTTGTTAAGGATCTTCTCGAAGAGCTTCCTGCCAAATTCTAGAAGTGAAATTGGCAGATAGCTCTCCTTCAACGTTGGTTTCTTCTCGTGTTTAGCAAGAAAATCATCTTAGCCGTTTTATAAGCATCTCGAAAGTATCCCGTGTTCAGACAGACGTTATACATTCTTCTCATCCCTTCGATGACATTTACTGGTGCCTTTTCGCTTTGTAAGCCCCGATTGTCCTGGGGCTTTAGGTTGGAATGAGCGGAGTGCGCCGAGTAGTTCTTCTTCTGTAATCTCGGTGTCTCCGTCCCACTGTCTATCCCCCTGGTGGTGTGGGTGCGTCTTGTGTATTTGTTCGTTAAGCTCGTTGATGATGTTGCTTTCAAAATCTAGGTTATAGTCTTCGTTTTCGTCTTCAGTTATACTGAAGATCTTTTCCTAATAACTTCGGAATATCTCTTCAATTTTTCCTTCTTCTGTTTCGATCTTTCCATCTTCCTTCTGTAGCTCGATCTTATGCTTCTTCTTCCCAGTCGATCCTTTAACATTTCGGATCTTTCTCCAAAATTCTCTGGGAGTCGTTTCGTGATTCAGGCTATCGATCGTGTCGTCTTATCTTCTATTCTGCTGTTCGAGGATCAACTGGTTCAATTCTTCTTTGACTTCTTTACTTCGCTGCATTGAGTGAACTGATGCATTCACGATGTTGAGTTCATACAATAACTTCAGCTTACGGTATAATTCCTTCATATATTCGGTCCACTCGTCGGTAGAGATGGTGTTATACTCGGATTTAGGGATATAAGCCCTATCTGCGTGGATGAGATGGTTATTGAGTTCGTCGAGTGACTCTTCAATCTCCTCGAGAATTGCTTCGTCCAAGTTGGTCGGATCGTACGGCTCGTGAAGGCGCGCGTACCGTGCCCAGTCTGCTCTTTTGTAGTTCTTTATGACTACAGCTGGAACTTGTATAGGGTTTCTCTTAATAGTGAGTAGGATCCCTATATGGTCACTACATTGTACCTGGACTGGTTCCATGTAGTAATTGAACGGCAGTTGACGGTTCACCAGACAGATGTCTGGTTTTGTGTCACCTCGTGCTCTGACATAGGTGGGGAAGTCGGGGCCTGTTCGCTAGGCAATATTTCTGTCCAGTAGCAGGTCCAGGCTTCTTCCTATACCGTTGTAGGTCCTGTAACCGGGTTCTCGGCATCTGGCGTTCAGATCCTCCATTAATATAGTGGGGGCTCTTCTGCCAAATAGGCCAGTGATTGTGTGAATTGGTAACACATCTCTCCTTGACGGTTGATATCCGGTAGCAATGCCCAACTTTCCTAAGTTGAGTTCGACCTCAATCGCGCGGTAGGTCTCGTATCTGCTTTTCTTAATCCCTTTCTTTATGCAATAGCGGCTCCGTCGTACCGCTCATGTAAATAATTTGTGATTAACACATCCTAGTTCCAGATTTTCATTTCTGTTCTTCGCGTGTCGATCCCGTGTTTTGAAATCGATATGATATCCACATCAATTTCTCTGAACACATTTCCGTCAACAATTCCTTTCGTCGTTCAGCCGATGGTGTTAATTTTCATTATCCTTAGTGCGTTCCGTACCATGGTGAGTTGTTTTTACCTATGTTTCTTCTTATTATTCTTCTTCTTGGGGGCTGACTGGGCAGTTTTACTCGGCCCAGGGTTTTCCTTTTTCGGAGGGGGACTCGGGGTTTTGGACCTGCTCTTCGTAGCTCGTGTACGAGTGCAGGGGCCATCTTTGTTTTCAGAAGAGGGGGATCTCTCCTGACTTTCAGCCTTTTCCTCTCCGTCTTCTTTTTCGGATTCCTCCAATGAGGTAGCTTCAATAATATCCTCTAGTCCAGACTTGACTCTATTGTTCTTTATGACTGAGTCCTTGAATGCCTTGGAATATTCTGGGTCGTCAGGCATAA